>CM038793.1:250931902-251448383 GCA_021764765.1 Vicia sativa
TACTCCTCTGATGAAATGCAACCATACATCGATGTGTTTGGTTCGCTCATGATAAGCTGAATTCTTCGACAGGTGTATTGCACTTTGACTATCACATTTAACAGTGATAACTTCACCTTGAATTTTCAAATACTTTAACAAAACCTTCAAGCCACAATGCTTCTTTCATAACTTCAGTTAAAGCAATATATTCTGCTTCAGTGGTTGATAATGCAACAACCTTATGAAGTGTTGCTTTCCAACTAATTGTTGTACCAAACATAGTGAAAACATATCCAGAAATAGATTTTTTGGAATCTATACAACCCCGCATAATCAAAGTCGACATATCCTTCGACATCGCTTTACTATCTTCACCCAAGGCTCCACCAAAAATTAAGACAATATTCAAAGACCCATTTATGTACCTTAGAATGAACTTCAATGCTTGCCAACGAGACTTTCCAGGATTCACCATGTACTTGCGTACAAGACTTATTGCATATGCTATGTTGGTCTAGTATACCAAACTTACATCAAATAACCCACTACATTAGCATATGGAATGCTATTCATATTAGCTCTTTCGACCTCAGTACTGGTACATTGATCAATACTCAGCTTGAATTAAGGGTTTGTTGGAGTCACAAAGCTTCGAATTCGACATACCATACTTTTCGAGAATATTCCATAGATGCCTCGAGATAAGCATAATTTCAATTGTTTTCTATCTCTTCAAATGTCAATCCAAGAATCTCGGCGACTCCTAGATCCTTCATTTTAACTCCTTATTGATTTCATCCTTCACCCTCATTACCTCTTCTCGACATTGTTGCTTGCTATGAGAATATCATCAATACAAAGAAACAAAATAACAAATGAATTATCAGGTCGAAATCTGAAGTAAACACAGTGGTCGAACTGACTTCTAATGAAACCTATGCATGCCATAAACTAGTCGAACTCCTATTCCATTGTCGAGGAGATTGCTTCAGCCCATATAAAGATCTATTCAAATTGAACACATAATATTCCCTTCCCTTTTCAACATACACTTCAGGTTGCCTCATCAGGATTGTTTCATCTAAATCACCATACAAGAATGAAGTCTTCACATTCATATGTTCTAGTTAAAGATTAAACAAAGGCCACCATGGTAAGTAACATTCGAATGGACATATGCTTCACAATAGGATAAAACACATCATTTAAGTCTACACCATCTTTTTGAGTGAAACCCCTTGCAACCAACCTTGCCTTGTATCTTTTCGACACCACTACTTCGATTCCTTCCTTAACTTTGAAAATCCATTTACAGTTGACTAACCTGGCTCCAGAAGGATTCTTGATCAATTCCCAAGTGTTGTTATCATGAAGAGATTTCATCTCATCATCCATGGCCTTTAGTCATTCAGTCTTATTTTGACTCCTCATAATTTCCTTATAGTCTCTAGTTTCTTCTGCTAGAACCTCACTTGCGAGATTAAGGAATAAGCTATATGATTTGCATACCAAGTCTTCGAGGTGGTTTGATGACTCTTGTGTCCTATATCTTGCTAATAGGTAGTCATTGAAAATTCCTCAACATCTTCTACACCTATTTTTCGTCAGATATTTCTGCACTTCGACCAACATCATTAGTTTTCTTGAAAGTCATTTCAGCTTCATCGAAAGCTACATCTCGACTGGTGATAACCCTTTTGTGACCTGGATCTAGGAACTATAGCCTATAAGCTTTGACTCCTTCAGGGTATCCCATGAATATGCATTTAAGATCTCTAGGTTCGACCTTGTCTTGCCTAATGTGAGCATAGGCTACACGGCCAAATACTCCCAATTTGTCGAGATCTCGTGGATGTCCTACAAACTTCGTGTGTTTTCATATCTAATTTAGTTGAAGGATATCTATTTATTAGATATGTTGATGAAGAAACACCTTAACCCAAAAACACCTCTCTTTAACCCAAACTAGTCAACATGCATCTAACTCTTTCCAAGATGGTTCACAACCTTTCACCAAACAATTTTATGTGGAGTGCTTAAGTAGTTCTGCGCCTTTAAATACCATAGACAATAGAAAATATGTTGAATGCCTCATTGCAAACTTCAAGGCCATTGTCTGTTTTCAACCTCTTGACCTTTCTGCCAGTTTGATTTTTGACCAGAGTCTTCCAACCTTTGAAATTCTTAAATGTTTCATCCTTAGTCCTCTAGATGAATACCCATAATTTTTGGGAATAGTCATCTACTATGGATAGAAAATACCATGCTCCTGAATGTGATGTATACCTTGCAGGTCCCTAAAGATCAACATCGATGTAATCAACGGATCCATGTGTTCTTTGTTTGCCTTTGTTTACTTTCACTCTGCAATATTTTCCAAGTATACATGGTTCACAAAACTTTAGCTTTTCGACTTTGTCTCCAAGCAAATTTTGTTTCCAATTCCCGATAAGACCCTTTCACGACATGGTCCAATCTCATGCTGATTTCTTTCTTCGACAAAGGTTTCGTGGATGCAACATTTGTCGAACAACTTACAACTTCAACCTTAAGGGGTATAAGCCTTGTTTTTCACGCCCTAAGACTTCATTCGACCCTTCACGACTCTTAAGATTCTTTTCTCTCCTTGGAAATCATATCCTTCTTGTCGAATTCACCAAGAGAAATCAAATTCATCTTCAAATCAGTACATACCAGACTTCAATCAATAACCTTATTGACTTATCATGGAGTCTTGAATCTTATGATCCAACACCGCAATCTTGCAAGCATTGTTCCCAACAATACAGATCCACCATCTTGATCACATAACCTCAAACAAGTCTTTTGTTTGTAGTCATGTGCCAAGTGCACCCGTAATCCATAATACACCTATTTGACGGTTCTTTGCTCAAAACTAAAAGTACATCGATGAGTCAAAATCATCTTGAACAATAGTTGATTGCCACCGCCCTTACTCCATAATCTTCCGTGCGTTCAGCATACCTTTCTTGTGTGACCCTCCTTTTTACAATGATAGCATCGAATACTAGATGCTTCGCCACTGTAAAACTTTTGTTGACTTTTACCTTTCTTCTTGTCGAACTTACTATCCTTTTGCAAGAATTTACCTTTAACGACCAAACCTTCACCAACCGTCGAAGGTTTATGCTCCTTTCATTTGTTCAAGTCCTTTGAATACAAGGCTGATTGAACTTCTTCAAAGGACAAGTACTCCCTTCCTTACAAGAGAGTTTTATTGAAGTGAGCATGTGATATGGGCAAAGCGCACAACAACAACAACAATGCTTGATCTTCATCATCGATCTTCACATCAATATTTTAAAGATCAAGAATCATCTTGTTGAACATATCCAACTGCTCAACCAACACTTTGTCTTCAATCTTCTTGAATGAATACAAAGCTTGCTTCAAGTAGAGTCGATTCACCAATGATTGGGTCATGTGCAAACTTTCAAGTTTCACCCATAACCCTGTCGTCGTCATCTCCTTTGATACCTATCGAAGAACCTTATCACCAAGGCTCAACAAAATTGTGATGAGGGATTTCTCTATCATCGTCGTCTTCTCAACTGTCATTAACGCCGCTCATGGTTGTTTCTCCTTCAACGCCTCCAAACAACTCGTTGAACCAAGACAATTTCATCTTCAAGTGCCACAAATCGAATCGTTCACTCCGGTTAACTTTTCAATCTCATACTTTGTTGAAGGCATCTTCTCCATTCCACCGCACCAATTTGTTGTAATGGATGCCTTAGAAACAAAGTATAAACTTGTTTACTAATCAAGAAAAACAAGGAAGAAGAGATGATAAAACAAGAAGAACAAAAGGATTGTTTATTAACTGTTATTCTTTCATTTATCTTCAAAACAAGATTACAAGTATACAAGAATAACAAATAACTCTCTCACCCTAAATTAAGATTTTCAGTATGCAATGATTAGAGACTAGTATGCTATTTATACTAAACCTAACATACTAAACTAATGGGATTTAAAACAAATACCCATTACAAGTCAGAATAATCGTGGAGAATCGACTTAGTTGTTTTATGCTTTATCTAAATATTACGGTTAGTACGAGTCGCCACCGACTTTTCTTTTATCCAATAAGGAAAGGTGAAAAGAACAGGAAAAGCCTTTTATCGATTCTGAGTTGGAGGGCAAGTTATGAAAAGGGAAGGTGTTAGCATCCTTTTTATCCGTAGTTATCTACGAGCTCTTAATTGCTTAGCTCACTTTTGAAAACTTATTTTTGTGTGTGTGATTTGTTTGAAAATATTTTGATTTGACTTTGTAAAATGATTCTTATATCAGTCCTCAAGAATGTGTACGGAGTGTTTGAAAATATTTATTTGAAAATGTGAGTGTGAAGAGTATTTTGTTTAATGAGCAAGAAATTAAGATTTATTACCCACTCAAAGGCCGTTCTTGTTATTTTCCTTCTCCTTTAGGGATAGTGTTATCCATACCATTAGTTGGTAGGTAGCCCCATCCCTTTGATGTGAAGGGACAAGCGTAGGCAACAATCGAGGGACAAGATCATATATTCGTAGGCAACATTGGATGGTCATCGAGAGACTATGATCTTTATATCGAAGGGACTATGATGATGTTATTCGCAGGAAACTTTGCTAAGATATCCCTACGTTCGAGAGACATGACCATTGTGTAAGGCAACAAAAGAGGATACCCTAGGGTGCAAGTGTGAAACAATGATTCAATTCGTATATTTATCTCAAGTTGGGTTATTCTATGTTTGATTTTAGATCTTTCCATGCAATCCTATTATCATACATCTAAGCAGTTAATATTCGTACGGAAAAGTAAAGTGCGAAAATTTAAACCTAAGCTATTACACGACTTTGGGGCGCTTACATAATAAGGTAAGGAAAGTAAAGGTGCGTATATTTAAACCTAGACTATTACATCCTGCTGACCGGCCATATATTTAAAAACGCGAGGAAAGTAAATCTATGACTATTACGAAAACAACCATGGAACCATACATTGTTTTCTAGTATTAAATAAAAGAAAATAGAAAATAATCATGAAAAATAAATAAGTACATGTCAAAATAACCTAATGTCCTAAGTATTAAAGAAAAATAAATATTTTTTTGTATTTTTGGAATTGATTTTAAATAGGAAAACAAAATTCTAAGTTAATTATCAATTAATTATGAAAATAATTTTAAATTAAATAAGATAAAAAATATTTTGTGTTAAAATTAAATAAACATTTTATTAACCTAAAACTAAAAAAAATATTTTTTAGGGTTTTTTAAAGTGATTAAAATAATTTATGAAAGAAATAAAAAAATAAGAAAAAGAAATTGAAAGAAGATAGAAAATAGCATGGTGACAAGTGATAAAAAAATAGGAATGACTCTTGGAGGTGTTGAACTCGTGACCTTGGGGTCACCATTACAAAACTTTACCACTTAGCCACACGCCATTGGTGTTAACATACCGCTTTTGAAAATATATGTGTGATATTCTGTAAAAATCAGAAAAATAAGAAAAAAGAGCAAAAGGCCAGGGTCAAACCTGTGGCCTAATAGAGGTAAGGACTAGCGCGCGCATGGTTAACCACTGGGGTGGTGATACATCCAATAATATATACACATCCATAAATATATAAGCGAAAATTGATTCCAGAAAATCAAATAAAAACCAAAACGCGCACAAGTGGGGTCCTCCGATTTAAATGAACCAATTACACAACGCCACACTTAGGGTTTTTAGTCAAATGGAAAAGCGACGCCGGAGCCAACACTCTCTTCATCTTCTCCGACCATCTCAAAACTAAACCGGCAAAATAAAAAGAATCAAGCACAAGGTTGCCTACCCTCCCCTAAATCGACCCTGAAGTTCAATGGTGGTGTCCGTTTGGCTTTAAAGCCTCAGACAGAGGTTTGAAGTCATTTATGATACCCTAACAATGACATCAATCGATTAAGCCTTAAAGCTCACATGTAAAACATTAAACCGTTTCTAATGGATTCCTAGACACAAACAAACACATCAAACATGTCAACAATGCATGGAATATCAAATTTGAATTTGAAAACCTTACCAAACCAATCAACTTGCGAGAGAGAGAGAGAGTTCTAAGCACGATTTAGATATGTAACTGGTTGAGATTGACTCTTGGGAACCTCAGGAGTACGATTTGATGCTTGGTTTGGCTTGAGGAAGGTTGCAACTAGGGTTTGTGATTTTCCCTAGTTCTTTGAAATTTGAGAAATTCTCTTAGGGTTTGGAGGGCGTGATCATGTTCTTGGCATATGGTCATGATCTTGTACTTATAAGGAGTGAATTAGGTTAAGAATATGTAAGAAAATATATGGCATTGATTGAAAAATATTTGATTTCCAATCTTTGAATTTTATATGAAAAGCTTCCATTTTGATTCAATCTCATGCCAATCAATCTCATGAATTTTTTCCAGCTTGCAATGTGTTGTTTGGACCTCAAAGAACTCATATCTCAAGCCCACATGCCTTGTACATTATCTTTGTATTTTATTTTAATTTATTTTGAATTAAAATGGATAAAATCACAAATAAATAAAATAAATGATAAGATGGCGATGGATGGGCTTAAAGGTTCTTGATAATATTATAAACGTGTTTCACACATAAATATATAGGGACATTTGACAAAATTTCAAGATTGCTCAATTTTCACTTTGCATCTTTCAAAATTACCAAACTTGCACCAATCATATTTTGCTCAATTTCAATATATTGGAGATGATATTGACCTTTAGAAAGCTTAAGATCTCCTCTAAAACCTCTCTCCGGTTTCACTTCAATCAAGCTTCCATGTTCATGTACACTCTTTGAGAAAAGATGTCTTTTAATGACTTTTGAAAGGACCTATAATGTCTTGGCCCATATCTCTCAAATGAAGCATTTTTTAGGAAAAACCTATAATAGACAAAGGTATAGAGAATTAAATTTCCTTCAAAATGAGATTTGGTTGAGGAATTTATGATGAAGTATGTGAAAGTTGTTCTTGGTCAAAGTGCAATTGACTTCTCCTTAAGAAAACCCTAATTTAGTAACTTTTGACTTTTGATGTATGTTGAGTTTTATTGATGAAGCATGATCAACCTTTGATCAAATGATGAATATAACTTCAAAATCTTGATGTTGAACGAAAATGGTGAAGTATGACTGCAAGTTGACCAGAGTTGACTTTTTGTCTAATACAACTGATTTTCAACCATCTGAGTAATTAATTGAGCAAACTTTGTTGTGAGGATTAAAACTTGACATGGAGATATTTTGAGACATATGAGGAAGCATGAAATCCCCTTGAGGCATTGGAAGTTCAATTTTCTTTGAGAAAAGAAAAACCCTAATTGTATATCAATTGCTTAGAAGAGTGTTTGTCTTGATCAATCTTGAGCATGGAGATATATCTTGAACCAATTGACCTTAAAAATGGGAGGGAAAATTTTGGGATGCAACACAAGCTAACTTAAGATACAAGATAACTTAAACAATATGACATAAACAATAAGCCCAATTCGATGCTAACAATCCTAGCATCCTTCGACACTACACGCTAGAACACATTTTGACTACAACTTATAACACTTCTGTAATACGGTGAACTGACTTTGTAGGATTTTTGTATCCAAATGTGCGGATAGCAAGAGTCGCCACCGACTTTTATTTTTATCCAATTAAGGGAAGGTAAAAGTAACAGAAAAAGACCTTCGTTAGATTCTGAGTTCGGGAGAATGGTTATGAAAAGGGAAGGTATTAGCACCCCTTTCCATCCGTAGTTATCTACGGGCTCTTAGTTGCTCTAGATCACCTTTTAAAATTTGCTTTCTGTGTGTTTGACAAAGATGTTTTGAAAGAGGCATTTCGCTTTGACTTTGTAATGACTCATGTAGGAGTGTATACAAAGTGTTCGGAAATGTTTTTGTTTTGAAAAGAATAATTTGAACTTTGAAAAAGAGTGTGTGGTGTGAAAAGCATTTGATAGAGCGAGCAACTAAAAGACTTATTTACCCACTCAGAATTGGTCGTTTTCATACTTCTACGTTCCTTTAGAATAGCGTTAGCCTTACCATTAGTTAGTAGGTAGCTCCATTCGTTGGATGTAAGAGGGACATTCGAAGGGACATCGGATGGTCATAGAAGGCAACTTGTAGGAAGTATCCTAGCACATTCGAAGGGACTATCATCATTTTTCGTAGGCGACAATCGAGGGTCAAGATCATGTATTCGGAGGCGACATCGTGGGTCTTATGATCTTTGTATCGAAGGGACTATGATGATTTGTTTGAAGGCAACGGTGCTAGAATACCTCTACGTTCGAGGGACATGACCATTTTGAATCGAAAAGGCATCGAGAGAGAATTACCCTAAGGGGTGCATGTGTGAAAGAAGTGTGTCAAATTCAGATATTTTATCTTGATGATTAGTGTGAGCTATGCCCATTGTTATCTTGCCATACACGCCTATTTACTAGCAATTGGTAAGGGTGCGGAAAATAAAATGCGGAATGTAAAGCGGGAATGTAAAGGTGCGGAAAGATAAACCTACGCTATTACATGGCTTTGGGGCAGATACATAATTTAACATGCGAAAAATAAAACCCTAGATTAAACTATTACATCCCATGAACAGTTACATTATTGGAAAATAAAACGATAAAAAGAAAACATCCGAATCGGAGCAACCTGTGAAAGAATAAGAAAATCGGAAAATATGATGAAATCGAAATGAGAGAAAATGTTAGAAAAAATGCAATTTTTAATATGAGAAAATTAATATATGTTGGAAATAAGATAAATATATTAAAATAATTTTTTGGGATTTTTTGGAAAAGATTTAATAATTAAAATGCAATTAAAAGCAAAAATATAAATAAAATAAATATGCATGCAAAAATTATATTTTTTAATTTATTAAATTAAATAAAGATTTTTATGAAAATAATGTAAAAAGAAAAAATGTTTTTGGTAATTTTTTAATGCAGAATAAAATTCATGAAAACAATTAAAATAATATGCAAAAATATTTGAAATTGAAAAGGTATGAAAATAATGAAGTTTGTGAAAAAAAGAAGCAAAACATGCCCTGGCCGGATTCGAACCCATGACCCTTGAGGGCATCTGGAAACAGTGAGCGCCTTTACCACTACGCCATGTGTGCAAGCCTGTTTGGAATCCGGATCGAATGGAACAAAGACAGATGTCGTCTCCTGGCTTCCTCAACTGCGCGCGAAGCTTCATCGTCCCAGATTTGAATATTTGAAGCTAGCGTCGGCTTTTCTTCGACGCTAAAGGCCCTGGCAAAATCAAAAATGCAGTATACATAATATAAATTATATCTAAGGCCATGGTTCGATTCCTTGAAGCATTCCGAATGCAACGGTCTAGGTCTTATGGTCCAATTTTACGTATTTCATGAAACCCTAAATCGGCCACATAAACCCTAATCATGGTGAAACACGATTCCGGCCATAGAAATCCAATTGGCTTGCCCAGAAAGTTTGAAAACTTGATTCTAAGCACAAACAAACAATCAAAACAAGTTAATAATGCATGAATATTGATAATCGAATTTGGAAAAAGTATGAGCAAACCGGATCGTGTTCTCTCAATTCCTGATGTTTTTGAGAGTTGTAAGGGTCTGGATCGATTCTGAGAGCCTCAAGGAACACAATGGAAGGCTTGGAATTGGCTGAATCGAAGCAAAACTAGGGTTCCCAGTTGCTTCAAGTGCACGGATTTTTTGAACTTTGGAATAGGGTTTGTAGAGCCATTTTTTCGTTCCTTGCAATTGAGATGCATCAAGTATATATGCTGGATGGATTTGAGATTGAATTTGGAAAGAATTAATCAATATTCAATGGAAATCAAATTTGATATTCTCATGAAATCAAATTTTCAAACTTTGTCCAATTTCAATCCAATCTTGCCAAATTTGATCTAATTTCGAAATTGCTGGCATTTATGGGTTGATTGGATCACAAGAAAGCAATAAAAATCAATCTTCCAATTAATTTTGATTTTATAATTTATTTTAAGATTTAATTTGCATTTAAATGAATAAATTACAAATTAAATAGAAAATAAATCAAAATTCGTGGTATTGGGCTTGGACATTCCTAATTGCATGAAGAACAAGTTAGGATGAAGAAAAGTAGGCCCATTTGCAAAAGATTTGATTTTTGAAGTATCTCTTTGTGCATTCTTTCAAAATTGCCCAACTTGTGATGGTGTAACTTGCTCAATTTTCCACATTTTTAGTGTTCTGGACTTTTGGAAAGCTCTAAGAGTCCTCTAAACAATGTCTTTGGTCTCATCTCAATTGAGTTACCATGCTCAATATATCTTCAAATAAAAAGTTGACTTTTGTTGACTTTGAAAATGACCAGAATGTTTTGAGCTATACCTCTCAAATGAAGCATTTTGACATTCTTGTGAGACATGAAGTTGTAGAGAATTGAATTTCCTTCAAAATGAGATTTGGTGGAAAATTTGAGAAAGTATGAGAAAGTTATGATCACCAAAGTTCACTTGACTTTTCACCTAGAAACCCTAATTTAGAAAGTTTGACTTTGAGCAAATCTTGAGTTTTCTTGATGAATCATGATCAACCCTTGATCAAATGATGAATGTAACTTCAAAATGAGGATGTTGACCAAAAATTATGAAGTTTGACCTGTATGTTGACCACAGTTGACTTTTTGTCCAATACACCCGATTTTCAACCATCCGAGCAATCATTCGAGGAAACTTGACTTGTGAGGCTTGAAACTTGACATGGAGAATCTTTGAAGCATATGAGGAGGCATGAAGACCATTGGAGATGTTGGAAACCATCTTGACTTGAGAGATACCAAACCCTAGTTTGGGTTGATTGTCTAGGAGAGAGTTTGTCTCGATCAACTCGAGGAATCCTCGAGCATATATGTATGAAATCTCTTGAGTAGATGGAGGGAAAATTTTGGGGTATGATACCGCCCCTGCTCAATCTTCTTGTACTGGAGGGTTAGATTGACACGCTTGTCTTTCGTGACCTGGAGGTAGAAGATGATGAACACCATACACCGAAAATTTGCACTCGCTATCGGGTCGATGACGCGGAATGGGCTTACGATGCCATTTGGAGAAGTTGGAGACTTCACTGGGAACGAGTCGACGCTAGACTCGAGAATGTTGATAGGAGAATTGACGGAGATGGGCTTAAGATGCCATCCGGAAAGGTCGATGTCGGGAGTGAGTCATATGTTAGACTTAGATGTTCCTGAACGAGATAGACGGGCTTAAGATGCCATCCGAAGAGAGTCGACGTTAGACTTCGTGTTCACTTTTGAATGAAGTTATTGGTTTGTATTGATTTTTAACCATATGCAGATTCGAAAGTGAAGAATGTTGATAAGTAGTCGAGATGGGCTTAAGATGCCATCCAAGGCAACCGAGTCGACGCTAGACTTGTGGTTGCCTGCTGATAAGGAATCGTAATAATCTTCGTTATTACTCGAGGAGATTGCAGTTGGCAAGAATGTGGATAGCTCCCGTGCATCGGTGTTGATCCATTGCCTGTTATCGAGGATAACCGAGGTGGTCTTTCGGATAGTTTTCCCGTCGGTTCGAGGCTTAATCCCGGACCGTCGTCGGACAACCAAGGCGGTCTTTCGATAGTTTTCCGCCGATTCGGCTTAACTGACCACCATCGGAGGACAACCAAGGCGGTCGATAGTTTTCCGCCGATTCGGGCTTAATCTCGACCTGTTATGTCAGGGACTTTCACTGCTTTGGAGAAAACAAGAGAAACTTTGATAGAATATTTGTTAGCTTTATGCAAAGTATGATGCATGACAGTATATGAATGACATATGCATGAATTATGATTTTATGAGAAATGTATGGATGATGAATGTTGGATATTTCAAAACATATCCATCTTGAAGAAGATGCGGATGTTCTGCTTGAAAATTTGACTCGCTGGGGAATTGTAGGTGAGAACCCCGCTTTGAAGGAGAAGAAAGATATCCTGATTCCTCCGATGCACTATCCGACCAAGTCTTGGGCCTAGACATTGTTGAGGAAGGTAGAGATTTGAGAAGCTCGTGGTTGGAGATCTCATAGACCGCCTGAGGAGAGTCTCGGAAGCGATCCGCTGGGGACCTTGTATGTAGATCCCGCCGAGGAAATTTAGGAGACGCCTATTGGGATTCCGAGTGTAGATCTCACCGGAGAGCATTTGATGGTTGCCGAGAGACCGGCTAGAAGAGTCGAGTCCGTTGTAATTCCGGCTGGGAATAAAGGTGTATGTCCTCCGATGCACTATCTCGACCAAGTTTCGATCCGATACTATCGGGAGAAGGAAGGATTGACACGTCTACTGGGATGAATATTGACCGGGATGAGGTGTTACGCTTGGAGACTGATGTAACTGTTTCGTATTGAGTGGAATCACCGCTTAACATATATTCCGGGATGGTGTGTTGTGAGTGACACCTTTATGGGATCATTTGGTGACTTTCGTCACGTATCCTCAATTCCTCGAACCTGTAGTAAGTACTTTTGTATGTTCACTTTTCATGTTTGTGATTAGATTCTTATTGTCAAATGCGTATAGTCATTCAAAGCAAACGCTGGACTTATTGCAAATAACAACAATGTAAATTGTAAAGAGAAAGAATTTATGCGCTTATTTGAAAGGTATGATGGCCAAGTAGTTTTATACACAAGAAAGGTAAAAGCTATGGAAACAATCTCGTTAAGTTCCAACTATGCTAGTACTCATATTTCAACTATCTCATCTCCTTGTCAATAGAAAGGAGTAGACTCCGACCATTTGAATCTTGAATGCCGATAGTCTGGAAGGTGTGATCCGAAGAGACATAGTCGTACGCTAAATCCCTAACTTTGCCTAGACCGCCTTTCGGTTTTCACCTACCGATACCTTTTGCCCAAGCCGCCTTTCTCGTGTTTCGACTTGCCGTGTACATGTTTTATATATCCTTAACTTTTGCTCGAACCTTTGGTTCGCCAGATGCCCTTATTTTTGCTAGGTTCGCCGACCAGCGGGTCTCTTTCATGTAGTATTTTTGACTATGTCCGCTCACATGGTGTGGGAAGTCTTCACCATCCATGGTGCTAAGTATCATAGTCTACCGGAAAAATGTCTTTGACTACAAACGGTCCCTCATAGTGGGAGTCCATTTGCCTCGATCACCTGTGGAAGAATGATGCGCTGACTACTAGATCACCGACTTGGTAGACTCGGTGTTTGACCTTCTTGTTAAAAGCTCCGATCATTCGCTTGATAAATCTGTCCATGGCGATGGACGCGAGTCGCTTCTCATCGATCGTTGATCCGTCAAGGCGGTCTCGAACCCAATCGCCTTCACCTAACTCGCCTCCGGAGGACTCGGTCGAGGGTATCCGAACCTCGATGGGTAAGACGGCTTCCATACCGTACACGAGAGAAAGGGGTTGCCTCGGATGTTCGTGCTGAAGTGCGATAACCATGAAGAGCAAATGGTAACATCTCATGCCAATCTTTGTAAGTCACCGCCATCTTCTCAGATAATCTTCTTAATGTTCTTGTTGGCGCTTCCATCGCGCCATTCATCTTAGGCCGATAAGGAGAAGAGTTGTGATGCTTGATCTTGAATCATGCGTGAGTTCGTGATCATCTTGTTGTTGAGATTGGAACCGTTATCCGTGATAATCCTTTCGGAGTGCCATACCGACAGATAAGATTATGCTTGATGAATCGAGCCACAACATTCTTGGTAACAGATGCATACGAGGTCGCTTCTACCCACTTGGTAAAGTAATCGATTACAAGGATGAAACGATGTCCATTGGAAGCCGGGCTTAATTTCTCCAATCATGTCAATGCCCCACATTGCAAAAGGCCAAGGAGAAGTTAAACATTTAGAGGTACCGGAGGTACATGCACTTTGTCCGCATAACCGCATTTGTGACAAGATCGAGCGTGAAGGTGACAATCGCCCATGGTGGACCAATAGTAACCTGCTCAAAATCTTCTTAGCCATGGTGTGTCCACCGGAGCGGGTACCAAATGCGCCTGTAACTCTTCCATGATACGCATTGCGCTCCTGTCACATAATGAAAGCACAAGTCGTGGTTGCGCTTGTATAAGATGTCGCTACGAGGAAGAATTTGATGCAAATCTTCTCATGAACTTTTTATCATTGATGATGCCCCTCGGATATTCCCGAGTCTCAAGATACCTCTTCACATCATAGTACCAAGGTTTCTCTTCTCGCCAAGCTCACAACAATACGCCGGTTCAAAACTTCTCAATGATGATCCGGGGAGCCTCGTTGTCCCATCTAACCTTGAACATAGACGACATAGTAGCCAATGCGTCCGCCAACTGATTCTCTTCTCGTGGAATATGATTGAAAGTGATCTCTTCAAAGTAGGGAATCAAACTCTAACATGCTCTCGATATGGAATGAGATTCTGATGCTTCGTATCCCACTCGCCTTAATCCGATCGATCACTAAAGTCGAGTCTCCATACACTTGTAAGAACTTGATTCTTAAGTCAATAGCAATTTTAAGACCCATGATGCACGCCAGATTCGCCATGTTGTTCGTGCAACCGAAAATAATCGGCGGTGAAAGGCGATGTCCGTCAGGGATGTAATGATGGCGCCAATGCCATTGCTGCGCGCTTGAGGCTCCATCAAAGACCATAGTCCATCGGGATCCTTGTTCGGTCCTTCGTCCGGCCTGGTTCTTCACAATCAGAACTAGTAAAACATCTTCATCTGAAATTCAACCGCATAGACTAATAGTCATCCACGGCTTGATGAGCCAAATGATAGCTACTACACTTCCTTTGATCGCTTCGAGAAGTGTACTGATGTCGATTCGTCAAGATCATTTGCCATCTTGCTATTCTTCCCGAGAGAGCTGGTTTCTCAAATATGTATTTTATCGGATCCATCTTGAAATCAACAAGGTAGTGTGAGTCAACATATATCGCCTTAGTCACAAGCCAAAGCGCTGCAAGTTTTCTCAAGCTGTGAGTATCTTTTTCACAACAAACTTTTGCTAAGGTAGTATATTGCATGCTCTTTTCGACTGCACTCGCCATGTTGCCCCAACACACACCCCATTGAGTTCTCTAACACCTAAGTACATGATAAGAGGTCTTTCCTGGCAGCGCATCGTGATGAGGATTCAGAGGTACCCTTGATTTTGTCAAAAGCGATCCGAAATCGGCTGCCATTCCACTACTTGATCTTTCTTTAGTAACTTGAAGATTGGCTCACAGTAGTAGTTAGGTGTGCAATGAATCGCAATGTAGTTCAATCGGCCCAAGAAACCTCCTCGACTTCCTTCCTGCAGGGAGTTGGCATCTCTTGAATAGCTTTAACCTTGGCGGGATCAACTTCAATACCTTACCACGACAACAAACCCTAGGAGTTTTCCGGATCCGACTCAAAGGTGCACTTGTTAGGATTCAGCTCAATCAGACTTCTTCAAGTCCAAACAGTCGCAAGTGATCAAGATGTTCTTCTTCACCGCGATCGAGCTATCATGTCGCCGACGAGACCTCTATCTCGTGATGAATCATGTCATGAAATAATGTCACCATAGCACGATAAGTGGCGCCTGTCCCCAAACGGCATAACCTTGTAGCAGAAAGTACCCATTGTGTAACAAAAGTAGTCTTCTCCATGTCTTCGGGAGCCATTTTGATCTGATTGTAACCGGAGAAACCATCCATGAAGGAGAAAACCTTATGCTGAGCGGTGTTGTCAACCAGAACATCAATATGAGGAAGTGGAAATCGCCTTTCGACTTGCTTTGTTCGATCTCAGAATCCACACACATTCGCACTTACCATCCTTCTTAGGCACGGTACCACATTAGCAACCCATCGATAGGAAGTAACGGTTAGAAACCAGCGTTGAACTACTTATAACTGCTTTGATCTTCTCTCGACATCTCAGACGTATGCGACGAACCTTCCGCTTTCACCGAGAAAACCTTCTTTTGTCGGTACCACAATATCAATGTCTAAACCAGCATGTCTTCGTATGACCAAGCAAAACCTCAATATAGTCTCGTAGCATCCGAACCAACCTTTCTTTAACACTGCTCAAGACCCGCTCCTATCTTGATCTCTTTTCTGTCTTCGTCAGACTCCAAATTCACAACCTCAACTTGCTCTTCGTGGTCAGATAACTCGCTTCTTCTTGTCAGTAGTCGGCAAGTTCTCTTGCACTTCACAATCTTCCTCACTTTCGCCTTTGGCTTGGTAGATCGGATTATCAAGTCATATTTAGCACTAGCATAGTGTATTAATCTAGATTCGAGTGATTCCGCAGTTGTATCACGGGTGTGTGTAAGAAACACATAGCTTTTGAAGGGTGATAAAGTAAAGAAAGAAACAAACAATTGAATGCAAAAGTCCAACGATTTATTGAATGAAAATACGCAAACGATGATAATAACCTCGCAACGAGCCATGATTCCCGCAAGGCACTAGGCTTTCAAAGTTTATTGTTCAAAACATAAAGAAATACGAAAAGCAAAACAAAACAAGAGCAATTACCTCGCTAAAGGAGATTGGTATGACGCCTTCGGTCTTCCAATTGCGAGCCCATGATCGGAGTGGGAAGATCCACTTGCCGATGTCGAAGCCGTGTCGCCGCCTTCTATAGCATGGATTCCACTGCCGGCGGAAGGAAGGCCGCACGCTCATGGTCATCTTCTCGACCTTGATAGTGAAGCCTAAACCAGCCTTGTCGACGGAAAGGAAGATCGTGAGCTGACCCAAATAGCTACCTCCTTGTTCAACAAAGCAATGAGCATCTTTCAACGAGGCCATCCTAGGCGGAGTTGGTAACCTCAGAGTGACAGGAGAGTCAATGTGCATGACTGGTATTGTTTCAAAAGCTTGACAGGAGTCTCAAGAATTCACCTCCATCTCGAGGTATCGGTAATGATCAGATGACCGACCATATACTCTTCTTCACCACATACCGTGAACAACCTTCCCTTTCACCGGTACTTCAGCTTCGATGCAAGGTAGAGGTACCCGCCCCATGTATCCAAGGGCGCCCAAGTAGGCAGAGTAGTGGACGGATGTCCATGACAAAGAAAGTAGAGTCAAAAGTCCGGAACCGACTTTACAGCAAGTGAGTTTCTCCAAGTACCGCTCGCTTAGAACCATCAAAAGCTCTCACAATAATGTCACCGGTCTCGTAACCAACCCTTCGACATCAAGCCGATAAAAAGCGTCTTGTAGGATATTCAGAGCGTAACCGTGTCAACCAAGACATGAGACAATGTAGTGCCTTGCATTCAACGAGAGATGCAAGGCTTTGTTGTGTTTCTTTCCTAAGGAGTCAAATCAAGATCGAGAAGCCTAGCCGTTGTTGGTACCAGTTAGCAATACAAACTTCGAATCGGTTTGGTGGTAGTGTTCTTGGCACATGAGCATTCTTCAAGAACTTCACCAAGGCATTAGCATGAGCCTCGAGCACAAGAGCAAAGCGAGCATGGATATCTTGGACGAGTCTCATCCAACTGCTCCACAACATTGTAGTCACTCTTCTTGATAATCTTCATAATTTCCTCCATTTCTCGTTCGAGGTGTCTTCAACAACTTCCTTTGGTACTTCGTCGAGCAGTGATGAGTCATCGTTCTTTCCTCTAGTCGGGATATTGGTGGAATAGCCGAATGCGAGTGGAGTCGCAGTTGTCTTTTGAGGAGAGATCTCTCGAGAGAATACCCTTCCGCTCGAGTCACCTTACTAGATCCGTGATGTTGTCAATGTCGAATGGTAGCTTCATGAAAGATCTTCAATGGTGAGAGGATCTTGCTTGACACCATGATAGTAAACATCACCCATAATTCCAAGGGATAGCTTTGTCGAGGAATATGGAACTGGTCTTGAGAAGTAATGATGAGAGGTGCCACTCTAAGCACAAGATCCAGAGGAAACCTTATCAGGTTAACATCAAGATAGTCTTCTGGGAAATCACACCCCATCCGTCGCCTTAACATCTTCAATAGGAATCTTGTAGCTCTCAGAACATCGTACTTCACCATGTAATCATATTTTCCACTTGGCTTCCCAAGGTGTCCCATTGATGATGGTAGGCTGCTCGCATTGTCGATCTTCAACTTAGACATTTCTTCACACAACCAGACGTGTGGTTTCGTAAATAGTATCTCACGGTTATCCATCATGCATCGAACACGCCTTCTCAACCAAGCACAACCATCGCGCGGACGGGCACCAACGACAATCTTCTGGCATCCCGGATTGACACCTTGCAACAAATTCTTCTTAATACCATCGAGGAATGGTCAAGTCATCTATGTTGAAAACATAAGTATCGCCACCAACAACATTGGAACTCTTGTCATGGTTAGCATAGGCGGCTGATCACATTCGGGTCTCAACAGAGGATCAAATTCAATGCTTAGCTTCAATCATATCTTGAATCTTGTTCTTCGTGAGCCCAACAATTGTCGTCGTGCCCCGGGCTATTGGAATGGTAAGCACACTTAGCATTAGGATTGTACTTGAGAGGAAGTGTTGACATTCGAGGAGGATCCCTCAAGGTAATCACCGTGTTCAACATGTGTTGCAAGGCTCATGACAAAGGCATGTTGATCAGAACCGCCTTCGTGGCGCTGCTCGGCTGCTTGTCTCACCGAGGTTGTGCTTATGTAGATCGAGATCACAATCGCCTATAGATTGAGCACGGTCGGTCTTGGCCGGCTTTTCCGACTATACACAAGATTGGCTTCTTCTTACCAAAAGATCTCTTTGCAAAGATTTGAAGATGTCTCTACATGGATCTTCCCACTTCTGATACCATTCAATGCGCTGTCAATATCGGTGAATGGATGAAGAATTTCCAATCGATGATTGAAGAACGGGCTCGCGTTGTTCCCATAAACATATCAACCAACTCCCTATTGGACAAGGGTGGTTGAACTCGCCTGCTAAATCTCTCCACTTCGAGCATACTCCTTGAACTTCTCACGATCCATAGACATGCTTTGTAGTTGCATGCGAGTGGTGTCAACTCAAAGATTGTACTTACTGTTCAGAAAGCATCACCAAATCACCCAAGTACGGATACGGTCATTCTCTAGCCGATAGTACCATTCCAACCGAGTTCGGACAAACTCTCTTGAAAATAGTGCATCCACAACTTTCTCATCATCGCTGGGGATTGATCTTCCGGACTTAGGATTTCAAATGCAGCTTTGGGCAAGATATGCCATCATACTTGGCAAAAGTTGGAACTTTGAATTTGGGAGGAATCACAACACCAGAACAAGACTGATCATCAAAGTTCAGCCCGACATTTTCAAGTTTTCGATTCGAACGGTCTTCAAGTTGTTTGTACTTGTCATCTTCATCGTAATGTTGGCTATAATCGTAGTGATCCTCTCCTCCTTTCTTTGGCTCACGCTGCCACCTTCATCACCCTTGGTACTCCCTCGTATGGACACTTCCTTCAGAGAGCTCGATACGGCCGACCACCTTAGGACCCCTTTGAAACGCTCTACCCATGTTGAGGAGACCAACAACCTTCTTCTTCTTGTTGATGAGCTTCTTCAGATCTTCTTGGCCTTGGACCAAGTTGGTGAACATCTCACGAACCGAGTATTCTCGAGCTTGAGATCTTTGACAACCTGTTTCCGCTAAAATAAATAGCGAGCAAATGAGAAAACCAATCTCCAATGTACCGTGATGCAATGTTATGCTATGCTATGCGATGTTTATGTGAATGCAATGCAATGTTTTCAAGGACCTAAGAGATTTAAATTTGTTAAACAAGCAATGAACAAACATTTATTAGTACTTTTTATTATTCTTTTTTCTTTTAAGTACAAGAGATAGTTCAAAACAATAAAAGAAAACATAAACATCCTAAAGCTCTAAGTCTCCCATGGCGCTTCCGGTGCCGATGGGCGTTGATGCTTCGCCTCGTGAAGTAGCTTGGTCAACTCTAACACTTTCTTCTCACTTGCATAGCACCGAGCTTCAAAGGTATCCTCTTCTTTAAGTCGAATCCGTGATCTCTTCAAGTCTTCAAAATCGAGAGGCATGTCAGATGGAGAATAAAGATAGGTACGCCACCTATAGCAAAGTTCCATAATTACCGTAAAACAGCGTGAATGGCATCATGAGGTTTTGAGCTCGAGCTCGCACCCATTTGAGGTAAGGTTCCCAAGGAATGGAGTTCGGTGCCCCAAAGTCTTGGTATCGCCTTCTTTACCATGCCCCAAGCATGTATAAACCTTCGCTTAATTCGAGATCGTGATTGTAGTCGAACACAATATCTTGGAGAAGCATATCATGTGGCCATCTCTTCGAGCAAAACCAAACCGACGAGAGCTAGAGAAGGGTTAAGTAATACCTCCTTATACCAAGGAGTGGTACATTAGGGAATTCTCCACAACGCTCAATGAATGTGAAATCCTTTTGAGAGAAAAGATTCCAACGGATATCTGAATGGGAGAGTGACATCAACCTTTGAGACCATCTCAACCTTTGTTTATTCTTCAAAACTGATGGAGGAAGGTGCGAAATAAACCACCTTGAAAGTAACGGTATACAACACATGAGAGTTCCTTGTCGCTTAGTAGTACGAGTGTGGAGAGAATGTAGGATGTCTCCAAGTAAAGTAGGCACTGGATTACGGGTAAGAAACAACTTGATGGCGTTGATATCGATGAATTGATCCGAGTTAGGAAATAGAACCAAACCATAAATTAGCAAGGCAACAATGTTTTCAAATTCATGGAAACTCATAACTTTGAGGAATTCTCGGGCTTTCTTGATTAAGAACTTGGAAAGTAAACCCTTAACTCCACTTCTAGTTTCCCAATTGGCCTCAATGTCCGAGCTTAAGATGGGCATGGATGCGATGTCTTCGCAAGGAACTTTTCTAGACCTGAATGGCATTTGGTCAAGAATAGGTATCCCAAGTAGCTTAGAGAACTCTTCTAAGGTAGGAACCAACCGATAACTGAAATATAAAGCAATGGTGTTTCGGATCAAAGAACCGAATAGGACATGCATCATATCTTCTTCAAACCGAGATAACCAAATCAAGATAACCATGTCTTTTGATGAACCGAGCATGGTCGGGAATCTCAAACCAATTCTTTGAGTTGAGAAGGGATACCCATGAAGTTGATTCGGATAGTCTTTCTAGAAGCCATAATCCCTACAAACAGAGCAAAGATAAATCCTAGGTCCTTGAAATAGTTAGAAATGATATGCAATGCGAATGATGTCATGATGTCATGTTTGGCACACACAAGCAATTCACACAATGAGCCTATGTTTAAGGCTTGCATGAGGTATAGGTGATTACCCCACCAAAAGTTTGAGTTGGTTCATCCTGTCCTATAATAGTAACCGGTTCTAGGAATCTCACATCACGATCTTTCTCGTAGGCGCTTATTTCAATACGACGGCCAAGTGGTCGATCGAAAATGTCCCAAAAGTCTAATCTCAATGAGCGTAGCATCGAGTATCAACCAACCTCGGTCTACACCAAAGCCGACCATCTCACTACCTTCTAATGGCTGAGATGGGTCAATTAAGGTTCTAAAAGTTTAGTTAGCGCTTGATGACACCACGCCAAATACCATCTTCAACTTGGGAATGAAGAGTATCGGACAACCAAAGTGTCACGCTAACGTAGCCATCATGTTGACCGCTTAGTTATACGCCTAGCGGTCGCGATGATCTAATGCTACTTACCTAAAAGGAAACCCGATCCGGTGTAGGATCCCCAACAATATAATACCCAAGCAACCCTTAAAGATAAAGCATACAAGTCAAACAAAAGCAATAAAAGTTATCTAGAAATCCCTAAGGCAATTCTCTTTGGGTGTGTCCTCACAGAGTCGCCTGTAATACGGTGAACTCGACTTTGTAGGATTTTTGTATCCAAATGTGCGGATAGCAAGAGTCGCCACCGACTTTTATTTTTATCCAATTAAGGGAAGGTAAAAGTAACAGAAAAAGACCTTCGTTAGATTCTGAGTTCGGGAGAATGGTTATGAAAAGGGAAGGTATTAGCACCCCTTTCCATCCGTAGTTATCTACGGGCTCTTAGTTGCTCTAGATCACCTTTTAAAATTTGCTTTCTGTGTGTTTGACAAAGATGTTTTGAAAGAGGCATTTCGCTTTGACTTTGTAATGACTCATGTAGGAGTGTATACAAAGTGTTCGGAAATGTTTTTGTTTTGAAAAGAATAATTTGAACTTTGAAAAAGAGTGTGTGGTGTGAAAAGCATTTGATAGAGCGAGCAACTAAAAGACTTATTTACCCACTCAGAATTGGTCGTTTTCATACTTCTACGTTCCTTTAGAATAGCGCTAGCCTTACCATTAGTTAGTAGGTAGCTCCATTCGTTGGATGTGCGGGACATTCGAAGGGACATCTGGATGGTCATGAAGGCAACTTGTAGGAAGTATCCTAGCACATTCGCGGACTATCATCATTTTTCGTAGGCAACAATCGAGGGTCAAGATCATGTATTCGGAGGCGACATCGTGGGTCTTATGATCTTTGTATCGAAGGGACTATGATGATTTGTTTGAAGGCAACGGTGCTAGAATACCTCTACGTTCGAGGGACATGACCATTTTGAATCGAAAAGGCATCGAGAGAGAATTACCCTAAGGGGTGCATGTGTGAAAGAAGTGTGTCAAATTCAGATATTTTATCTTGATGATTAGTGTGAGCTATGCCCATTGTTATCTTGCCATACACGCCTATTTACTAGCAATTGGTAAGGGTGCGGAAAATAAAATGCGGAATGTAAAGCGGGAATGTAAAGGTGCGGAAAGATAAACCTACGCTATTACATGGCTTTGGGGCAGATACATAATTTAACATGCGAAAAATAAAACCCTAGATTAAACTATTACATCCCATGAACAGTTACATTATTGGAAAATAAAACGATAAAAAGAAAACATCCGAATCGGAGCAACCTGTGAAAGAATAAGAAAATCGGAAAATATGATGAAATCGAAATGAGAGAAAATGTTAGAAAAAATGCAATTTTTAATATGAGAAAATTAATATATGTTGGAAATAAGATAAATATATTAAAATAATTTTTTGGGATTTTTTGGAAAAGATTTAATAATTAAAATGCAATTAAAAGTGAATTAAATGCAAAAATATAAATAAAATAAATATGCATGCAAAAATTATATTTTTAATTTATTAAATTAAATAAAGATTTTATGAAAATAATGTAAAAAGAAAAAATGTTTTTGGTAATTTTTTAATGCAGAATAAAATTCATGAAAACAATTAAAATAATATGCAAAAATATTTGAAATTGAAAAGGTATGAAAATAATGAAGTTTGTGAAAAAAAGAAGCAAAACATGCCCTGGCCGGATTCGAACCCATGACCCTTGAGGGCATCTGGAAACAGTGAGCGCCTTTACCACTACGCCATGTGTGCAAGCCTGTTTGGAATCCGGATCGAATGGAACAAAGACATGTCGCTCTCGGCTTCCTCAATCAAAGCTTCATCGTCCCAGATTTGAATATTTGAAGCTAGCGTCGGCTTTTCTTCGACGCTAAAGGCCCTGGCAAAATCAAAAATGCAGTATACATAATATAAATTATATCTAAGGCCATGGTTCGATTCCTTGAAGCATTCCGAATGCAACGGTCTAGGTCTTATGGTCCAATTTTACGTATTTCATGAAACCCTAAATCGGCCACATAAACCCTAATCATGGTGAAACACGATTCCGGCCATAGAAATCCAATTGGCTTGCCCAGAAAGTTTGAAAACTTGATTCTAAGCACAAACAAACAATCAAAACAAGTTAATAATGCATGAATATTGATAATCGAATTTGGAAAAAGTATGAGCAAACCGGATCGTGTTCTCTCAATTCCTGATGTTTTTGAGAGTTGTAAGGGTCTGGATCGATTCTGAGAGCCTCAAGGAACACAATGGAAGGCTTGAATTAATGAATCAAGCAAAACTAGGGTTGCCATTGCTTCAAGTGCACGGATTTTTTGAACTTTGGAATAGGGTTTGTAGAGCCATTTTTTCGTTCCTTGCAATTGAGATGCATCAAGTATATATGCTGGATGGATTTGAGATTGAATTTGGAAAGAATTAATTAATATTCAATGGAAATCAAATTTGATATTCTCATGAAATCAAATTTTCAAACTTTGTCCAATTTCAATCCAATCTTGCCAAATTTGATCTAATTTCAAATTGGGCATTTATGGGTTGATTGATCACAAGAAAGCAATAAAATCAATCTTCCAATTAATTTTGATTTTATAATTTATTTTAAGATTTAATTTGCATTTAAATGAATAAATTACAAATTAAATAGAAAATAAATCAAAAATTCGTGGTATTGGGCTTGACATTCCTAATTGCATGAAGAACAAGTTAGGATGAAGAAAAGTAGGCCCATTTGCAAAAGATTTGATTTTTGAAGTATCTCTTTGTGCATTCTTTCAAAATTGCCCAACTTGTGGATGGTGTAACTTGCTCAATTTTCCACATTTTTGAGTGTTCTTGGACTTTTGGAAAGCTCTAAGAGTCCTCTAAACAATGTCTTTGGTTTCATCTCAATTGAGTTACCATGCTCAATATATCTTCAAATCAAAAAGTTGACTTTTGTTGACTTTGAAAATGACTCAGAATGTTTTGAGCTATACCTCTCAAATGAGGCATTTTTGGACATTCTTGTGAGACATGAAGTTGTAGAGAATTGAATTTCCTTCAAAATGAGCTTTGTGGAAAATTTCGAGAAAGTATGAGAAAGTTATGATCACCAAAGTTCAGTTGACTTTTCACCAGAAACCCTAATTTAGAAAGTTTGACTTTGAGCAAATCTTGAGTTTTCTTGATGAATCATGATCAACCCTTGATCAAATGATGAATGTAACTTCAAAATGAGGATGTTGACCAAAATTATGAAGTTTGACTGTATATTGACCACAGTTGACTTTTTGTCCAATACACCCGATTTTCAACCATCTGAGCAATTGCCTGAAGAAACTTGACTTGTGAGGCTTGAAACTTGACATGGAGAATCTTTGAAGCATATGAGGAGGCATGAAGACCCTTGGGGATGTTGGAAATCCATCTTGACTTGAGAGATACCAAACCCTAGTTTGGGTTGATTGTCTAGGAGAGAGTTTGTCTGATCAACTCTTGAGGAATCCTTGAGCATATATGTATGAAATCTCTTGAGTAGATGGAGGGCAAATTTTGGGGTATGACAACTTCGACATCAGCATGTGAGCAACCTTCGACTGCATGTTAATCTCTGTCGAAACTTTGAACCAATATACTATCTTTGATCTAATAGAGTTAGATCCAATATCTCACAGATTCGCTTTGAACTTGCTCGAGGGAAACTCTAAGCTCTTCTATCTCTTCCACATACATTGGTAGAGGGCCAGGAATGTCTGGTGTATATGTAGGATCAATCTCGAAAGGTAGTTTGATGATCCGAACTCTATCCAAAACCTAATAAGCATAGGGTCCCTTGCCACAATATTCTTCCTGTCCAATTATAACTCTTTCGTATGCACCTTTCCCTAAGCTTGAATAATTTTCTTGAGTAGCCCAGGGTTAATTTTTCCCATATCATGAATAACCAATTTTTGAACTTGTTCATCGAAGGGTTTTTCCTCCATAGGGTACCCAAGTTTACGTAAAGCCAAAATGGTATTATAATTTACACATTCTTTTGCACCTATCAGTGAAGCATTAGGAAAGTCACCACAACTAAAGGCAATTTCTTTAATCTTGAGATTTCTAGAATACCATAAGATGGAATCTGCACTAAGAGCCCTTAATTTCTGAGACCATTCATGCTTGGTTAAGTCCTTCACCAAATAACCTCTTTGTAGAGGTGAAATATAAACCAAGAGTATAAGAACAAAATGCAAAAATGTAGGACATCCCTCCTTTTTTCATAATGAGTGTGGAGAGAATAATACACATCAGTAAGCAAAGTAGGAGTATGATCAATATTCAAAACTTTTACGGTCCAAAATACATTCATACGAGGTTTCTCCATAAGATTTTGTTTTAGATTATACAAAGAGTCATTTTTCAAGTTCCAAAGTCTTACCTCCAAGAGAGTCTATCCCTCTAAAAGATAATACCTGGTTCTCAACCTAATCTAGGCGAAGTCGTCGCAAAAACTCATAAGGATGTTAAACCCCCTTGGCCAATTGACAATCCTTCTTTCTAACGTTTAACATTTTGAAATTTAAAGTCAACCAACAATAATATGATAATAACATAAAATAAAACAATAAGTAAATAAACAAATAATAAACCAATAAAATAAACATGGAAACAAAACATGCCATAAATAGAAAGACCCTACAAAACCCAAGACCTACCAAATAAGGGATAACTCTAATCCTAGGGTAGCTTCCCCGACAGAGTCACCAACTGTCACAACCGACAGAAAAATAAAGAGTCGCCACTATTAATTTTTATCCTAAGGATGGGAAAGTAACGGATAACCCTAATTTGTTTAAAGATTATAGATTCGCGAGTTGATTAGACGAAGGGAATTTGTTAGGCACCCTTCATCTCCCCTGGTCTCAAGGGACTCCATTTTTATGTCAAAGGGTAAATCGGGGATTTCTACTTAAAAGCTTGTAGTTTTCATATATTTAACAAAAGGTTTTAATTTTTAGTTAGGGGACACGCCTTGGTTTTTAAGGCGCGTGTATAAGTATCTTTTTATGAGGAATTAGAGTCCTAATTCGTAGTTCATTTGTGTTTGGTTAGTTTTTTTTATGGATTGTGTAAATGCTTTCGAATTCTCCTTGAACCTTGTCTGAGTTTGAGAATAGCGTAGTCTTAGACGAAGTTCACAGTTAATATAGAAAGTATATCCACAATCCTTTTTTAAAAATAAAGTTAATTTTGAAATTAAGTCAGTAAAAAAATATGATGTTAGGTTTGATGGGTTAGCTTAGAATGCATGACGAAGTTTTGAAAAAATAAGTTTGAATGATGCAAAATTGTTTGATGAATTGATAAAATGGTTAGTATTTTTAAAAAATAGTTAATAAATAATTATTTTAATAGAAATATATAAAACATTTTTAATAATAATTCAATATTTATTTATCAAAAATGGTTTTTAAGATAAAAATGTACAAAATTGTTTTAATGCATAAATGACAAGAAAAATATGAGAAGAATTAATAATATAAGATATAAATTAATTGAATATAATAAAGTAATTAAAAAATAAAATAAAATATTTAAATTAAAACAAGGGTGTATTTTTAGTTTAGGTAGTAAAACAGGGGGTGTTGTTAGTAAGCCCATATATTTGTTTTAAGCCCAGTATACAGGAGGATGTTGATTTATGTTTACGTAGTAAAAAGGAAGGCGTGAATAAACATGGGCTTGGCCAGATAACGTTTGAGACCCATTGGCCATAGTGTGGGCAACCTGTGATTGATTGTAGTTGATATAAATGTTACAATATTAATGATATAAATGTTGAATAATAATAATAACAACGATAACACGTTATTTGACCTTAGTCCACCAAAACAAACATACGGATAGAAATCAAACAACTATAATAATGTAAAACAAAAATGACTAAATTTGTGTTGACTTCGGTCAACTTTAAATAAATAAATATAAATATTAAAACTAATTAACTTAATTTAATTGACATGGGCCTCTCAACAATTCTCAATGGACCATTCAGATTTAAAGAAGAAATAATGAGCCCAGATACCACGTTTTAATAAAATGATAAATAGACACCCCTCCCTACGTTTATGAACAATGATCTTTTAGCACAAAATGTTTGAGTCAGTATTATAATTTCAGACAAATGTAACACCAAAATTTTAATAAAATAATTTAAAAGATTGTATTGACTATTAATACCAATGCGGGAAAATTTGGGGTATGTCATGTTAGAATAGGATTGACAAAGATTCAACCCTAAGCCCTTATATTTTTACTTTCATTTTGAATGTACTCACAAAATACATACAAGAGCTAGCACTGAGATGCGTGTTTTTTTTGCAGATGACATATCTCTGCTTAAATTGCTGAATGATAACTTAAATGAGAGGTTGGAGACGGGCCTTAGAAACGTATGACTTTTGTCTAAGTAGAAGTAAGACAAATATATAGAATATAAGTTTAGAAAAAGGAGAAACTTTTCTAACTTGGAGGTGAAAGTTGAAAACTATATCATTAATCAAGTCACACCGTTTAAACATCTTAGGCCTGTAATACAAAATTCTAGAGGAATAGAAGAAAATGTAAGCCATCAAATTCAAGTTAAATGGATGATATGAGAGCCTTAAAGATTTTATGTAACACAAAAATACCACTCAAATTGAAGAGAAGATTTTATTGAGCAAGAGTAAGACACACAATATTGTATTAAGTAGAATGTTAAACGAGTATCAAAGAGAGAATAAAGTAAGAGTAACAGAGATAATGATGTTGAGTTTTAGAAAAGATAAAATTACAAATGATAATATTAGAGAGAGAATAAAGTTGGATGATTTAGATATTTAAAGATAAAATCTTTATATTCTATTGTAATGAGAGTATATAAGATGAAGATGAGTCAAACAAACTAATATATAGAAAAGATTATAGAAAAAATATTAAGAAACGTCTTATATCAACTAATTGAATAAAAATTTAGTCTTAGACAGAATATTATAACATAATTTGATCATAAAGTATATTAATATCAATATTCTTATGATATTTTTAATACAGATTTTAAAAGTTTTTTAATTATTTTTTACTGTTTTAAAAATATATATTATCTGATTTATATGAGATGCTTCGTGAATATTTTTATAATAGTTTGAAATTTCTATCCTACAAGTAATGTCTTTTAGAAATACAAAAATGCATATTTGTTGAGGTACCATAGAGAGTAAGGGTTTTCGTAGTGGTTTGAGTGGTTTTGAAGTTAAAAATTAGTCAAACGGCAAGAGAAAAAAATGTGTGACTCGGTTGACTTTTAAAAATAAAACTAAATCAAGCTAGTACGGTTTGATTTTTTACAAAAAATTATTGATCCATACATACACATATAAAAAAAAATATAATTTTGTGTTTAATCGTTCATACATTGCCATCAATTTATAATGTCAAAATAAATTTATAATTTGATGATAAAACTGCGTCTTATAATTTCACTTAAATCTAAAGAATGATATATATGAAATTACATTTTTAAATAAATATCATAAAAAAATACGATAAAATATATTTTGTAAAAATAATATTTATAAATGAATAATATTTTATTTTTTGATGATATGTAAATTAAAATAAATATCATACAAAAAAATATTATAAAATATACATATAATACACATTGATTTCTATAGAGAATTAAAGAAATATATATCGCTTAGTAAGATTTTGTAACATACTGCTGTTTGATTTGGTTTACTTCGGTTTGCAAAATACAAACTGCAAATCGAACCGCACGATTCTGTTAGAAAATGACCCAAACACATTTGAACCAAATGTGGTTTTTTGCGATTTCAGTTTAATTTAATTCGATTTTGCGATTTTCTATTGGACCAGTTTGATTTTGAACACCTCTCATTGAGACAAAACAATGCGAGCACTACTTTTTTTTTTAGAAAACATATAATTTTATACATTTATTTATAGATTAAATATGTCTTAGAAACATTTTCTTTACATATTAAAAGAAAAATTATCTTCAAATTAATTAGGGATGAAAATAGGCTAGGTCAAGTTAAACTTTACCAAGCCTAAATCTGACCTGCCAAAAAAATTAAATTATAAGCTTGTCATTTGGTTTATCATAAGTTTATTTTTAAGTCTGAGTCTGACATTTTCGAAGGTCCGGACAATCTACACAAAAGTCTATTTATTTTAGACATATGTAAATAAGCAATTCAAATAATTTGGAGTATAAGTGGATCAGAAAAATCAATTAAAGTGACAATCCAAACCAAATCAAACCGAAATAAAATCGATTGTTTCTGATTCGGTTCAAAAACCGAACCAAACAAAAAAAATCTATGTGGTTTGATTCAATTCTCGGTTTTAATTTTTAAGAATTGCTAAATCGATAAACCTCTCTCTCTCTCTCTCTCTCTCTCTCTCTCTCTCTCTCTCTCTCTCTCTCTCTCTCTCTCTCTCTCTCTATATATATATATATATATATATATATATATATATATATATATATATATATATATAATTACGCTCAAATTATTTTATTACACCCACCATTAAACTCCAAATTTTGTATCAATCCAACCATTCATCATCTTTGTTTACAATTCATTCCTTTCAGCACAACACACATTTAGAATCAAACTCCAAAACATAAAAAGTAGAAATCATAAGTCACAAAAATTTACTTTCAATAAACTATTGCTCTCGCTCTCAACAATAATTATTGCTCTCTTTACAGTCGTTCTAATATGTGATGGTCACATTCTTCGTGTTCAAGTTTTATTAATTAATTTTCACATTTAGTTTTTACCTTTTTTGCTTCTTCTTCTTCTTCAAATTTTTTTTTAGTCTTATCACAAAATAATTTTGATGTGTACTTGAGGTGTAAAACGTGTTAATTGATGTGTGTTTTGTTGTGTTCTTTTTGTTAAATTTTCAAATTCCTTCCCAAATTTCTTATGTCAAATGTCAACTTTTATATTTGATAACAAACTTATTTCATGATACAATGGAAATCATATCCCTATGTTGTATGGATTAAAAGCAACTTATAATTTATTTGAAAATATTGTATTATTTTAAAAACTAATAGTAAAAAATACTTCGAAAACATGATATTAAAGAATACACTGATGATTATAATTGGAAAAAAAAAGGTAAATCGATCAATTGAACCAAACCGAAACTAACCGATTAGTTTGGTTTAGTACAACTTTTGAAAAATGTTAAAAACCAAACTTAATCGATAGAAATATTATCGGTTAGGACCTTCTTTTTTTTAACCAAAAATTGATCCAAATCATTCGGATTACACCCCTATAAATAATGTTTAAATAGACTTACAAACCAAAAGACCAATGACAGTAAAAATTTATTTGTTTTTGCCTTATTTTAACTTATCTTTTGCTATATATTTTGTGAGAATATTTATTTAAGACAATTTATGAAAATAACTTATAACATAATTCATCAGGTGATTTTATCTTATATTCACAAGTTCTTCAAAATAATCAAATTTTATTATTTTAATTTAAAATACAAAACCATGATGATAATAAAAAATTATTCATATTTGTATAAATAGATTTGTCTGATAGATTTTTTTATATCTAAAGGCCTAGTCTTTTTAATTAAATAGACTTATAAAAAATATAAGTCTTTTTTATTTTTCTTAAAGCCTAACCTGACCTCGGGCTATATAGTCTAGAGTCTAGACCGTAAGTCTCTGTTAATCAGTATGGTCTATTTTAACCCTAAGAAGTCCCCAAAAAAATCTTTTTTTATTAAAAAACTCGAGGAATTTTTTAGTAGAGAAAGCAGATGGAAAAATGACAACAACTTAAATAAAAGTAGTAAACTTCATCGAATCAAGTTGTTCCATAGTATATTTTTTCATAATATATAATATAAAGAAATGGAAACAAGATGCATACAATTGATTGAGACTGATGAAATTGGGATGGAAACAATGCCAAAGCAGAGCCAAAAAGGTACAAACACTGCTAGCATCATTTCTAACATTACATTGTTGCTTGTGAATTACTTGTGTCACAAGCATCAACAAAATGCCTAAAGCCATCACTAAGAAACTGTCTTCTTGATTGATGGTTCCCTACAGGTTCATGCTAAATTACAAGCCTACAAAGCTTGAACAAAAACACAAGCCTGTGACGATTTCAGATTCAGCCGCATGCAAAATGCTATACAACGATCATTCCATAGCCTTTCACGACACATATACAAAGGGAGGAACAAGAAACCTTAAAATGCAGCACACAGGAAGGACTAAAATAATGTATATCACTCCATGACTAGTTCCCTATGGCGGTTTAGGTCCTTCAAGTAATTTGAACAAGTGTAATCTTCTAAGTCACATGCCTCTAACATGAGTGATTTTGAGGAACCTGAGCTTTGCTTGAAATCTAACACTGTCTCCTCGCCCTTTAATATACGTGTAGCCTTTAATCAAAACAGAAGTAAGTCAGGTTCAAAACACCGACCGACACATGTGATTATATTCAATCACTTTCGTTTTCTTAAATTATTATATGTGATACGTGTCAGTGTCATGTCTGATGTCTGTGTCAATGATTTATACAAATGATATTTTTTTTGTTACCTGTTTCATGAATGGACGCTTGGAGGTTGAATGGTGGACGCACAAGGAAGCCGTTGCCATGGTACGCTTCATTTCAATGGGATCATAATTCTCTTCTAATCTTGGATCTGTTAGTTCCTTGACTTTGTTTGAATCTAGTAGTGGCCTGGCCTGGCAATAGTATTTCATGATCATATTTTGTCACATTTAAATTAAATAATACATAAACTTCTCATTTCAGTACTCCTTACCCAAATCACAAGACTTTGCCTACTATCTGAATCAACTGCGCGACGACCTGTTATAAGTTCGAGTAGCAAAACGCCGAACGCAAACACGTCAGTCTTCTCATCCACAATACCATGCATAAAGTACTCCGGAGCCAAATATCTGTAGATATACATTGAAACATCAAGTGTTTTAGAAAATGGTTATACTAAGAAAACATCATAGAGGCTTCAAGACTAACCCAAATGTTCCTTCTATAGGAAAAACAACATGGTGTGCCCAATTATTTGGAAGCCATTTTGCAAGTCCGAAATCTGATATCTGAAGTTTAGTACGAAAAAGAATGATGTTAATTAAGTTTTACTGTAAGAAGAATGTAAGATGAAATTACGGTGCTAGCGAAAGTACCTCAGCTTCATAATTATCATTGAGTAATATGTTGGAGGCTTTGATGTCCCTGTGAATGATTCGTCTCGGACAATCTTTATGAAGATAATGCAATCCCTCGGCTACTCCGACAGCTACCTTGTATCTTGTCTTCCACTCCAAGCATTCAGAACCTAACATGTTGAACATAATTGTGTTATCAATAGAAAGCGCGAGTTAGAATATTAAGTGCTAGAAAACGGAGAAGTAAAAGCTATGGAAGAAGTGCTGCGCACCGAAGAGCAAAGAAGAAAGGCTTCCATATGATGCCAACTGTAGGACAAAGTAGAGGCCTTTTTGGATACCAAACCCGATAAGGTGTGTAGCATTGGGGTGGTTTATGTGCGCGATGATTCCAAGCTCAGACAAGAAATCGCCTGCTCTATCGGCAAAATCCTTGTCGTTCTTCATTAGTCTCTTAACTGCTACAACTTGACCATCTGATAATTGTCCTTTGTATACTTCAGCATGACCACCTTTTCCAACCAAGTTCTCTACCAAAAACATCAAGTTTCAAACAAAGAAATGTTATGTTTTTTGACATTCTAAATTCAAAGGACAATCTCAATGGTTGACATAATTGCCATAGAATGGTGAAATTAACTCTTTTGCACTGAGTGACCCTTAATTCAAAAAAATGACAAATTGCCGATATTTTAGAAAATAAAGTACAAATTGAAAACAATGATTTGGAACATGTCAGGTCAAATTTTACTAGGTTGAATGAATCTACCACCAGAATGGGAACAGGCATACCATCATGATTACAACATGTACTGACCAAATAATTCAACAGCCATAAAACATTACTACTCAACACATACCAATCATTTTCAACACCATAAAACATACTACTCTTGTCACTATTATAAAAATTTATTATTTTTTAAATTTATTAAATAACTGATGCATCTGATCTATAACTCATATAGATTAGATAGATAGTATACCAGAATGAGAATTATGTAATGCAAGATTAATAAATAATATTTATATATTTACTAGTATTTTTTGAACATGTGTCTTAAAAATTCATGTCACTATCATTTCTCATATTTCTCACAAGGCAGGTGCCGATGAATAAGGGATGAAGGGGCCTTGAGAAGTTATTTGTCCTTGTCAGCCTTATCATGTTTTGGGTCAACAAGGTTGTCTGCTCAATCCGCCTTCCCCAACAACACAACAATAACAATAATATTTGGTCATAAAACCAACTCCCAAGTTGACCATAGAATCATCACCACCCCCACTAATATACAACAAAAACTCTTTTTATAAGACCATATACATCAAATTTTATATGTTAGTTGAGTTAAAAGTAATACTCTTAGTTTAAGGTTCAATCCTTGATAGTAGCATTAATTTATATTTATTAATTAATATGAATAAATTATTGATATATATAAATCAACAACTTTGAATAAAAAACAATCATAATTTTCTTATTAAAAAACAATCATAATTTTCTTATAAAAAAATTAACTTATTTTCTAAGGGCAAAGTTAAGAAACTAAATATAAATTATTTGTTTTAGTAAATTGTGAATTAATTTTCTTAAAAAACTTAAATTTGATTTTCCCAAAACATGATTTTTCAATTTTTAAATTTGTGTAAGTTTAACCCATAGACCGTCTTACTATTATTTATACATATTTTTTTAATTTTTTTTTTTATTTTTTTGAAAATTTTGATATCCTGCCTTACAACCGACTAATTCAAGAGGGACTAATCTCACCGTCCACTAGCGGGAATATGTTTAAAGCTAGAACTTTTGAATTTATCCTACACAAAAATGGTTAGTACTCATCAGAATTCGAACTCATGATTTTGAGAGAAACACATTCTCAAAACCTAAACGTCCACCATTGACAAAATAGATAAATTATTTGACAATAATAATTACTAACTAAAAGCAATAGATTAGGTAGGTCAATCTCCAATAGAAAATTACTATTTCCAACTTAAATTATAAAAAAAAAAATGAATCAGTGGCTGTACAGAGACGTTAAATTGCATTAGTGCAAATTCTAACCCGCATCTAAATTGGTTGATAATTGTGTAGAGAAATAACATGAAACTGCAATGATGCAAATTCGAATTCGGAACCGCCATATCATGTTATTTACTTTAAAGAATGAAATTTCAATAGACAAATGCTATAACTAAAAAAAGAGAAAGGTAAAGAGTCAGTAAATACCAGAACTGAAATCATTAGTAGCAGCAGCAAGTTCTGCATAATCAAAGTTCCTCCAAGAAGGTTTGGTAGGAATAACACCAATATCAATACTCTCTTCACCACTTCGAATCCGAGCCAGTTTCTTCGTCAAACCTTTCCTAGCTATTTCATGCGTAGCCGCAGTAAAAATAGGAATCGCCGTTAATTTTCTCACCGACCTAAACATAAAAACATCCATCATTGTTTTCCATTGCTGCACCTGACTTTCTTTTCCACCACCCGATTTTCCAACTGGCGGCGGCGAACACAACTTCTCCGGCGAGTAAGAGTCAAAACTGCTACTGCTGCTTCCACTGTTGTCTAGTACCGCTCTCGGTGATGCGTCATCGTCGCTGGAAAACTCTTTTCCGTTGTCAACGTTTGATTCCATTCCTGGCTTTTCGTTCTCTTCCTTTTTCTCTCTCTTTTCAATCTCAGCTAAAAAGAGCAAACACCACATTTTTTTTCAGAGAACAGAAACTTCTAATTTTTTTTATGCAGACACAAAATAAATATGAATATGAAATTTTTTTGCGATATTTTTTAACCTATATAGAACAGACACTTCAAATACGACTCTGAAACTTCCGTATCAATAATAATTTAAAAAATGAATAAATTAAAAGTAATCATAGATATTAATTCAGACACATATACATGCATGTATTCAGAGGTGTATGTGTTGCATAGTAAGGAAACTAATAAAATTTGTAATGAAAGTTTACCTTAAATAGAGATTATTTTTTCTTTAATGTTATGAATTATGATTACTGCTCCATTGATTACAACGAGGAAAATCTCTTGCTGCACCTGAAATGTGTTGGAAGGTTTTTTTTACGAATAAAAAAAACCTTCTTTGCATTTGGTGAAGGTATGAAAAGAAAAAGAAGAAAGAGGAAGAAGAACGAAGAGACAGGGTGGTGAATGGAAAGAGAAGGGAAAACAGAGAGAGAGGTTTTGTGATTCTAAATTGGTGTTTTTATGAGCGGTGCTTATTCTTAGGAAGAGAGTGTTAGGGATTTTGCTATATTTATACACCTCAAATGTTTTTTTTAATTATTTTAATTTGTATTTACATATTTTTTTGGTTCTATTTTGGAAAGTTTGAATTGGTGTAGTTTTTGTATTGGAGTACTATTTATTTTGGGGCATAAGTTGTATTTTAATTGCATTGCATTTGGTTAAGGGGATTCTTCACTAAACCCATATACCATTCTCAAATAATATAGAAATTTAGAACACCTTTGCTATTTATACATTAAATGTTACATCAAATACTTACGTCAAATATTGTTCACCATATAAATACGGTAAACAGTATTTTTTATTTTAAAAATATATATTTTAAAATAAAAAAATTGACAGTGCGTGAACAATATTTAAACAGTGTATATGAATAATGACTTTTATTGATAAAATGAAGTTGACTAATCAAATACAAAACATTGGTTAATATAGTGATAAAGTTGGTTAATAAACATTCAGATATTAAAAATAATTTTTAATAGTAAAATAAAATTACTTAAAAGACTGTCCAAATTTTAAGTAATTATGAAATTGGTTATGAAATATAAAAAATTTGTTAATAAAATTATAAAATTGATTAATTAAATATTTTTGTTTTTGTATTCCATCAATCTAAAAAAAATCTAATATATATATTTTTTTCAATATAAAATTATTTGGATATTGAAATTTAAACGTATCTAAAATACAGCAAATTTCTTCACTATCATGAACATATTCTCATTCAAGTAAAAAATATGACCAGATGACCAGATTTTGTAATCAAGATACAAGATTTTTCGTTTGCAATTTTATTTCGAAATCAAAAGGTGCAAAATCTATTAATATTTTGGTTAATGTACATGTATAGTTATGTTTTATGTATTATAAACACATATTTAGATATTGAAATTAAGATTCTTGTAAGAATGGTTCGAACTTTAAAACCTGAATTTGTTCAATATTAATTGAAATTTTCTTTTTTCTTTAATTGGTTTTAACTATTGGTGCACCCTTGTGATCAAACACCCTGATACATTGATTACAATTAAAAACACAAATCAACACTCTTAAGAGGAATCATAGGGATACTCTTTCATGATAGAGTAATTATAAGAGATTTTAGATTTATTACAACTTTAATATATCTTTTTATTATAGGAGATTTACATACCCAAATTAACTAGAGTTGAGTTATATATATATATATATATATATATTGTATTATTGTAACAACAAGAAAATACAATAACGATACGGTATTTTCCAATTCCCCATTCTGTTAATATCTTATGTTTAATATGTGATCGTATCTGATCAGAAAGTTTGTCACGGTCCAACTGCAATGGCGGTTGATGGAGAAAGAGGGGGTACCTACAAGACACTTCGATGCCAAAGTAAGAATAGGCGAGAGCAAGCAAGCAAGTAGAGAAGTGAGAAAGAATGAATTACCCGACCCTCTCAAGTGAGAGGGTATTTATAGGCTCCAGCGTTGGGCCAAGGTCCAGTTAGTGGGTAGTGGATCCAAGCCCACTAACGGACTGTCAGGGCTTATGTGTGCAAGGAGACCAGCATGTGGCCTCCCCCTGGTTTGCCGCTCCGGAATATGCGGGTTGTTTGACCCGGTATTTGTGGAGGACAGGTGGCAGTTATGTTGAGGAGATATAGGGCGCTTGACCCGGTATTCTCGAGGGACATGTGGCGGTTAAGCAACCGTTGGCCATGTGGCCCTAACGTGTGCAGAAAGGGAATCTCACCCATCATGGGCAGATGGGCCTTCATGTTTGCTTATAGGATTGGGCCTCTATGGCCATGGGCCAAGTGTTGGGCTAGTCCAGAACAGGAGCCCCCCAAGTCTTTGTTCTCGCATAGAGCAATGACTTTGAGACGAGGACTTGTCCGTCTGGGACCCTGCTGTCACGGGCACGAACCCGTGCATGCTTACTGATCGTACCGCGGACATATTTTAATCCTCTACCTTTGGGGACGACGGTTGTCGAGGATCACCTGTGATAGCTGCCACGTGGCTTCAGATGGCAGGCCAGTTGACACGTCAACTCTCGTGCCACATGTCACTGCCTGAGGAGGTGCGTGGCGCTCATAGGGTGTGACCCTTTGAATGCCCAAGGAGTTTGGCTATAAAAGGGAGCTCTTAGGGTTTCATTTGCTTATTCTTCATTTAGCTCACTAATTCTTGCTTCCTAATTTCTCCACGCGAAGGTGCAAAATATCGAAGTATTCAACATTCAGGATGTCTACCAACTCCAACGCAGGTAAATACCCTTTGAACCCTTAGTATTTTTCTCTTTAAATTTGGGCTTGGGATGAATCTGTTGGAGAGCTTCATTAATATCACGGGGATGAGTATGCATTTCTCGGGGAAAATCGTGGGTCGCGCGAGAGAATTTTTGAATGTCTCGAGCAAGAACATGAGTGAGCTGGGGAGGACTTGAGTTTCGCGGTTAATAATAAGAAGACTACAGGGGATATTACGAGGTCTGCGAGGAGTGTTATGAATTCCAGGGGGAGTATCATGATCTTCCCGGGGAACCGAGCGAATGTCCCGAGGAGCTTAAGAATATCGCGGGCGTAGGTGTAGGCCTCTTGGGGATTTTCTTTGCCCGAATAGCCGGCCCGGGAGGTTGAGGGGCCGAGCCTCGGGCCAAACCGAGCCTCTCGCCCTTTCACTTGACTTGTGGTGGAAGGGTGGATTTGATATCGTCGAATTCACTTTTCGTTCACTACTTTTCAGGTGCCGAGGAACAGCCTTCTGAAAATCCGCATGGGGAGGGCACGAGCACGCTCCGTCAGATGAGATTGGTCGCAGACCTATCTTGGGTCGCTCCCGAACCAAGGGAGTTTCGCTCAGATTTTGCTGTCGACCCTTCTACAACATTCAACATAATCGAGGATTTGGACGAGGGATTTGAGCCTTCGTGGGTCGTCCAGATCCCTGGGGAGAGCAAGAGGATATGCTTTCTCGTATGCGTTGACCAGATTTCTGATGTATGAGTTCGCCTTCCGGGAGGCGGGCTTTCGCATGCCCTTCACGGGTTTCCAAACAGGGGTGTTCATGTGGTTGAAATTGGCTCCTTCGCAGCTCCACCCCAATGCCCTAGCCTTTATGAGGGCCTTCGAGCTGGTTTGTCGATATCTGGATATTGGGGCCACCCTGCCCCTGTTCTTCCGCATCTTCCACCTACAACGGCAGATGGTCGGCGACAAATGTGCTCGTATCCTTAAGGCCGGGAAATTATTTCGCCGATCCGAGTCCGTACGGGACTTTAAAAAACGTTTCTATGTGGTGAAGCCCCTCACGAGCAATGCCGAGGATATGCTCTTTATCCGATCCGTGGAAGTCGGCGACGATGGTAAGGAGGGAGAGAGGTTGAGGGCGAGGTTCCACTCAAATAGGACAGAAAGCACTATAGTCGAGGGGCAGAATTTTATTCCGTGAAGCACGCCAAGCTGGACATGCAAGACCAGCTCTCGTACGAGAGGCTGGAAAATTTCGTAAAGGGGTTTAGGCCGGCCACCTGCGTGGATCGGGAGGGGAATGTTTTCCTCGACGCTCACGGAGAAATAGAGATTGCCCGACGGTACATCAATAAAAAAGCCCTGCTGGAATGCGCGTCTGATTTGGACGCGCTGAAACTTCTAGGTACTACGTTCGGGGATACGGGGAGATGGTCATCTTGTGATTATGCACTTGCTAGCTTTTTATTTATTTGCAGATCGAATGGCGACCATGGAGGAGCGTATGCTGAAGCTGAGGCAAAAGGCCATTTATGGATCGCCAGGATCGCCGCGGCTTCAAGAACGAGGGCCGTACCAAGCTGTCGGGACACCTTCCCCGCTACCGCCTCGAGCAACCGCTGAAAAGCGGAGGAGCATCCGACTGGGGTTCCCGGGACCTCGACTTCAACTGTGAAGGCTTTCGTGTTGCCCCCATGTTATGGTCAGAGGCACCTCTTCGACGGAAATTCCCCGGGGGTGCAGGAGACCGAAAAAGAAGCTATTCTCGGGTGTGACCGGAAGACGCGGAGGGAAACCCTGAACGCCGACGTGGCCGATGTCATCAGGGTGCTCGAGACCTCCTTGACGCTAAATGACAAAGCCGCTTCATTCAAAACCAACCTTGACGGGGCTCGTGCCCAAATTGCCGAGCTGGAGCTCCAAAACATGGAATACCACAACGAGCTGTTAAGGCTTCGGGGCCAGCAAGACAGGCACGCGCAGCTGGCTAAGGAGCTAAACAAGCTGAGGTTGTAGGTGGACCCCCTGGTCGAAGAGAAGAAGGAGCTTAAAGCTCGCGTGAAGTTACTGGAGGAGCAGACGGCCCCTGTCGAGGATGAGTCCAATGACGAGCAGACGCTTCTCACTAGGGCGGACCTGATTGGTCGGATAAGGGTCCTCGAGAATGACACTATGGAAGCGTTGTCCTTTGGATTCAATCAAGCGGTCCAGCAGATGCAGGCGGCTAACCCCGACGTGGACCTCGTGACAGCCGGAATTGGTCCTTTCCATCGCGTGGTAGACGGGAAGATTGGGCCTCCTCCAGAAGTTTAAGTTTGTAAAATTGGACCTGCGAGTCCGTTACTTTTGGCCTGCGTGTCGTTTTATGTTTTGATTTGAATTTGGTTTTAACTCTGGGTCTTGTGCCTGTTTGTACTATTTTGTCGGCCTTGATGGTCATCTTTGTTTATGAATTCTCGTTCAATTTATGAATTCGCATTATATTTGGTTTTATATATACTCGACCTTGTTATTGTTTCTAGCGCATATTCTAGACGTGGAGGCCACGGAGGCCGCCAGGCGAGGCCGTAGTCGCGTTTGGGACTCTAGCCTCATGGCGTGGATAGTCCGTCGTGAGCCGGACATCCTGCCAAAGGTACGTTGTGGCCCGCGGGTCTCGATCGAGGTGCCCGCATCGTGCGAGGGGTCTTTTTCTCGACGCTTCTAAGGGAAACCCCTGCTTGTTGAAAATTGAGCGCCAGCACCATTTCAGGCCTAGTCGAGCCGGTCCCCAAGAATGGCGCACCGTCGACCACTAAGTCCCGAACGCGTGGTCGGGGTGGCTTAGGTGTAGTATTGTTTTAGCTTTGTAGCGTTCCAAGGTCGAGGAAGTTGTACTCCAGTTATATTTTCTAAGTAGTACGCCCTTGTGTCGATTTTTGCTCGGACGCGGTACGGTCCCTCCCAATTGGCGGCCAGTTTCCCTTCATGAGATTCCTTTTGATTCCTCCAGAGGACCAGGCTGCCAACATCGAATTCTCGCTTGATGACTTTGTTGCTGTGGCGCAAAGTGATTTGTTGTTTCAGACGGCTTCCCGAGAGTCGCTTCCCTACGTATCTCATCGACCAAATCCAACTCCTCGTGCAGTACTTCGTCGTTTACTTCCTCGTCCAATGGGAACTCGGTACGCCGTGACGGCTCTCTGATTTCCACGGGAATGACCGCCTTTGTTCCGTACGTTAGTTGGAAAGGAGATTCCCTGGTGGTTGAGTGGGGGCTGTTCGATAGGCCCATAGCACGCTGTGCAGCTCTTTAACCCATCTTTTCTTGGCTTCCTAGTCGCCGTTGAGCCCCGCAGCGACCGTCGCTTCTTCCGGCCGCTCGTTGGGGTGCTCGACCGAAGTGAAGTGCTGCTTTGTGCCCAACCGTGCGACGAAACTACGGAAATTCTGGTCAGTGAATTGCGTTCCATTATCCATAACGAGTGCTTGCGGGATGCCGAAGTGGGCAAGGATGTTTCGTTTGTAAAAACGGAGGATGTTGAAGGAGGTGATCTTGGCGAGGGCCTCGACCTCTATCCATTTTGTGAAGTAGTCGACTGCCACGATCAGGTATTTGTTATGGTAGGAGCCTTGAGTGAATGGTCTGAGAATGTCCATTCCCCACCAATTGAAAGGCCACGGGGAAGTGAGTGAGGTGAGTTCGTGCGGTGGAGCGACGTGCATGTCCGCGTGGCGCTGGCACTTGTAGCACCTTCTGACGTGTTCCTTGGCGTCCTGTTGCATGGTGGGCCAGTAGTATCCTGCACGTAATGCCTTCCGAGCGAGGGACAGTCCCCCATGTGTTAGGCGTTGATGCCCTCGTGGATCTTTGTTTCGCGGATGAGGACTGCGCTCACGGCTTCGTCGGAAACGGATAAGTACAGGTATAGGGTTTCTCCGCTTTGTGGTTATGAGAGCACCGATGGCTGGGAAAATGCCCTTTTGAGGTGCAAGAGGGGGTGCTCGCATTCCTCACTCCATTCGAAGGTCAGGCCTTTCCTCAGGAGTTTGAAAAATGGAAGGGCATGCTGGGCTGATTTGGCGACGAAACGGGAGAGGGATGTTAGCAGCCGTTCAGGATTTGAATGGATTTTTTGGAGCTGGGCGTGGGTAGTTCGGAGAATTCCTGACATTTGTCAGGGTTTGCCTCGATTCCCCGTTTAGTTAAATAGAAACCTAGGAATTTTCCCGCCTTGACATCGAACGTGCACTTCTCGGGGTTGAAGCGTATTCGACACCGTCGGGCTTGGTCGAACACCCTTTTTAGATACGCGGCGTGGTCGGCCTCGGTGTGAGACTTGATGATCATGTCGTCCATGTAGACCTCGAGCATGTCGCCGATCTCGCCGCGGAAGACTTTGTTCATCATCTGCTAGTAAGTGGCTCCTTCATCAAGGGCATTACGCTAGTAATAATTTCGAGGTCATGAAGGTCAGTGCAACACTTGTCGCTCATCTCCATGGGTATCTGATTATAACCTGAATAAGCATCCATAAATGATAATAATTTATAGTCGGCCGAGTTGTCGACCAGCATGTCAATGTTAGGCAAAGGAAAAGCATCTTTGAGACATGCCCGGTTAAGATCAGTGTAGTCAACGCACATACGCCATTTTCCATTAGATTTTTTAACAAGTACAACGTTAGAGAGCCAAGTTGAATACTTGGCCTCAGAAATAAAATTTGCCTCTAGGAGGTCCTTTACAGCTTTTTTAGCAGCCTCTGCTTTTTCGGGAGACTGCCTACGCCTACGTTGTACTATGGCCCTAGAGGCCGGATCTATGGCGAGTTGATGACAGGCGACCTCAGGGTCGAGTCCGGACATCTCCGTTGCGCTCCATGTAAAGAGGTCTGCGTTGTCCCTGAGGCAGGCCTTGAGTTGTTTCTTCGCCAGGTCGAGGAGATTTGCTTCGAGCTTGACACACTTGTTGGGGTCTTCCTCGAGGGAAACGAGCTCGAACTCGCCATCCGGGATTGGGCGAAGGGGATCTCTGTCGCTGCTCTGTCCATCGGCCTCATCCTTCGTAAACCGGGTGTCGAGGTCCACTGAGTCTACCTTGGGACCTTGAGGCTCCTCGATCTTGGGAGGCTCGGTGTGGGCGTTGTCCAGCCTATCTTGCTTGCTGGCGCCTATGCTGGGTCCACCAGTGGTCCGCTTTGGCGGCTGTGGCACCTCCTCGCTGCTTTGATGTCCCCGCAGATGGTAGCGACGCATCCCCTTTGGTGTAGAATTTTAGCTTGAGATGGACGGTTGAGGGGACGACGGTGAGCTCGGCCAAAGTGGTTCTCCCTAGAATGACATTGTAGAGGGAGTGTCAGTCTACCACCAAGAAACGAACCTTAACTTGTCGAGAAGCGACGTCCTCCCCGAAGGTGATGAGGAGCTCGACGTATCCCCATGGTCGAGAGGTGGAGCCGTTGAACCCTTGTAAGTCGGACCCCACATACGGTGATATGTGGGATTCGTCGAGCTGCAGAGTTCGGAAGAGGTGAGTGTACATCACGTCTACCGAGCTGCCTTCGTCGACCAGGATCCTGTGAACCTCGAAATTTGCCATCCTTGTCTTGATGAGAAGGGGAATATGTGCGTTGGGCGCGCCCCCGGGAAGCTTTTCGAGGTAAAAAGTGATCGCTCAGATTTGCCGCGGAACTGCCGAGGGAAACCTCGTTGACTGGGGCCTTTTCGATTAGTTCCTTGAATTTCCTTTTAGCCGAGTTGATTGACAGCTGGGTGTCTCCGCTGGCGGATATGACCATGGCAGCAAGGAATCCCTCCCATCGGTTGTGGGTGAGTAGGAAGGCGTCCTCGCCCATGTTTTCGGGGACACTGAAATCTTCTGGTCTGGTCACCGAGTAAGCTATCTGGTAGGGGCCAACATTCCCTTGCGGCCTGGTCTCCTCCTCAACCTCGTTGTTCTCCCAGGCTCCCCGAGATGTCTCGGGCTTCTTGTATTGCCCAAGCCTTCCGCCTTTAATCAACGTCTCGATAGCGTCTTTGAGATGAACGCAATCCTCAGTCAAGTGGCCATGGTCTGGCGATACCGGGCAAGATTGGTTATGTCACCGGTTTGGGGATTCGCCAGCGGCCCGACCCCACCGCCCTGAATTCAAGTCGAGCACTTGGTCAAGATCCGCTCGCGGAAGTGGTCAACGGGGTGTATTCTGTGAAACGCCCGGCAAGGCCGCGCTGTTTGCAAGACTCCCGAGGTTTGCCTTCTCTCCTTTTTTCGTCGGGGCGTTGAGACGTCCCTACTTCATGGCGCCGGGCATCGGGCTGTCGAGCAGAATCGGCTGGACTACGGATCCCTGACTCGAGCGCGATTGGCCGCTTCCTTATCCTCAGAGGTGATGTATGCCCGTGCTTTGTCGAGGAGGGCGTCGAAGGTGGCTGGAGGCTTAATGCCGACTGCCTTTCTGATATCTGTGTTGGGGAGGAGCCCCCTTTCCAGCAGGTTGCGCTTTATCTGATCGTCGCAGGGGACCTGGATGACTTCTCTGTTGAAGCGGTCGATGTACTCTCGGAGTGTCTCGTCGCTTCTCTGGATGATGGCCTCCAAGGAGGCCTCAGTCTTTCGGTGCTTGTGGGAGGCAGTGAAGGTGTTGGTGAACTGGGTCTTCAGGTCCCTCCACGAGTGTATCGACCCGGGGGGGCAAGTTTTTATACCAGTCCATGGTTGTTTTTCTGGAGAGTGGTGGAAAACAGCCTACATTTGATCGGGCCACTGACGTTGAGGTAGTGGAGCATTGCCTCGAAGCCGTCAATGTGATCGATAGGGTCATCCACCCCATCGTAGCTAGTGAGCTGAGGAGGTTTTTCCATTCTCCTGAGGATAGGAGCCTCCATGATGCCGGGCGGACAAGGTCATGGGTCTTCTCACATCGCGGGTCGAGAACGAGACCGAGATCGACGGCGGTGAAGTCTCTTTGAGGTTTCTCCAGTTCGGGGATGTCCTCCTCGGTTCTTCTTCGGCTCTTCTACCCCGCGTTCTCGTCGAGGAGGTGAACGAGCTCGCTGGGCTACTCTGGGGGGTTTCGCTCAGTCACGGGGCCCTTGTCCATTGATTGGCGTGTCAGACTCGGAGTGTCATCCCTTTTGGTTCTCCGTGGGGGAGTCCGGGAGCGGCGCCTTCTCGGGGACGGTGACCAAGAATCAGGCCTCCTACGTCTCCTTGGTGAACAGCGGGAGGTTTCCAGCATGTTGAGACGCTCCCCTTGAGTGAATATCATGAGATTAGTTTGATTGATGGCCGCAAACAGAGCGGCGACGGTTGGATCTGCGTCGGCGGGTGCCTGGACTTCTTGAAAAATTGCAGGGTCGACGACCTGGTGATGGTGGGCCTCGCCTCTACGCGCGTCGCCCCAGTGAGATCCCATTGAGGAAGAGGCTGTGTGCCCGTCCCTGGGGTCTGACTCGGGGATATTGTTGTGGTTTGTGTTGGCCAGATTGGCGAGGGGAGTGTTCTCAATGTTGGTTGCTGGGTCGGCCATGACAGAGGAAAAGGATTTGTTTTGGTCCTTGGCTTGAAAGGACGGGGAAACAAGGTTCCCACAGACGGCGCCACTGATCATACCTGATCAGAAGGTTTGTCACGGCCCAACTGCAACGACGGTTGATGGAGAAAGGGGGGTACCTGCAAGACACTCCGATGCCAAGTAAGAATAAGAGAGAGCAAGAAAGCAAGTAGAGAAGTGAGAAAGAATGAATTACCTGACCCTCTCAAGTGAGAGGGTATTTATAGGCCCCCAGCGCTGGGCCAAGGTCTAGTTAGTGGGTAGTGGATCCAAGCCCACTAACGGACTGCCAGGGCTTGCGTGTGCAAGGAGACCAGCACATGGCCTTCCCTCTGGTTTGCCGCTCCGGGATATGTGGGTTGTTTGACCCGACATTTGTGGATGGCAGGTGGCGGTTACGTTGAGGAGATATAGAGCGCTTGACCCAGTATTCTCGGGGGACTTGTGGCGGTTAAGCAACCGTTGGCCATGTGGCCCTAACTTGTGCAGGAAGGGAATCACATCCATCATGGGAAAATGGGCCTTCATGTTTGCTTATAGGATTGGGCCTCTATGGCCATGGGCCAAGTGTTGGGCCAGTCTAAAACAATATGGTATATAGAGCATAGGTCATTGATCTTTTTTTTTTTCTTTTCATTTTTGTAACATCTGCTTGTCTATCTGTTCTTGTTCTGCCTATTTTTTTTCTATTGTGCAAATCTGTTTTTTTTCTATTGTGCAAATCTATTATGTTCATCTCGACATCATGGAGAAAACTGAGATTGTTAAACCCATTGCAACCACCTTGACCGAACCAAACTACAATATTTGGGTTCAAGGAATGAAAAGCTTTTTGATCAGACAGAAGATTCGGCGCATAGTCACCAGAGATGACGTCAAGCCAACTCAAGAAAAATATGAATTTGCTACAAAATTTGTTGAACGCCTTGAGGATTGGGATAGTAAAAATCACCAGATCATCACGTGGCTGCGCAACATGTAACACCCCAATATTTTCAATTATTAGATAATTTGAATTTTTAATTATTTATTTAATTAGAAATTGAATTGTTGGTATTTTTGAATTATTGGAATTAATTAATTAAATAAAAAAGAAATTAGGTTGTTGGTGTAAAGAGTAGAAGGAGGGATGTCAGAGGTAAAAGCCTTTAAACTTACTATTTTGTTATTATTATTATAGAATAATAATAAAAGAAAAGAAAGAGGAAAAAGAGAATTGGAAGTTTTTTTTGGAAAAATTGATCCTACGTGAGAAGTGTAGAAAGACAAAGGGAAGAGAAGAACCAAGAGATCCAATAGTCAAGGAATTTCTCAGGTAAAGGGTGATTTTATCTGATTATCATGCCTTATAGATTTTGGAAATGATAGGGTTAATTAAGTAGTTAGGAATCCCAATTTAGGATTTTCTAGGTTTATGAGTCTTTGATCCTAAATTACCTAATTGTGTGAATTTGAGTAAATTACACGATATAGGGTTGTTAGGTATTGTTGGATTGTGTTGTTGTGCATCATAATGTTGTTTATTGGATGATTCTGGTGTAAATTGGTGTTTTGGTTCGTATTGGGTTGATTGAATTGAGTTGAAAAATAAAGAATGTCACAAACCGATTTTTCTGCTACAAACGCTATGGAACCAAGCATTTTGTGGGAGGAACCGAGTTCCACATATAATTTCTAGTATATGGGTTTTCTTGAGTCGTGGGAGCCGGTTACCTTGTGGGAGGAACCGAGTTCCCAGTACATTTTCTAGAAATGTGTTTTTCTATGTGTCGTGGGAACCGGTTACTCCCTGGGAGGAACCGAGTTCCTGGTACATTTTTTAGAGGCGTGTTTTCACTATGATAGTGGGAACCGGTTACTCCCTAGGAGGAACCGATTACCACTGTTACTTTTTAGAAAACTATTAAACTTTGAAAAATCATATCTTTTGAACCGTAAGTCCTTTTTAATCGTCGTTTTGGACATTATTCTTAAAATTAAATAATCTACTTTATGAAATGGAGAAAATAATAATTGATTGGTTTTATTTTGGAAAGGGTGGGTTTTCCGATTTTGTAGTTGTTCGTACCTGGTGCACTTGGATGGAATTAGTATGTTGTTTTACTGATGAATTTGATGCATATTGATGCTTGCATGTATGTGTTAGTGGTGACATTACTGGTGGATGAGTAAATGCTTGCATGTTATATTTTTGGTGATTCGCCCATGATGGTTGTTGATATCATGTAATGTTATTGATGTTGCATGCTTGTTGATGTGCATGCATATATATTTGGTGGTAGCTAATTCCCATTGTGTGGAATTAGTGAGTTGACCAATATCCGTTGCTGAGTTGGAATGGGCGGTGAGGTGTCATTTGTGTCCGAGTTGGAATGGAACAAATGTTAATGTTGTGTCCGAGTTTGAATGGAACAGTATGTGAATTTAGTTCACTGTCGGTACCATATGCATAGAGTCTTGCATTGCATTTTGTATGGATTATAACATGATAGGATAACTTCCAGTGTTATAATCTTGTCGTTGTGTGTGATGCATGTGTATGACTTGTATAGCCTCCACTAGGGAATTTCCGTCAGTATTCACTAGGGAAGAAATATCGCTGGCTTTTGCACTGGTACGTTGACTACCTGCAAGTATGCAAAGATTCCTGCAACGCATTGCTAGTGATATACCTCAGGTGTAGCATGACAACCTCGTATGCTAACCGGGTCAAACAAGTTTCAAAGTAAATTCAGAAGTTTCTTATCATGGTAGAACCTCTAATATTTTTAAATGCAATATTTTATCACAAAACTTTAAACGTATTTCACAGTAAAATCAGTAAAATACAAGAAAATAATTGACTAAAAAGACTCGTTTATTGATTAAAAATGGCCTGTAAATAGGCAAGTACATTAGGAGGCAATTCCTGGAATGAGCCAATTGCAAAACAAAATAAGAGGAAAACTAAACGCATAGCAATGCGACAACGGATCCTCATTGGGTTTCAACCCTGCTATCACTTTTATAACCTCGATTATCTCATCACTTAGCTTTTCCTGAAAAAGATGATTGGACTGATCTCTGCCCCTCGGAGCAACTGTGTTGTAGACATGAGGTGCGACCGTTTATCCGACGTGGGACGTAGCTATTCGCTTTTATTCCCTTTTTTCTTCTCTTGAACAGATCTATGCGAAGTATTTTTTGACTACGTCCGCGTTTACAGGTAGTGGGAAATCCTCTTCATCCATTGTTGTAAGCATTATGGTGCCGCCAGAGAAAAATTTCTTTACAACAAACGGTCCATCATAATTCAGCGTCCACTTGCCCCTGGGATCACCCTGAGGAAGAATTATCCTTTTCAGCACGAGGTCACCTGGCTTGTAGTACTAAGGTCGCACCCTCTTGTCAAACGCTTTTCTCATCCTCTGTTGATAAGCTTGACCATGACAAACATCCGCTAATCTCTTCTCATAGATAAGACTCAACTGATCTATCTGATTCTGAACCCATTCATCTTCATCAAGCTCTACATCTTTCATGATCCTTAACGAAGGAATATCAACTTCAATGGGGAGCACTGCTTCCATGACATAGACTAGAGAGAAAGGGGTTGCCCTAGTCGAAGTGCGTACAATAGTTCGATAACCATGCAAAGCAAAAGGCAACATCTCATGCCCATCTCCCTCATATAAAGAATCAATCACATAGTGATCAATACACTTCTCTTTGCACGGAACACATGAGAACCATACAGCAGCAACTGACCAACTTCCAAGGCCATATATATATATATATATATATATATATATATATATATATATGCAACACTTCACACGTTGTCAACAACGTCTTGGATGTCTTTTCAACATAACAGAAATTCCATGTTCTCATAGACTTGATAAAACAATCAAGTTTGAGTAAACAACCTTCATCATGTTTAAGAGATCCAGTCAGATATATTTGAGAAAAATAAGTTCTCAATCTAATGAAGTCAAGACATTATATTTGACATTACTTCAGGACTTTCATATCCCGAGGTCTAAAATATGTACTCCTATGAACCATAGAGAACTGTATCCATCTTCTAGAAATCTTACTAGCCAAATACTGACCAGAATCAAGGGGTATATACATGGAATTTTCCAACAAATAATTTTGCGCTCTGGTGTAACATCTAGACTTTAAACCTCTTGATTGTTACTTGCGGGATAAGCAATTAAATACTTGTGAATGACATAAATAACAATTGTTTTAAATCGTTTGAGCCCAATAAGAAGATGACATCATTGTGAAACACATATCTCGTATTCTTTCCCTTGACGAGAACAATATTGAGACATTATGTCATACATTCTCAACTTGCTTGTGACTTCTCTAGTTGACATTGTTGGTCAGGCTCTGCAAATATTCTTTGAGAGAGAGCAAATCCTAACAGATCAGATCAACCTTTAGGAATGAGAAAATCACTCACACCAGAGATTTAAAACCAAGAACAAAAATAAATTGCTCTTGATTTTGTGAGAGATTTGTTATTCTAAGATCCACTAACAAAATAAATTCAGGGCACCTTCACTTTGATCTTCCTCATCTGAACTCTTTTCACAAATAGAAGTGCCTTTATGAGTGGTCTTGATAGGAATTTCAAGTATCTTTGGAAACTTTATGTGTGATTAGAGTGTGAAAGAATCAACACATCCTCATATCTTTTTAAGCTTGCTCCCTCTTGTTTATTCACTTCTAACCAGTATGAACTATTCAAGTTCACTCCACCATCAATCAGAGATATAGGAACTAGAACATAGTGTCAGACAATTATTCTAAGGAATCTGCAGACAAACACCATTGAGAAAAATAAATTCTTAACCTATCAGACATGTCTCGACATCATGTCTGGAATTTCTTCACACCAACTCATGAACATAGAGACATACGCAATGGAATAAAACACATCCTCAGCAGACTACAGCCAAGACGTCAAACACATCTTATAGTACATCTTGTAGAAAAGATCTCTCATATGCCAGCCAGAAGGGCATGCTGAACATAACTTCCTTTGTTATACCTAATACAAACTTCTCTTCAAGAGATAACTCACAAACCCAGCAAATAAACCAGTCTGAACTCTACAGATTCACAAATCAGAGGCACATGTAGTGGAGATAAATGCCTCACAAGTAACACCACAGTTATAGTAGTTGGCATAACCAACACTTTGTTCTTCAAGTCCAAGGTACCAGAAACTATCTTTCCCGGTCTCACCCAGAACAAAACAGGATGTGTACTCTGATACTAATTGAAATTATGGTATACATATAACTAATGTCATGACACATGTTAAGACATTGATCTCTACATAAAAAATACTTGGACATCATGGAGCATACTAATATACAACCGTATTAGCACAAAGTCATAATAGATGTTCCAACATCTTATATGACATGTCAATTATCCAAGAAACAAAAACTGAACAATGCATAATGATAATAACACAAGGATATGATGACCCAGTTCGATGTACAACAACACCTACTTTAGGGACTAACAAGTCAAGAAGAAGATTACATTATCAGTAGTATTATTTTAAATAAACAACCTTAGGTTTACATGTTAACAACCTTCGTTTTACCTAATCATTACCCAATGTAATCTTTATCTCAAAAACCCATCAAAGATAAGAGAAACTCATCTCACTCTCTAAATCACCTTCGTGATATATACATCCACAACCTCTGGTGACCGCATCATACTACTCGAAAGATACCCCTTTCAAATAAAGTTCAGTCAAGACTCTTGACTAACTAACATACTTGGATTTGCTTCAAAGCTTCATCCAAGAACAATACATAATTCATTACCTACATGCTTCTGAACCTGTATACAAAACTATGTCTACCACAATGCATCAGCTCGATGCAAAGGGTGACTTACACCACAAGAGAGTGCTCGACTCTCGAAAGACTAAACCCTATTAGATATTATAATATGTGATACAAGAATTAGTTTTCAAACCCTAAGTCTAAGTCTTCCATATATAATCTTCAATGTACTGGACTTGGGCTTCAAATAAGTGCTGGCCTATTGCAAGTAAGAGAGCATAAATATATCATAAATCATAGAACTTCAACCATTAGTTTTCTAAATTATCTCTATAATTAGAAACTAAACAATCTCCTAAAGTTCAATTTGAATCTCTTCAATCTTCAAATTGTGTGCCACATAGGATAACACAATATTCCAAAATATCCTGCAACTGAAATATAACAATTAAATCCAACTTTCGTGCTGGTCACAGGCGTGATATCGAATGACTCTTCATAGGACATCTTCATTCGACATGTCTGTCTGCATGACAAAACATCTTAAACAACATATATAATATCTTCTACTTAGACACAAATATTCCCAAAATGTTCCATATTCTTAACCTACTCACAGAATCCAAACATCCAATTATACCCGATAAGATATCAGATTATCACAATAAAACATCTTATTCAACTTCAATTTAATCAAAATTAATCAAATCTTTAGAGCTCAAATATTTATAGCTTTCAATACATCATTTGAAATACATACTCAACACTTCATAGCTAAGTTGAAAACAAACTTTTTCATTTCGTTCAAATGTTTCTGGATTAAATTATTTTTCTAATAATACATTTTCCAACAGATGTGTGAGTATTGAACGGTGCAGTCCCTCCCTACCACAAAATTTTATTTCTATAAATTACCATTAATTAATTTTTGTAAATTTGTTAAACATAGACGTATAGTTAAAAAAATATTCTAAAAAAATTAAATTATAAAAATTTATAGTAATTTATTTTATGTTCTTAAGTTTATTTTATATTTTATAAATATAATAATATATATTATCACGAAATAAAATTTAATTATCAATTCAAGTAAAAAATAATAAAATATCAAATCCATTATAGTTGCATAACCAGCCCTTCATTGGTATCATCCCCTAAAGATCTTCTATATATCTCGTTAAGTAGGTAGCCCCACTTTGAATTTTCATTACTAAATCCTATCAATATCTAGGAGGCAAAAATTGGTTATCATTGTTGGTTTAGTTTAAAGTTGCACTCTTGTTCAACTCAATTTTTTAAACTATATATATTGATTCATTGCCCCACGTGAAAGTGGTATCGTTATACTATGCCACTAATTAACTTATACTTTAATTACGTCAATAGAATTTAGTTAAGCCCACTTCTCTAACCAAAGTACTAACTTGGTGAGGTTGGTAGTGTGGTGATGGTGGGGATAGAATTCATATGTATTAGATAAAAACTCTTAAATAAAATAAATTAAAGGGTTTGGTAAACCAAATTAACCAAGAGGTGTGATACACTCATACCCTTAATTTAAGTTGTTCTTAATAGTGACATAGTTTGAGTGGATATGATATAGGCTTCGTTTCTATTGGGTCTTATCTCTTTAATTAATTAATTAAATAATTAATTAATTTTTCTTAGTGTTGGTTTTGGTAATGGTAAAGAACAAACTAAAATTTTCATTTTTCTATGTTCTTTTGGCGTTTGTGGGTACAATTCAAGGTGCATGACCTTATAGTTCAACCAGACAGAGACAAAAGGGCTATAAATAATAATTGAAATTTAATATATTTTGATAAAAAGTTAAAGGTTAAAACAAACATGTCACTATGCACGCTACTGCACGTAATTGCAGAATGCGGAGTCTAGGTGTTGTTCATGCACGCTCATATGTTAAAAAATACTAACGATAATCATACACCTATTTGCAGAGAAATTCTTACTTGGCACAACCTCAAATAAATAAATTTTAGACACATTCTGATAAGAGTGACTTTTGTATGGTCACAAGATCAAGTGTTTAGCTCGTTAGGCACACTCACAAAATAAAAAATATCAACAAAAAAAAAAGTAAAATCAAGACTTGTTCATATATAAATTAAAAGAAAAATAAATTAAATAAACATTAAATAATTTGGTTAAATTGTTTTTTATTTTATTTTTGGATGTGTCCACATAATTTTAATTTGTACTTATGCTTAACTAAGACTTTCTCCCTGTTTATTCACATGTATACTAACACAAACACGAAGAAAATTGTATAAAATATATTTTAAAATGTCTGATTATATTAAATTTTATGTTTGATTCACTCTCACCAATTTAAATAACTTAAATACAAATGAATTATCTGACAAATCTTCTTTAAAATACTTTGAAAACATTAATATAAATCACATATTCACATTTAACATATGGAACAATAATATTTTATAAAATAAAATTATCTCATTTATTCTCGTACACTAAAAAAAATAAAAAATATGACTTAAATAAAAAATTTGACATTTAAAACACATTATTTCAGTGTCCTTTTCAGTTTGCACAGTATCTATATTTAAAGAGAAATTTGAACAACTTAATAGAAAATAAGCTTTAAATTAGTGTGATTTGTAATGTTTGTGTCTTTTGACGCTCAGGTTTATAACCAAACCTTGTCATTGCCTAGTGGTGCACCATTTGAATTCACGCACCTTCTTAGTTGTTACAATGTTTATTCAAAGTCAGAGCCACTACACCAATAAAATAAATTGTTGTACAAAAATTCTATTAAATAAATTTAATCATTATCATTTCTTAAATAAATAATTTGAAAATCTCATTAATTAAAAAAATAAATTATCTAAATTAGAATAAAAATTTGAATTCAAAAGTTGGGATAGATATTTAATTATCTAAGTTAGAATGAAATTTTAAATACAAAAGTTTTGATAAATATTTTTTGTTTGATCATTGCGAGGGGAGTATTTACATTGAGTGAGTGAAAGATTCATCTAAATAAATGAGAGAAATGTTATATTTTCAATCAAAATTTTAAGGTATTGGATATATGGATTCTCTTATTTATAAAATGTTCATCTTTTATTTTTTCAAGCAATGTAAAACTTCCAACTCGCAATTCTTTATCAATAATCTTCCTTTCAATTGTGGGTCTGTCCACTATGCTCCCCTTCTCTTTCATCCGCATACACTTGTACATCATTTGACACTCTTACCACGTCGCAGACACTTCAATGAGACGTGTCGACTGTGATATATTGGATCGAACTCTATTGGGTCGAAGAGTAGCTTCTAGTTCGATAGGATTGAGCATGTCGGCGAAATTTATTCACATTCTGGTGTCGAAGACCTACATATTATAGTCAAAGTGTGTTCTAGTATGTGGGTGTCGAAATGCTAGGGATGTTAGTATTTCGAATTGGGTTTGTTTCTTATGTCTAATTGTTTAAGTTTGCTTGTACCCTAAGTTAGCTTGTAATGAGTATTTGTGATAAAGTCCATTAGTTTAGCATGTTAGGTTTATTATAAATAGCATACTAGTCTCTCATCATTACATACTGCAAATCCTAATTTAGGGTGAGAGGGTTATTTGTTATTCTTGTATACTTGTAATCTTGTTTAATCGCGTTCCTCATATTTTCTAACCTTGTTTGTCTCTTGATCATTAAGCAACAAGTTTATACTTTGTTTCCAAGGCATCCGATTCACAACAAATTGGTGTGGTGGGCATCGAGAAGATGCCTTCAACAAAGTATGTGATTGAAAAGTTCACCAGAGTGAACGATTTTGGTTTGTGGCGCTTGAAGATGAAAGCCATAATGGTTCAGCAGGGTTGTTTGGAAGCATTGAAGGGAGAAGCAACCATGAACGAAGCGTTAACGACAGCTGAGAAGACGATGATGATAAAGAAAGCCCACAACGCAATTTTGTTGAGCCTTGGAATGACTTGAATTGGCCTGGAATATGGTCTGCTATGTAGCTCTGCTCCACGGTTTTTCAAGCTTTGGATTAGGGTTCTTGAGGCAGAAAAATCGTCCTTGAGCATTGGTTACTCTTGTGCATATATAGTAGAACGGATTAAGTTAACAAATTTGATGAAAAATCAAGCTTTGAATGCAAATATATTTGATTTAGAATCAACGTCAAATCTTTTTATTTTTGATCTTCAATCAACTCCAATCACTCTTGGTTGGTTTCTTGGCTTCCAAGGCTGATTCCTTTGGGCCTCCAAATGATTCAAACAAGGCCTCACGAATTAATCTTGCACTTTTATATTTTATTTAATTGATTTAGCCTTTAATTGAATAAAAATCCAAATAAATATAAATAAAAATCACAAAAACATGGGCATGGATTTAGATGTCCCATTTGTGCTTATGGACATGCTTGATCTTCAAAATTTAGGCCCATTAGTCCAAAGCTTGAGTTTTGCTCAATATTTGACTCTTGCACTTCTTCAAAATTTCCAAACTTCCTCAAACCATAAATTATTATCATTTGAGAGTGATCTTGGACTTTTTATAAAGCTTAATATTTCCTCTAAAATCTCATTTTGGTTTCATATTCATTGAATCTTCTATGCTCATGTACACTTCTTTGGAAAAAGATGACTTTTTGTTGACTTTTAAAGGACCTATAATGTCTTGATCCATATCTCTTAAATGAAGCATTTTTGGGAAAACCTTGTGAGATACAAAGCTGTAAAGAATTAAATTCCCTTTAAAATGAGCTTTGGTGGACAAATTTCTGATGAAGTATGTGGAAGCTATGCCTGGTCAAAGTTCTATTGACTTTCCCTTAAGAAACCCTAATTTAGAAACTTATGAATTTTGATCAATTCTTGAATTTTCTTGATGAATCATGATCAATCCTTGATCAAATGATGAATATGACTTTAAGATCTTGAAGTTGACCAAATATAGTGGAGTTTGATTGTATGCTGACCATAGTTGACTTTTGTCCAAAACAACTAATTTTGAACCATCTGAGTAATTGACTAAGTAAACTTGATCTATGAGGCTTGAAACTTAACATAGTGATATTTTGAAGCATATGAGGAGACATGATGTCCACTTGAGCCATTAGAAATCACCTTTGACTTGAGAAAAACAAAACCCTAGTTGTGGGTTGATTGCTTAGGAGAGGGTTTGTTTGATCAACCTTGTGTAATTCTTGAGTATGGAGATGCATCTTGATCTTAAAAATAGGAGGGAAAATCTTGGGGTATAACAATAAGCATATTTCTTTCCACTGAGACTTTCTACCTGCATTGGTCCCATTAAATCCATGTGAAGAAGTTCTAGGAATTTTGTTGTAGTGAGATGTTGGACCTTTTGATGTGACATCTTAGTTTGCTTTCCAATTTGGCACTCTCCACATACTCTTCCTTCTTCAATCTTAAGCTTTGGTATTCCTCTCACTACTTCCATAAAGATAATTATTTTCACTTCCTTCAGATGCAGGTGTCCTAACTTTTGATGCCATAGTTTAACTTCATCTTCCTTGGCTATAGAACATGTTGAAGAGAAGCTTAAGTCTTCAGGTATCCATAAGTAACATTTATCTTTTGATCTGACCCCTTTCATTACAGCTTCACACTTCTCATTAGTAGCAACACATTCAGATTTTGTTAAGTTCACTTTAAATCCTTGATCACAGAGTTGACTAATACTTATTATATTTGCAGTTAACCCTTTAACAAGCAACAAATTTTCAAGATTTGGTATTCCTGGGAAATCCAACTTTTCAACTCCTTTGATTTCTCCTTTGGCTCCATCTCTAAAGGTTACAAAACTTGTAGTGTGAAATCTGATATCTACCAACAAGCTTTTAACTCCAGTCATGTGTCTTGAGCACCCACTATCAAAAAACCAGTCCTCTTTAGCTGAAACTCTGAGAGAAGTATGTGCTATGAGACTAGTGACAGGAGCTTAGGGGACCCATTGTTGCTTCTTATTTATAGTGGCCATAGTCAGATTGATCTTAGGCTGAGGTACATGCTTTGGATATCCATGCGGCTTATAGCATAATGACTTTATATGACCAAATCGTCCATATTAGTGACATCTCCAGTATTGGTATCTTCTTTTGGAGTGTCTTAGAATCCTTATCCCATGATGTTGAGACATGTGTTTCAATATTATTAGTTTAGTCTGAATATGATTCAGGTTTGAGGGAGGGTCATTTTTGGCTGTTTCATTAAAGCCCAGACCACTCATATCTCTGTCACTATTTCTTCCTGAAGTATTTTATCTAATGTTTCAGATCCGCTATTTAGAATTCTGGCATATTTGGATAAGTTGGCAAATTCAGATTTGAGCAGAATTACTTCATGTACCAACTTGGATATAATTCTCAATTGCTCCTTCTTTTCTGTTTTCAAGTGTGCTGTAATTTTCTTCTGATTCTCCAGTTCTTGACACACTCCATCATCTCTAATACATTCCTTTTTATAGGAAGCAGTCAGATCATCATAAGCTACTTCTCCTTTACCGGTATCTTCATCAGTCGTGTATATACCAGTTAAGGTTGTCACCTGCTTGGATGTCTCCTCTTCAACTTCACTTTCAGAGTCTTCGTCTGACCAGGTCACTATTAAGCCCTTCATTTGTCTTTTGTGATATGTAGGACATTCAGATATAACATGACCAAAGCCTTCATATCCATGACATTTGTCTTTTATGCCATTAGCTTTACGGGTAGATGGTTTGTCGGTTGTTGGAAAAATAAATGTGGCATATACTAGGAGTGAAGAACTCTTGAGGGTAAAATTGTTAGAACGAAATAGAAAATTCCAAAGTATTAAAATGGCTTGTCTTAAGACTCATTATAAGATTCTGCAATTAGCCGAGAACTCTGAAGGTGAGAAAAAATCAAAAGAGGGGATGAATTGTGTTAACTTTTTCTTATTTTTCTCTTCAAGTTCTCTTATCATATTTCGATGCAATGTTTAGAGTCTGATTCAGAATCTGATGAATCGCAACAAAATAATGTTGATAAAAAAGAAAGAATAAAGCAAGACAAAACACAAGCAATTATCATGGTTCTTCCTACAAATCAGGAGTAGTCTAATCCCCTTGCACTTTTAAGAGATTTCCATTATAGTCAAATTTGATTACAAGTTGCTCAAGCACAAAAGCAAGAGACTTCCCATGTTCAAACACATAAGTAAGGGACTTTACTGCTCAAGCACACAAGCAAGAGACTTCTAATTACTCAAGCATACAAACAAAAGACTTCCTAATGCTCAAACACGCATGTAAGAGACTTCCAATTTCTCAAGCATGCAGGCAATAGACTTCCAATTGTTCAAGCATACAAGTAAGAGACTTATTGCTCAAATACACCAGCAAAAGACTTCACACAATCTATCTAACAGATAAGTGATAGTGATAGAGTGATAATTATACTTGATATACAATTAGAGGTGTAAACAAAATTAAAATACACTAAACTCTAAGACTTAAGAACTTCTAAGATTATACAATTGATAAGAAGTTCCAAGTTAGCCTGTGCTCTTTGTTTTGACAAAATAACTTCTCTTTTCTTGTCAAGGCACAGTGTTGTGTGTTTCTCTAAATCTTCGGTTCTTTTTATAGAGTTCCATGAAAGAGTCGTTGGAGAGAACTTTAACCACAAGAGAGTCTCTGGAGAGAAACATCAACATATTTGTTGTGAAACTTCTTGAAATGGTTAATATTGTTGCAAACTCATTTGAAACTCCTTTTCTACAAAAAGAATTATCAGTTGTAAAACTTCATACTTCTACAACTTTCTACTTAGTCTTCACATCATTAGAATATGACAAATTGACCTCAGAGTCTTATAACGACATGTCCTAAATTTAAAAGGTTCTTTTTATAATCATTTTGTGATGGGAATGTAACAACTTCTAGTACTTCTTTGTTGTATTATTTCATTAAATTGGATGGTTCCTAAATATTTAGATAAAGTTGTGGAATTAAACTTTTAAATATATCTCTTAAAATTCATAGTGTAGTTGAAGTTGTAGATTTTTGGACAAAAGTTAAATTTCAATCTTTTAATTTTAATTTTAATTTTAATATTTTATTTTACAAAAGATTAATTTAAAATATTATTATATGAAAAATTATATTTTAAAAAGTGATTGTTAAATTCGTGAAGCAAAATTGAATCTAATGAAATGATTTTAACAAGTTGAGTTAAATTGTTTGTAAAATTTAAATGAATAAATTTGAATTTATAAAAATCATTTCAAACTCGGGGCAAGTTTCAAAGTAAATCAATTTTTATGGAGTAGAGACGAACTTAAACGAATTCGACTCGATGTAATTCATTTTTATTTCTAATTTTCTATTAAAATGTAAAAAGTGCGTTGTTATTGCTTGTTAAATCCTTATTCCAATTGCACTTCCTCATCCCTGAGATATTTGATTATTGTTGTCATTGTCATGATTTGACCATTATATGGCCACGCAAGTTTCCACTGTGCAAGTGCGTTTGTTACGGCAGATATCACGAACACTACTTAATTTGCTATTAAGATGCATGTTTAGATACGTGTAAATGCTTTTATTTAGAAAGTGATCGTTATTGCGTCAAAATTATTACTTGTCTAGGTTTTTTATGGCAGAAATTTGTTGTTTCGGATTTATAAAAATATTTTAGTATGAACGTCAATGTAAGAAAATTGTGGATCTATATAAGAACGTGTAATTTATGTAAAGTAACTAAAAAATTTAAATTAATTAAAAAATTTAAATTAACTAATTTTTTTTATAAATAGTTTATTTCACTAGATATCTATGTAATGACATATAATTTTTTTTAAAAATAACATGGTATATATATGATAAAGTCTTAAGGTGAAGATAACTATTAGGGGTGTTAACATTTAACATAGTTATTTGAGGCACAAGAACTTAATCGATTTCAGGAAAAAAAATCAATTAAACTCATAAATTTAAATTTAAATAAAATTAATTGTTTTTGGTTCGGTTTTATAATTGAACAGAACTAATGAAAATCGACGTGGTATGGTTCAATTATCTATTTTAGTTTTTAGGAACGAACAAATCGATAAACTGAATCAGTTATAAATCTTTTATTTCACTCATCATTAAATTCAAATTTTGTATCGGTCCGATCATTCTCCATCTTTGTTTATATTTCTTTCCTTTCAGCAAATCTTCTCCATCTTTGTATACATTTTTTTCAGTCTAGCAAATCTTTTCCATCTTTGTTTATATTTTTTTTCCTTTGCAAATCTCGCATCTAGAACCAAACTCTAAAACATAAAAAGTAAAAATCATAAATTACAAAAACTTGCTTTAACAGAACTGTTCTCGCTGTCAACCACAAATATTGTTCTCTCCATTGTTGTTCTGATATGTTATGGTAGACTTCTTCGTGTTCAAGTTCTTTTTGTTAATTTTTATTTTTATTTTTACTTTTTTTGTTTATTCTTCTTCAACAAAATTACTGCTAGTCTTGTTACAAAATAGTTTTGAGGTGTGTTTGAGATGTCAAACATGTTAATTTGTATGTGTTTTCTTTTGTTCTATTTGTTAAGCTTTCAAATCTTCCTTGAACCCTCTGATGCTAAATGTCAACCTTTTATTTGATAGTGAACTAATTTCATAATACAATGGAAATCATACCACTGGTTCATATGAATTAAGAGCAACTTGTAATTTATTTGAAAAATTAAAACATAAAATAAGTTACAAGAAATACATTATTTTAAAAATAGTAGCATAAAACACACCGAAAAACACAATAATGGAGGATACATTAACGAATATAATGTTTGAAAAACATCGTAAACTGATCAATCAACCAAACCAAATCAAATCAAATTAGTTAGTTTGGTTCAATTTCATTTTTTTTTTTTAAAAAGTTAAAAATCGAACCAAATCAAAACGATGAAGATATCACCAGCTATGGTAACTTTTGAACAAAAACCAGTTCAAATAACTTAACCGATTACACCTATAAAAATGACTGGGATAGAAAAAAAAGTTATACAATTTTACATTTGGAGTATATGCATATTAATTCATAATAAAATATAAATATTTTAATTATTCATTAAATAAAGGATAAATAAATAAATGCACCTGCGACTATTTAAATTTATTATTAAATTAGTAGAATTATTAAAATATTATATTTTTTTAAATACCAGATTTTCTCACATTAAAAAAATTACATCTAATTTATATTTATTATTTGTAGAGTATGAAGTATGGATTGTACAAGATCAAGACTGAATAAGATCGAATCGATGACAAAGTGTCTACAGAGTAAGATCAAAGCATGGATTGTGCGAGATCAGGTTGTGTTCATTTGGATTCTTTCTACCATTTTTGAATTTTTTATGTCATGTGTGTTATCGTGCAAACATGTGTTCGAAGTGTGGGATAAAATTCATCATTACTTCAATGTTCACACGAAAGCTCGTGTTAGACAACTGCATGTTGAATTGAAATCATCGAAGAAAGGAAACAAATTTGTCACTAAATATGTTCTCTATGTGAAAGAAATAGTTAATTCGCTCTTGGCAGTTGAAGACTCTATCACTGAGCAAGATCAAATTAATTCCATTTTTGATGGCTTTCTTGAAGATTACAACTCATTTGTCATGCAAATATATGGCAATTGTGAACCTCTTTCTCTTTTTGATGTTGAAGCTCTTCTTTACAAAACAATTTTTTCTCCAAAACTTAATTCTAATGTTGCAATAATCTTTGGATGTTGTGAGTGCAATATTCTCTATTAGATGTTTTGAATGATGACAAAACTTGGTAATATGTATTATTGGTACATTGAACTCTATCTCTCTATGTCTAGGTTACATTTTTATCTTAGACACCTTTATATCATGTCAAAAGGATTTGGACAAGTTGAAATTTTCAACAATATGCATTTTTGTGAAAAATAATGGTTGGAGTTGATTCACCCGTGGTAGAAGTTAACTCCCTCAGAAGCATTTTTGAAAAGGAAACTCTTAGCCAAAAAGGAGTCGACTCCCTCCAGCTATGGGTCGTCGCCCACTGAAAGTATATTTAAAAATTATTTCTATCAAAATGAGTCGACTCATAGGCACCTAGAGTCAATACTAACACGAAGGAGTCGACTCCCACATGTTATGTATCAACTCCTACTGAATCATATTTCAAAAATTCTTTTCCTATCCAACTACATTCGACTCCCATGTTGTATGGATCGACTCCCTCAATAATCTTTTTTGTTGTGTGATCAAGAGATAGTTTGATAACGTCCAATTAGGATTTGGTGTAATCAATTTCATTGAAAAATCTTTGAGGGTTTCAAGATAAATCCGTTTAGGGTTTCTGATCTAAACAAGTGATCAGAATCGGAGACGGCTGGAACGGTTGATGATCCTCGGAGCAAGTGGATTTTGAGGAGGGGGTGGTGTACCTACAAGGCACTCTGATGCTAAAGTAAGAAAATGTTCAAGAGAGAAGATATAAAATATTAGGGTTTTGAGTGTAAGAAAAGTGATATCTTCCCCTCAAAGATATGAGGGTTTATATAAGGGACATAAGAGGATTCTCATTGGTTACTATATTTGGGCCGAGATACGCAGATCCGCAAATATAGTCGTCCGAGCTGACTAGGTCAAGACCAAACAGATAAGCCCGTAACTAGCCGTTATGTCAAGCATAGATGACATAACAGGCACATTTTATGATGGGACAAGCCGTGGATTAGCTCGACATACGTCGAGCAGAGTAAGTTCCATACGGGCAACCGAGAGCCCTGAATGCGCCGCTGAGGCCTGATAGGTCGTTATAATTAAGGGAGGAATGATCTTCCCGAAAGCTTTCAGGCAGTCCACAATAGTATCCCCCCAAGTCGTCGCCTCTGTTTGTGGAGGTGATGACTTGACTTCGAAGAGAGTGTCAGAGGTCGTTTCACCCGGGGAGATGAGGAGTCGCCGAGGAAGCGAAAGGTTGGAGAAATTGGGAGGGTTCTCGCTTACATGGCCTCGAGCCATGTGCAATAATGGCTTAGTAGACCTAGGGACTAGGGTGTAATGATGGATCCTCTAGGTTCCCTAGGCGCGTGCCTGTGCACGTGCGGGATGAAGGCCTATAAAAGAGGGAAGATTTGTCATTCGAGAACTTTTCCTTTGCTTGTACCTGCTCACGCGTGCCTGGCTTCTTCATTTATAAATCCGAGGAATTTGAGTTTGTGTTTTCCAGAATTATCTTCGCCTTCTGCCTCCGCATTAGTGCTTGATTATCTGTCTGCAATGTTTTGATCGTCTTTGAAACTCTACATTTTCAAGCTTTTTGCTCAAGTTCATTATGTTAGGTTTGAAATTCATACTTGTTCATAAAGTGCATGCGGTTAGGGCTTCGACTTTTGGGGTTTCTTTTTAGCGGTGAGCGGCTGCTACGTTGTTAGTGACGCCAAAGTTTTCTCGTGTGCTCCCTTCTCTAAACTGAGTGATTCTGTTTTGAATGATAGTCTTTCTTTGAGAGAGGGCTATTGACCGAGGAAGTAGATCCTCGTTCGCCCGAGCCCTTTCACAAGATTAGTGGTGAAAGGGTGGATTTGACGTTGATGTCGATCTCAACGACTTCCTCTTCTTTTCAGGTATTATGACGGGAAGTAGAGAAAGTAGTTGTGAAAGTTGGAAGGATTCCGGGCGAGATTACTCTGACTTTACAACTGACGAGGAAGGTACTTTAGGCGAGATCCTAAGGGAGGATTTTCCTTCCGCCGAGGGACCTCAATCGACAGAGGATCCGTCCGCAATGGTAGCTTAGGTCGGGAGCCAAGATCCGACTACCTGGGTGGGTCTGGATGTTCGCTTGAGGGGGTCGTATTTTACCACTCGTTAGGATGAGGTGTTCGATGGGGTGGCCTGGTATGGCCCTGAGGGTGAAGATGTGAACGAGGAGGGGAGACAAGAGGATTAGGAAGTGTATATCCCTGCGGCCGTGCATCGAATCTGTTTGATATATGAGGTTGACCGTATTCCAGTGTTCGACATCTGGTTTAGGGAGTTGGGATTTCTCCTTCCATTTACTGATCTGTAAGTGGCAATTTTTGACCACCTTGCCTTGCTCCATCTCAGCTTCACCTGAATGCGATCGATTTTATCCGGGCATTTGAGATAGTGTGTGAGTACTTAGAGATAGGCGCTACTCTCCCCCTATTCTTCCATATATTCTGTCTTTAGAGGAGTTCAGATAAGACGGACAGGGTAGTTTGGTGGAGCTGGGTGTTGTTTTGGCAACATAATGGAAAGCTCTTCAAACCTTATCAAGAGTCTGTCCTATTTTTCAAGGATAAGTTCATGTTAGTCCGACCGATCTTGGAACGGGATCTCTTTAATGTGCTTTCGAGCGTTCCTGCTATTTGGGAGGATGGTTCTCCGAAACTGAACGAGCGAGGAGAGCAGGTGTATCGGCTCGTGTCTAGGTTTAACTTTCACTGGAACAAAGAGCATTTCGAGCGAAATGTTGATCAATATGTATGGGCCAAAGTGGGATTGGATGTCGAGGATTTGGCCAGTCTTGGCATGCTACTGTTTTATGTCGAGGGTCTTGTCCCAGTCCAACGCATGGGAAGAGGGGGAAAACCACTCGGAGAAGACGGGGGCCATGTTTTCGAGCCCCCGCTTATCAACGTGAGGGATCTCCTTCTTAGTGGGGACCTTAAGGCTTACTTGGGTAGATTTAACATTCTTGCAATTTTTAATTTCTTGTTATTGCTAAATATATCCAATTTTGTCTGATCCTAACGTGAGTTCCTTTTGTTGCAGCTAAGATGAAAACCACTATGGAACGTATAGTTCGAAACTCACTGCAGTAGAAGAAAAGGGGAAAGGGGTCACCGAATGAGCCGGGGGCCATTTCTAAGACAGGTCTGAGGAAGACGTCTGCAAGCCAGGCAGTTGGGACTATATCCCCTCAACACACCTACTCGAAGAACAAGAGGGTTCGAGTAGATGGCAGTATGGTGGATTTAACCGGGGAAACAGGTTATAGGAAGTTTGATCTTCCACCCTACTGGCTCGACCGCATCTACTTCGACAATACGAGCGTGAATCTGCCGCGGATGGAGTCTCTTTTGTTGGAGGAAATGGACTGACCATCTACGAAAGCAGCTCTTTCTACGGATGCGGGTGCATAGGTGCGTATTTTCGAGATGGGGACGGCCTATTCTGAGTTGGGTCAATCTCCTGAGTTTGAGCTTCGAGAGCTCAGGACCAAACTGAAGGAGACGAAGGAGGCCGCTAAGGGTCGGGAAAATAAGTTATCCACTGATCTGAAGCGGACTGTCGAGGAGCATGATGCGGCTCGGAAGGACAAGCAGAAATTGGCTGCCGAGATTGCTCGTTTGAAAGCTGATCTCGCTCCAAGCGAGGGGGAACCCGAAAATACCGCAGAGTTGAGGACCCGGGAAGCTTATGATGATGCAGTGGTTGCTTCTACGGGGAGCTTTGATAACGCCTTGGCCCAGGTACGGGTCTTAAATTCGGGCGTAGAGTTAGTGACCGACGGAATGGGAGTCCATTTATATGTTGAAGATGGTGAGATAAAGAAGCCCGATATCTTCGACGAAATGGTCGTGGAAGGGACTCCTCCGCAGCTGACCTTTGGAAATGATCCTGGCCAGCCCGCTGAATGATTTTGACTTATTGTTTTTATTATGTTTGTCTGGGCGAGGCCCATTTATGTACTGACAGTTTTTCGGCCCTTGAGGTCGTTTTGAATCTTTTGTTTTGTTGTGGTGGAGTCCCCATTTTAACTCCGAGACAAATTAGGTCTTTATGATCATGGATGTAATGTCTAAGTATTTTAGTTTATCATTTGTATGCATTTGATACTTTATGTTTCGGGGAGGGAACGCTTATTAGTAATGAGTGGTCTTTGATAGTGTGGAGAAACTAGTCAAAGCGGGCCAGTTCATTGCTAGACTCGGTTCGGAGCTCAAACTTTGATTAAAGGCTTGAGGTGTGTGGCGTGAACATCCCATTGCGATTTGGGTGTTCTACCAAGCGAGGTACTTAGACAGCAGGGCTCGTTTGAGTCCCATGCATCAACGCAGAGATCTAGCTCGTTAGGTTAATGGAGCGAGTGTCTCTATATGTGCCATGATGCCATGCAACGCTGGTACTAAGGCGAGCGTGTGATGTCGAGCTATAAGTAACGGGGTGGTTTCCTGAGGTGTGTTGACTGTTAGTGTTTTAACTATAGTATTATTTTAGTTTTTCGCGTTCCATGATCGAGTGAGTTGTTCCCCTTGGGGGTTTTCTAAGTAGTAGGCCCTTGTTCGTGTTTTGGCATAGATATGATAGGGGCCTTCCAAGTTTCCTGGAAGCTTTCCTTCGGCGGAGCTCTTAAGGTTCCGTTTGAGGACTAAGCTTTCGACGTCGAATTCGCGAGGAATGACTTTGGTGTCATGTCGGAGGGCTATTTTCTGCTTGAGGGATGATTCTCTAAGGGCAGCCCCGTTCTAATTTCTTCAACCATGTCGAGCTCGTCCCTCAAGGATTGGTCGTTCATCTCCGTGTCGAGGGGAATTCAATTCTTCTCGAAGGTTCAGAGATCTCTATCGGGATTACGATGAATGAGGGTTTCCATAGGCGATCCATTTCGTTAATCCTTCGTCTAAGCCCTCACAGTATGACTCTATTGGAGGATTCAACCTGTCCTTTAGTTTGCGGGTGTTCGACCGAAGCAAAGTGTAGCCAAAGAAAGATCTGTTGGAAGGAAAAATGGGAATTCCAAATGCCAACTGTATTCTTTCATAATGGTTAGTGTGAATGGTAGACAACATCGTACGATAATACTGCCCTTTCACCACAAAATCAGTGTAGTGGAAGGGATATTTGATCTTGTACCATGTATTATTTACTCACGTACAACCTTTTTGATTTTATCTTCTAATCTTCATAGGCTTCAGAATGTATGTTGGTAAAGCATGCTTAGAAGGATCAAAATACAATGAGATTATTCAGAACCTTGTCTTTAGAGTCTTCAAAACTTGTTCAACAGAACCTTATCTTTAGAATATTCAGAACTTGTTCTTCAGAACCTCGGAGCTTGAGAAGTCCTCAGAAGCTCTAGCATCAAAGTCACAGTCAGAAGCTCTAGACTAAGGTTCATGAGAACCGTTGTTTAGAAGCATTCCAGAACTTAACAATGTCTTGTAGCACATACTTTGTATCTCTCTAGAGTTCGAGTATGTTGATTCTAGAAACTGGTAACATCATACACTGATCTATCAGAGTCAGGACCTATTAGCCAAAAGCTAAACAGTAGACAAAACCATTAGGGTACCAAATTGTTTTCTAACAAACAATGTATTGCTATAATCAAAAATAAAGGCCATATACGTAACCAAATATTGTTCTTATAGGTCGAGAACGAGGCAATTGATCTTCATTCATTAGTGGTAAAAGGAGAATCTGCACTCATAGTGGTAGAAATGGACATACAATTGATACATGTTATGGGAAACATGGCTTTCCTCCTAACTTTGGTACGAGAAATACAATAGCTAATCTGTCTTTGTTTGAATCGAATGGAGCAAGGAAGGATTTTTTAATGATTTTGTTGGGCATGTGACTTCACACACAAGAGAGGGTGAATTTTTTGTTTCAGAAAAACTTGAGGTTGAAAAACGTTTTTAATGAAAATCAGAGTATGAAAACATTTTAGAAGAGTTTAAGAAATATGCAGCAGAAAAGATAAAGTGAGGAAAGGAAAAGTTAAGGAGAGAGAGAGAGAGAGAGAGAGAGAGAGAGAGAGAGAGAGAGACAACAAGAATTATAGAGGTTATGTCAAAAGAAAAAGACATAATCATTTTCCCAAGAATTATTCTTGAGAGTGTCCAATAAACTTAAGAGATATTTGTAGGTTGAACTCTTAAACCTCTTTTAAGGAAAATGAAGTTTATGGCTAACTTACAACAAAACATCAAACAAGGAGTGAGGCAGTGAGTCTTGTTTTTAAATGGTGTATTGAAATATTTAGTCTCCTTTAAACAAGAAACTTGGAGCAGATAGTCTTTAAGCTTAAAACAAATATTTTCTTGAACCTTTGAGACCTTTAAACACTGGGCTGAGCTTGCGAAACGATACTTTGTTTTATATCGAGCTAACTAATAACCTATGAGATTTTACCACCGAGATAATCTCGAACCTAACAAAGCTTTTAACACCAGGATGAGCTTAAACCAAATCTTGGTTTTACAGTAGGCTAACCAAGACCCTATGATATTTTAACAACAGGCTAATCTCGAACCTAAACGGAGACTGGATCCCATAAATTTCAAACCAAAGATTTTCATGGGTTTAGCTTCGATCCCAAACAAATAATTCCTAAGTGGATAAACTATTTAACCAAGTTTAAAAAAAAAATCTTTGGTGAACTTACAAAACTACCTTTTCAGAATTACATTTTCCTCACTTGTAAAATGACTTTCTCAATAGCGCTACGACTTAAACTTTTAGTGAGAGAAAGTAAACAAAAATAATTTATATATAGGGAGAGTGATAGGTGAGAAATAAAATCACGTTTATTGGATGTGAAAATATATAGTAGGGGACCTTTATTTACAGATTAGAGATTTGAGAAAAATGGGCCATAAATGATAAGCCAATCGATTGACATCATGCACTAATTGATTGATAGGCCTAAAATTAATCGATTAATAAGTTCATAAAGGTATAAAAAAAAGACATTTAGGTGTTACTTATCATTAAGATAATATCCTAATCACTTACGGTGTATTTTTGAACTGATTCAGACAATTGGGTTAAGGTGCCAATCAATTGGCAAAGAGAAAATTTTGCTTATAACTTTTATGACAACTCCCAATTCATCAGAAACGACTTCAAGGCATTTTTGAAAACATTTTCTTTATAAAAATAAGTTAAAATTTTTTTTTTTACATAAGTTTGTGTGTGTGTGTGATTATCTGTATACTTTATGGGAAAACTTTAATGTTTTAATAATATATTCACTCAAATGCATTTGGGCGGACTTTCACAGACTTTAAGTCTTGTCTTATACTTCTATATTGTAGACACTAGCTTGACTTATAAATATTAATAAATTAATTTTAATATTGTATTAAAATTATTATTTATTACACTAAAGTTTAATATTATATATGGCAAACAAGTTTAAACTATAATTAATTATGAAATAGTTTAAGCAAAAATATATATGACAAGCAATTAAGAAATATATACATTTAAGTAGCAAACTAATTCAAAGAAAACACATTGGCCTAGTGGTAGCGCTTCTTTCAAGTCCCATTTCCAACAAAATATTAGCATATTTATGCATATTATTTTGTCTAAACTTAAAATGATAATAAATAAAATGCCAACATGACATTGAAAATAACTCAAAAAATAATCATAAATCCACGTCATCCTTTTTGAAATAAAAAAATAAAAAACAAAAAAAATATACAGTCAACACGCCACCTAGACAAATGGCATGTGTCATTTTCTGTCAAGGTCTAAAACGACATAATCTTTTAATAGCAAGATTAATTTTACAATTTTTTTTTACAGGGGGTAAACTAGAAAAGGCCCATATGACAGGGGAAAAAGTGGTATTAACCCTAATATTGTAATCACTTACGATGTATTTTTTTAACTGATTCAGACGATTGGGTTAAGGTGCCAATCGATTGGCAAAGACAAAATTTTGCTTATAGCTTTTATGACAACTCTCAATTCATCAGACACGACTTCAAGGCATTTTTGAAAATATTTTCTTTATAAAAATAAGTTAAAAATTTGTTTTTGTGTGAGTTTGTGTGAGTTTGTGTGTGTGTGTGATTATCTGTATACTATACTGGAAAACTCTAATGTTTTTACAATATATTCACTCAAATGCATTTTGGCGGACTTTCACATACTTCAAGTTTTGTCTTATACTTCTATATTGTAGACACTAGCTTGACTTTTAATTTGATATGAGGCGTGAATTAAACTCCTTTAAGTTCCATCATTATAGAGTTTAACTTATCAAGCTCTATCAATTTTGTTGCATCTTTAACCGTTTATGCTCGACTTTAGTTGTTGTCGACAAAGACTAGTTGTCATCACCAAAAACATGTTTGTCTTTAAAACAAGGTTCCTTGATTAGTAGCCTTGAAAATATGATTCTACAAATTCTAAGATCCGCAAACAAAACTATTCATATACATTCGCTAAAGATCAATATGACATGTTGGTGAATTTGCTACATTCATCAAGCTCAACTAGTAATCTTGGTGCTTCATCTTGAAAAGTCAATATATCACCACATGCCAATCCACACCTCACTTTAGGTATATCTAGAAACTCTCAATCTTTGAATTACTTGAATTATAGGTCATGGATTGTTGAATCGGGTGCAAGTGATCACATTTGTTCCTGAATAAAATTCTTTGATTCACACAAGCAAAATTCTAGTGAACATTAGATTATCTGATGGCTATATGGAAATGGCAAGATATTCAGGAACTATGACTTTCTCTTTATGTTTTAATGCAGAAGTTGTGCTTTTTGTGCCTGAGTTTAACATGAACTTATTATCAGTTCCAAAATTGTGCTTTGATCTTGATAGTATATAGTGATTTTTAATATGCTAATTGTTTGATTTTGGATTAAAATAGATTAAAGATGATTAGTTTGGCTGATTTATTTGAAGGACTATATTATCTTGAAACCACACAAACTTCACATCAAGCCAACACAAACTTATCTTATGCTCAACTCAAATACACCTTCATTCTCAAGAAGCCTTATGGCATTTCAAGATAGGTCACTTGTCCAATAATATATTACTTAGATTACACAAACATTTCCCCTTTGCAAATATGGATAAGAATGTTGTTTGTGACATATGTATCTATGCTAGACACAATAAAAATCCATTGCAGCTTAGTAGTATTAAAGCTAGTAAATGTTATGAATTGATTCATTTTGATATTCAGGTCCATTATCCATTCAATATATTCATGGTCATAAGTATTTTATTACTAAAGTATATGATTGCAACCAATTCACTTGGATAATGCTTCGCAAATCCAACTATGAAGTCACTAATGTTGTTTAGAAATTCATAATCATGATAAAAATCCAGCACAGTTGCAAAGCCAAGATTGTTAGGACAAATAGTGGTCCTGATTTTTTAATGCCTAATTTATATTCTTCTAAAGGAATAGAACATCAAATTTGTTATTTTGAAAATTCCCAACAAAATGGGAGAGTTGAAAGCAAGCATCAACATATGCTAAATGTGTTGACAACTTTACTTTTCCAATGAAAATTACCAAAATAATTCGAGTATTTTGCAGTCCTCCATGCCATTTATCTCATAAATCGAGTTCTTAGTCCCTCAATTTATAATATATCTCCATATTACCATAGATTTGGGAATGACCCTGGCATAAATGAATTGAATATCTTTGGATAATTGTGTTATGCTTTTACCCTCCAAATCATATAACCAAATTGGATCCTAGAGCTAGAAAGGGTGTTTTCATAAGATACAAGAAAAGTGTCTATGGTGTTGAGATTTAGATCTAAAAACAAAATGATATTCATTGCTAGACATGTTACTAATAATGATAATATTACTCCATATTGTAATCCAAACCAATATTTTTCTTGGACATATCACTTAAACCATGATATTTCACCTGAACCTGTAATAACAATTGAACATGACAAAATTCAAACCAATAACCAAATCATCAATACTTCTAATTGAAAACCAGAACAACGAATAAGAATACCCTACAATACTTTACACATATGATACTTAATCCCCAAATGAACATATATTTGAACCACAAACATTAATAATATCCACTAGACCTATACAAAAAGTCAACCACTTGTCAGTTTTCATATGCAGTCTTTCAAAGAGATCAACTGATCATGAATATTCAAGTATACTTTATCCTGTTGATCATTTCCATTCATTATATAATCTCTCTAGTTCACAACAATATTTTTCTTTGTCCATTAGAAGTGATTTTGAACCAGATAACTATCAAGAAGCAAGAAAACATGATTATTGGATCAAGGTAATAAAGACTGAACTAGATACTTTGGAACACAACAAAACTTGAACTTTTGTTGATCCTCCACAAAACATCAAACTTATTTGTAGAAAATGGGCTTATAAGTTGAAGTAGAAAGTAGATGGAACTATAGAGAGGTATAAGGCTAGACTAGTAGCCAAAGGTTACAATCAACGACTTGACTTCTTTAGTACATTAAAATAACCATTATAAGAAAATTACACATAAGCTTCTATAAGTTCATGGCATATACACCAATTAGATGTAATTAATGCATTTTCACATGGAGACTTGCATGAAAGTGTGTACATGTATGTGCCACAAGGTGTTAATAGTCCAAAGCCAAACCAAGTTTGCAAGTTATTGAGATATATTTATGGCTTAAGGCAGAAAAGAAAAAATGATATGAAAAGTTGACAGTATTCTTGACCAATAAAGGTTATAATTAGTCTCGTCCAGATCATTCACTTTTCACGCTCTATAATGGTTCACATTTTAGTTCATAGCTATTGTACGTAGATGAAATCATCCTAGCTCAAAACTCCATGTATGAGATTGAAAGAGTCAAAACCACTCATGATGTAGAGTTTAAGATCAAGGACCTTGGCAAGTTGAAGAATTTTTAGGCATATTAGTTGCTCATTCTAAAATTGGAATTATAAATTTTCAAAAGAAGCACTTCTTGTATTTACTAAAAAATACATGCTTACATGGTTCATAATCTTTGAAAACTCCTTTTGATCCATCTATCAAGCTGCGTCAAGATTCAAGCAAGCTATTTGAAGACATTCTTAACTACAGTGGGTTGGTTGGGAAACTGCTCTACCTCACCACTACTAGACCCGATATTGCATTTGTTACTCAACAGTTGAGTTAGTTTCTCTCACCACCTACTGCAACTCATTATGACATAACTTGCAGGTGGTGAAATACCTCAAAGACTCACCTGGTAGAGGTTTATTATTCAGGAGACATTCTAATTTGCAGTTACTTGGCTTTATAGATGCTTACTAGGTTGGGTGCTTGGACACTAGAAGATCAACTTCATGTTATTGTTTCTTCATTGGTTCATCATTAATTTCTTTGAGATCTTAGAAGCATCAAAAAGTTTCCTTAAGTTCACTTAAAACTGAGTATCGAGTATTTTCTTTTGCTAGGGTTAAATATCTATCTATCCATATCTATAGGGTTAAATATACAATTCTCCTTATAGGTGAACTTTGATTTATCCCTTTTAAAAATATATTTTTTAATTATCCCCTGTAATTTTTGGACACCTCCCTAAACGTGTAAAAACTAGGGAGGTAAATCAAAAAAAAAATCTAGGAAATAAATTTTATCCTTAGATGGTAAGAGACTTAGTATGTTAAAATTTCAGGGGGGTATTTCAAAAACAAATTAAAAGGAGATAAATTAAAACTCATCTATTTGGCAGGGGGAATTGTGCATTTAACTCATATCTATATAATATATTAAATCTAACGCATCAAATATTATAACAACACATCATCAATTATTACTCTAACATGTCATCAAATATTAACGCATAATCAAATATAACTCTAAAAATGTCACATCATCTTATAGTCATATGTGACACGTATCAAAAATCCTTTTTATTCTATGCTTCTACAAATTAGAGGTAACATGTTCGAATCCTCACAAAAACGTAATAAAATATCATTTTGAACAAATTGATCTAACAAACCAATCATTAATTCAACTATGTATGTTCTCTTAAATTAAAAATATTCTCTCATATTTCAAATATAAAAACGATGTGAAAATTCAAATACAATAAAATATGTATTTTCCTGAAAATATAGTAATAAAAGTAACACTTGAAATAAATATTTCTAATCTGAGAGTAGTTCTTACATAATTTTTAAGTATAAATAACTTTAAACTTATTTAAAATATAGTAGAGTATGCAACAATTTTTTATCGTGTCTATATATTTCACTATTGTATTTTTTATATAATATCAAATAATATACTAATAATAAATAACAAAATACTACACAAAAAAGATAAGAGAATTTAAACACAATAAAATGTTTTTATCTTCTTTTGGACAAAATGGTCTAACAAATCAATTATTACTCCAACTATGTATATTTTCTTATTTTAGGAATATTTATCGCAAATTTCAAAATAAAAAAGATGTCAAAATTCAAATACGATAAAATATTTTATTTTCCCGAAATTATAGCAATAAAAACAACACTTGAACTAAATGTTTAAAATCATAAATTAGTTCTTACACAATTTTCAAATATAAGTCATTTTAAATTGATCTTAAAAAATAATATAGTATGAAACAATCTTATAAAATTCGACAAAATAGACATAAATTTTATAAAGTTTTTGAAAGTTTTATTTGATAATAGTTATAAATAAATTTTTATTGTAAATAAACTTTTAATTTTATTTAACACTAAAAACATATATTTAAAAAGTTAAAGTAAAATATCTAAATAAAAGGTAAGTGTAAAAAAATATTTCAAATATAAAAGATATGTGAAAATTCAAACACAATAAAATATTTTTGATTTTCGAGAAATTATAGCAATAAAAGTAACACTTAAAATAAATATTTTTAATATTAAAGTAGTTCTTACATGATTTTCAAGTATAAATCACTTTAAACTTATTTAAAAAATAATATAGTTTTGAACAATTTTTTTACAGTGTCTACATAGTTTACTACTATATTTTTATATAATATCAAATAGCAAACTAATGACAAATAACAAAATATTACACAAAAGAGATAAGAAAATTTCAAACACAATAAAATATTTTTATCTTATTTTGGATAAAATGATTTAAGAAGTCAATTATTACTCCAACTATGTATATTCTCTTATATTAATAATTTTTCTCTCAAATTTAAAATAAAATAAAATAAGTCAAAATTCAAACACAATAAAATAATTTTTGTTTTCTTGAAATTATAGAAATAAAATAACACTTCAAATAAATGTTTTTAATCTTAAAGTAATTCTTACACAAATTTCAAATATAAGTGTTAATTTTATAAAATAATATAGTATGCAATAAGGGAGTCCCTGACGGTGTTCGGGAGGAGCAGTGACACAGGGCACCAGATTTTTAGGGGCACTAAAATATTTTTTTAAAATTATATATACATATGAAGTTGACTATTTATTTGATACATATGACTTGTAAATCTGGTAAAGAAATATAAATTAAGAAAATGGTTAAATATGTTTTTAGTCCCTATAAATACGCGACCCTGCAATTTTGGTCCCTCTAAAATTTTCCTTCGAATAATGGTCCTCGCATATGCATGTAGTTTTAGTCTCTATTGTTAAACCGATGAGTAGTTTTGAATGATGATTTTACAGATGTGTGTAGAATATCATAAAAAGTTCCTCGAAAAAAAGGAACTCAAAATTTGATTTCTAAATCGAGATTTTCATTGCCTTTATCAATATATTTTGAAATTTAAAAAATGTATATTCAATTCTTCTCTGTAACACGGTGGGAGAACTGACTTGTTTGTTTTGCATTTTATCGCAAATGTTGCGGTTAGCAAGAGTTGCCACCGACTTTTCTTTTATCCAACAAAGGAAAAGTGAAAATAACAGGAAAGACCTTTTATCGATTCTGAGTACGAGAGATAATTATGAAAAGGGAATGTATTAACACCCTTTCCATTCGTAGTTATCTACGGTCTCTTAATTGCTTAGCTCACTTTTTTGAAAATTTGCTTTCTGTGTGTGTGCGATTTGAAAAGTATTTTGAAAAAAGTATTTGAAAAGTATTTCGCTTTGACTTCGTACTGATTCTTGTATCAGTCCTCAAGAATGTATACGAAGTGTTTGGAAATGTTTCTTTGAAAGAGTTAACTTTGTAATGATTCTCGTTGGAATGTATACAAAGTGATTGTTTGAAAAGTTTTTGAAAAGAAGTGTGAGGTGTGAAAAATGATTTGTTTTGATTGGAGCAAGCAATTAAAAGTTTTATTACCTACTCAGAAAGGGTCGTTCTTGTTATTTTCCTTCTCCTTTAGGATAGCGTTATCCATACTATTAGTTGGTAGGTAACTCTATTCATTGGATGTGAAGGGACAGGCATAAAGTCATCGTATGGTCATTGAAGGAAACATGTAAGGATACTTTAGCAATTTGAAGGGACGATCATCACTTATTCGTAGGCAACAACCGAGGGACGAGATCTTATATTTGTAGGCAACATCGAGGGTCATCGAGGGACTATGATCTTTGTGATGATTTTTTAATCGAGGGACTTTGCTAATGGTACCTCTACGTTCGAGGGACATGACCACTGTATTCGTAAGGCAACAAGAGAGGATACTCTAAGAGGGTGCAAGCGTGAAGAGTGTGTTCAATTCAGATATTTTATCTTGATTGATAAGGTGATCTACGATTGATTGATTAGTCTTGCCATACAATCCTATTAGTATACATCTAAGCAGTTTATAGACAATTTATAAGAGAGTGCAAAAAGTAAAAGTGAGGAAAATAAACCCTACGCTATTACAAGGCTTTGGGGCAGATACAAAATAAGAGGTGCGGAAAGTAAAATGCGAGAAATTAAATCTACGCTATTACAAAAAAAAAGTCTTGCGACCTATACATCAATTTCTAGAATTTAAATGAGAATAAAGCATGAATAAATAAGAGAAAAATATTTGAATGGAGACATAAGTGTTCTAAACCCTAATTAAAAGGATTTTTTTGTATTTTTTGGAATTGATCTTATTTAAGAAAAACCTAATTCTAATTGATTAGTATTTAATTAAGAAAAATAATTTAAATGTGAAAAAAAATCAAATGTTTTTGTGTCAAAAATTAAATAAAAGTTTTTGAAACCTAAATCTAAAATCAAAATATTTTTAGGGTTTTTTAATTATGAAAATTTAATTTGTGAAAATAAATTAAATTGGTTAGAAAATTAAAAGAAATAAGAAAAATGCAAGAAAACAAGTGTTAAAAAATTAGAATGGCCCTGGAGAGTGTTGTACTCGTGACCTGAGGATCACATGTTCAAAATTTGGCCACTTGGCCATATGATTGTGATGTTTAGATCTCGCCTCCAATTGTATGTATGGATGAACTTTTAAAAATCAGAAAATTTGAGAAAAATAGAAAAAGGCAGGGATCGAACCCACGCCTTGAGGGGCAAGAGGACTAATTGTACACATTCTACCGCTGGGGAGGCCAAACATCCATTAATTTATATACAATGATAAATGTATATATGAAATCCAGTTCCAGAAATCAACTGAAACCAAACGCGTGCCAAGTGGGGTCCCCTGATTTAGATGAACCAACCACAAACCACCACACCATAGTCAACAAGTTAGAAGGCCAGAAGGACGTCGGAGCCCTAGCTCCGATCGTTTTCTACGGTGAGCTTGATTTTTGAAACCTGTAAAACAAAGCTAATAACGAATCAAGAAGGACACTACCCCCCTAAATCGAGGGCTACGAGTTCAATAGTGGTGTCCTTTTGGCCTGAAAACATTTGTGAGTAGGGTTTCGAAGCTTTTTAACCGAACTGCCCTAACAATGGCACGATGTGATTTAATCCCTAAAGCTTACATATTAAGCGTCAAACATGTTCTAAACAATGTTCTGAATATGAACAAACACATCAAGTTTGTTAAATATGCATAGAAATTGAAATCGATTCAAGATACTTTACCAAAACTGGTGCAACTTCGTGGAGGCAATTTCTGGATGCTTTGAACTCGTGTGAATGATGGAATTGGTTCCTGGAAACCACAGGAGTATGCTTCGATCCTTGGAATTGAGTGAAAACGGCTGGAAACTTGACTTTAAGTTTTCCCTAGAAACTTGAAATTTTGGACAACTTTCTAGGGTTTGTAAAAGGCAGCAACTCGTGTTTTCAATGAAAAATATTTGATTGGCAATTTGAATCAAATCTTCCTTTTTCTTGCTCAATCTTTCTCTAATTCTTCCATGCGTTTCTTGCCAGCTTGTTTGGACTTCCTTGGTCCTTAAGACATACAAAAATCAAGCCCAACACGCCATGCATCTTATCTTACATTTTATGTTTTTTTAAATTGAATTTAATTGATTTAATTCAAAAATAAATTAAATAAATGAAAGTAGAGCGTTTAATTGAACTTAGAGGTTATGGGTCATGTTAGGAATAAGTTCATATCACAAACACCAAGGCCCATTTGGAAATTTTTCAAGTTTGATCAACATTTTCTTTATGCACTTCTTCAAAATTGCTCAATTTTTATCATTTGAGAGTGTTCTATCACTTTTTAGAAAGCTTAAAATGTCCTTTAAATTCTACTTTTGGTTTCATCTTCATTGAAGCTTCCATGTTCATGAACACTTCTTTGAAAAAGATGACTTTTTATTGACATTTAGAAGGACCTATAATGTCTTGGCTCATATCTCGCAAATGAAGCCTTTTTGGGCAAAGCTTGTGAGACACAAATTTGTAGAGAATTGAATTCCCTTCAAAATGATATTTATTTTGGAAAAATTTCTGATGAAGTATGTGAAAGTTATGCTTGGTCAAAGTTTTGTTGACTTTTTTATCAAAAAAACCCTAGTTTAGAAACTTTGACTTTTGATCAATTCTTTGAATTTTCTTGATGAATCATGATCATCCCTTGATCAAATGATGAATGTGACTTCAAAATCTTGATGTTGACATAAAATGATGAAGTTTGACTGTATGTTGACCACAATTGACTTTTTGTCCAATATAATTGATTTTCAACCATCTGAGTAATTGACTGAGCAAACTTGAGCTATGAGGCTCGAAACTTGACATGGTGATAAATTGAGACATGTGAGGAGTCATGATGCTCACTTGACGCAATAGAAACCATTTTTGACTTGAGAGAATCAAAACCCTAGTTATGGGTTGATTGCTTAGGAGAGGGTCCATCTGGCCAACCCTTGAGGAGCTCTTGAGTATGGAGATGTGTATTGACTTGAAAAATTAGAGTGCAAATTTTGGGGTATAACAGTTGCCCCTGTTCAGTCTTCTTGTACCTGAAGGGTTATATTGGTATGCTTGCCTTTCGTGACCTGAAGGTAGAAGATGATTGAACACTCAAGTACCCTAGAAATTTGCACTCGCTGGTGTATGGAAAGAGACCATCATATGAAGTTGTACTGGAATGGGCTTATAGATTCCATTTAGAGAATCGATGTTGAGTGAAGTTAGAGTCCACATTGATTTTAGCAACATTATGGAGAGATAACAATGTATAGCCAGAGATGGGATTAAATATGCCATATAGAGATACTGATGCTAGGAAAGTCAGAATGAACCTTTGTCTTGGTTTTATCTGAGATGAGTATTCTTCAAGACATAGATAGTTTCCCCGTATTGTTTCGGATATTAACCTGTTTGGTTTCAGGACTTCACACTGTTTGATTGCGTAGATTAGTCTCCCCGTCTTGTTTTGGGAACTGATCTACAAGTTGTTTTGTCTGGTACACCCATCTGGTCTCGAGCCTTCAGACTATTATGGTCGTACATAGTTTTCTCGTCTTGTTTCGGGCATTAATCTTTTGACATTTTGTCTAGAAGTTTGTGAATAATTTTTGCCTGTTTGAGAATTTAACCTGAAAAAACGAGGTTAGTTTTATGCATGTCATGATGCATGCAATGTGTAATGATGTTCGTGAATGATATATGCACATGGTATGACTTTTATGAATAATGTATGAATGTAAGTGTTGTGGTATTTCAAAACATATCCATTGTGGAAGACCAGAAAGTTCTGCTGGGGAAATTTGACTTCTGCTTGGGATATATTTGTTGGAGACCTTGCCTGGGGGATAAGAGAGATGTGGATTCCTCCAATGTACTATCTGACCAAGTTTCGGGTCTATATATTGACGCTTGTTGGAAGATGATAATCCTTAAGAGATACTCATATGGGGATAAATATCTTGTGTATAACCCTTGTTGGGGAATGATGTGGTTTTGAATAGCCTATTATTTCTCGGAGACTAACATAATGAGTTCGTTGATGATTTATTACTGCTCGGCGACCAATGTAACAGAGTTGATGTTCACTACACGGGGACTGACGTGATAATGTAGATGATCACTGCTCGGTGACTAACGTGATGAGTTGAGACGATCGCTGCTCGGGGACTAATGTGATGAGTTGAGACGATCACTGCTCGGGGACTAACATGATGAGTTGATATGATCACTTCTCGGGGACTAATGTGATGAGTTGAGACGACCACTGCTCGGGGACTAACATGATGAGTTGAGGCGATCACTGCTTGGGGACTAACATGATAATGTAGGTGATCACTGCTCGGGGACTAATGTGATGAGTTGAGATGATCACTGCTCGAGGACTAATTTGATGAGTTGAGATGATCACTGCTTAGGGACTAATGTGATGAGTTTGAAATTGTCTTGCTACCGCTCGGGGACTAATGTAACAAGCAGAAATATGGACGCTGCTAATGGAAATGATAGAGTAATAATTCTGTTGGGAAATCTGTCTCTGTCGAGGGAGGGATGGCTCTATGGGGATTTTAGAGATTATTCTGTAGGAATATTTCTGTGAAACTGACTCTGCGGGGGTGTGTTGTTGACTTGGGTTGTCATCCGAACTCCTAGAGCTTGTAGTAACTACTATTTTCTATTCCCTTTTCATGTATTTGTGAACAGATATTTATTGTCATATGCATATAATCATTCAAAGTAATCATCGGACTTATGCAAACAAAATAGATAAAAGTAAAAGTTTGAAATTGGAAGAGAGTTTTGTATTAATTTTGAAAAGTAGGCCTATAGACAGGAAGTTCGTGTACAAAGAGACAGATATCCTAGTAAGAGGAATTGTCGAAAGCATTAGAAAAATAGTAAAAGCTATGTGGAAATAATCCCATCGAGTTTCAACTCTACTATTGCTCATATATTTTCGACTATCTCATCTCCTTGGTTCCAGAAGAAGGTGATTGGATCGATCTGCGCCTTTTGAACTTGAAGTTGATAGTAGTGTAGTAGATGATCTTGACGAGACATAGTCATATGCTTTAATCCTTAACTTTTTCCTAGACCGCATTTTTGGGTTTTCAATCTTCCGGGATACCCTTTTTTGCCCAAGTTGCCTTTGCAGGTTTTTGACTTGCCGGGTGTACATTTTTTATATATGTCCCTAATTTTTGCCCGAACCGTTTTGGTTCGCCGGGACGCCCTTATTTTTGCCTAGGTCAGTTGACCAAGAGGGCCTCATTTATGTGTAGTATTTTTTAACTATGTATGCGTTCACATGGTGCAGGAAGTCTTCTCCATCCATAATGCTCAGTACCACAGCTCCGCTGGGAAATATTGTCTTAAATACAAATGGTCCCTCATAGGTGGGAGTCCACTTTCCCCTGGGATCTCCTTGTGGTAGGATGATGCGCTTGACTACTAGATTGCCAACTTGGTACACTCGGTGCATGACTTTCTTATTGAAGGCTTTGATCATGCGTTTTTGATATATCTGCCCATGGCAGATAACGGGGAGTCGCTTCTCGTTGATCAAGTTTATCTGGTCAAGTCGAGTCTGGACCTATTCGTCTTTTTCTAACTCCGCATCTCTCAAAACTCTAAGTGAAGGAACCTGAACCTCGATGGGTAGAACCGCTTCCATACCATATACGAGAAAGGATGGGGTTGCCCCTATGGATGTTCGTACTGAAGTGTGATAATCATGGAGAGAAAATGGAAACATCTCATGCCAATCCTTATACGTCACTGTTATCTTCTGTATGATATTCTTAAGATTTTTATTAGCGGCTTCCATTGCGCCATTCATCTTTGGCCGATATGGAGAAAAGTTGTGATGCTTAATCTTGAACTACGTGCACAGTTAGGTGATGATCTTGTTGTTGAGATTGGAGTGAGTACCAAAGGCGCCTTCATGTAGTTCTTCCATAATTTGTTCGGTTGTCTTCTGATCTACACACCGGAGTAAGGCAAAGTCATGGTTGCGTTTGTATAAGATGTCGTTGCTTAAGAAGAACTTGGAAGCGAATCTTCTTAGAAACTTATTATTTTTGATAGATGCCTCCTCATGGTATTCTTGAGCCTCGAGATACCTCTTCAATTATTAGAACCAAGGTTTCTCCTCTACTCCTTCCGTATCAAGTTCACAACAGTACGCCGGTTCATCTCGTCTTTCAATAGTAATTCGAGGAGCTTCGTTGTCCCATATGACTTTGAATATAGATGACATGGTAGCTAATGCGTCTGCAACCTAGTTCTCTTCTCGTGGAATATACTCGAAAGTGATTTCTTCGAAGTAGGGTATCAGATTCACAACCTCGGTCAGTTCTTCGTGCGGCTATATAGCCCTTTCTTCTTGTTGTAGTAGTTTGGCAAGTTCTCCTAGCACTTCACAATCTTTCTCACCTTCGTCTTCAGCTTGGTAGATCAGATTAACAAAGTCATATTTAGCAATAGTAGAGTCGTTATCAACAGGATCCAGAGTAAACATGGATCTGCAATTCATTATGTGGGTGTGTGTAAGAACACACAGCTTTTGAAAAGGTGATAAAGTAAAAAAGAAAGACAAAGAGCACAATATTTGAATGCAAAAGTCCAATGATCTATTGAATGAAAATATGCAAATGACAAATAACAACCCTCACAAATGTGTCGTGATGCCCCAGGCAAGGAACTAGGCTTAAAGTTTTATTGTTCGAAACTATAAAGCATAAAAGCATAAAACAGAAGAAAAAAAAACATTACTCCTGTCTAAAGGAGATTGGCATAACATCTTTAGCCGTCCAATTGTTGAGTCCATCACCGGGAGTTGGGAAGATCCAATTGTTGATATCGAAGTCACCATCACCGTCTTCTATAGCATGAACTCCATTCTTGTTGATGCGAAATGGAGGTCCACCAGCACGTTCGCGACGTATCATCTTCTGACCTTTGTAGCTGACCCCGAACATTACAACTTTCTTCTTCTACTACAGCTCTGACATCCTTCAAAGAGGCCATCTTTGGTGGAACTCTAGTAATCTTAGGAGTGACAGGAGCATCGAAAGGCATGACTCGTGGAACTACTTCGAAAGCTTGACAAAGAGTCTCGATAAATTCTCCTTTCATTTCAATGTATCAGAATGACTACACATGGTTTAACATATATTCTTCTTCTCTACATACTATAACGATCTTCCCCTTTACTGGATACTTCAACTTCTGATGCAAAGTAGAGGTAACAACACCTGTCCCATGTATCCAAGGGCGTCTAAGCAGGCAATAATAAGTTGGAAGAATATCCATCACAAAGAAAGTAGAGTCAAAAGTCTGGGAACCTACTTTGATCGGCAAGTTGAGCTCTCCAAGTACTGTTCTCTTCGAACCATGAAAAGATCTTACGATTATGTCACTAGGTTTCATGGTCACTTCTTGAATATCAAGTCTGTCGAGAACACTCTTCGGCAGGACATTCAAAGCAGAACCATTATCCACCAAAACATGAGACAATGTAGCGCCTTTGCATTCCGTAGAAACGTGCAAGGCTTTGTTGTGTTTTCTTTTGGCAAGAGTCAGATCAGCATCAAAAAATCCTAAACCATTGTCTGCAGTCGGCCTAGCAATACAACTTTCGAATTGGTCAGCATAAGTGTCTTGCGATATGTGAGCATTCTTCAGAAACTTCACCAAGGCTTTAGCATGAGCCTCTGAGCATACCAACAGTGCTAGCATGGAAATATGAGATGGGGTTTGTCCCAACTGCTCCACGACATTGTAATCGCTTTTCTTAATAATCTTCAAGATTTCCTTCATCTCTTGCCTGGAGGTATCTTCAGCAACTCCCTTTGGTACTTTTGTATGAGCAAGTTAAGTCATTTTCTCTTTTCCCTGAGTCTTGGGAATTGGTTCAATAGCAGGAATGCGAACTGGTGCAGTAGTATCCTTTGGAGGAGAGATATATGGAGAGAATACTATTCCGGTTCTGGTTACTTTTCTTGATCCGGTGATACTGTCGACATCAGGATTAACAGCTTCAATTGTATTGTCTTTGATGGTTAATGGCTCTTGCTTGACACCATAGTAGTAAACTTCGGTTCCATAATTCCAAGGTATAGCTTTTTCAGAGGAATATGGAATTGGTCTAGCCGAGGTAAAAATCAGAGGTGTCACTCTAGGTGCAGGGTCGGCAGAGGTGATCCTTATTGTGTTTACATAGGCATATTCTTCAGAATAATCATCGTCTCCCCATCCAGTTGCTTTGATGTCTTCAATTGGAATCAGGGAGCTTTCGGGGGTGGTATATTTCACCATGAAATCAAATTTACCACTTGGCTGCCCCAAGGTATCCCAGACTTCTAGTATGGCTTCGCTTATGTCTTCGATTTTCAAGCTCTTGGAAACATCTTCGCACAAGCTCTCTACAGACGGAGTTATCATGAATAACACTTTTCAGTTGTCTATCAGGCATTGAACACATCTCTTCAACCAGGCACGTCCATTGGGTTCGGATGCACAATAATGACAAGTGTCAAAACATTCTAGAAATAAGTCGACTTGTAGAAGTTTCTTCTTAACAGTCATCAAGGGAGTGGTTAACTCATTCACAGCAAAGACGTATGAGTCGTTATCAATGGCGTTGGCACTCTTGCCATGATCGGGCATAGGTGCATTGATCACATTTAAAGTTTCGACAGGAGGTTCGAATTCAATTTCCTGATTTTCAATCATGTCTTGAATCTTGTTCTTCATGGCCCAACATTTGTTAGTGTCGTGCCCTGGGCTATTGGAGTGGTATGCACACCTCACATTAGGATTGTACTTTGGAGAAGATGTGTTCACAGGCTGAGGAGGATCTCTCAAAGTAATCAACTCTGATTTCAACATGTGTTGTAATGCTTGAAATAATGGCATGTTGATCTTCGTAAACTATCTTCTTGGTGCGTTCTGCCTACGCGCGTTGTCTTGTTGAGGTTGCAATGGTGTGGGATTGTAGATCAGGACTACCCCCACAGATTGATTGCGATCAGCTTTGTCACGGTTCTTTTGACCATACACACTGTAACACGGTGGGAGAACTGACTTGTTTGTTTTGCGTTTTATCACAAATGTTGCAAATAGCAAGAGTCGTCACCGACTTTTCTTTTATCCAATAAAGAAAAGGTGAAAAGAATAGGGAAGACCTTTGTTAGATTCTGAGTAAGGGAGGTAATTATGAAAAGGGAAAGTATTAACATCCTTTTCATCCGTTGTTATCTACGGGCTCTTAATTTCTTAGCTCACTTTTAAAAATTTGCTTTTTGTGTGTATGTGATTTGAAAAGTATTTTGAAAATTATTTGAAAAGTATTTCGCTTTGACTTTGTAATGATTCTTGTTGGAATGTATACGAAGTGTTTGGAAATATTTGTTTGGAAAATGTTTAACTTTGCAATGATTCTCGCTGGAATGTATACAAAGTGTTTGTTTGGAAAATAGTTTTTGAAAATAGTGTGAGGTGTGAAAAGTATTTGTTGATTAGAGCAAGCAATAGAGTCTTATTTACCTACACAGATTGGTCGTTTCTTGTTATTTTCCCTTCTCCTTTAGAATAAGGCTATCCATACCATTAGTTGGTAGGTAACTTTATCCGTTGGATGTGAATGGACAATCGTAGGTTCATAGTATGGTCATTGAAGGTAACATGTAGGGATACCTTAGCAATTTGAAGGGACGATCATCACTTATTCATAGGAAATAACCGAGGGATGAGATCATATATTTGTAGGCAACATCGAGAATCATCGAGGGACTATGATCTTTTGTGATGATTTAACTGAGGGACTTTGCTAATGGTACCCCTACATTCGAGGGATATGACCATTGCTATTCGAAAGGAAACAAGAGAGGATACCCTAAGGGTGTGAGTGGGTGCAAGGAGTGTGTTTAATTCAGATATTTATCTTTGAATTAGGGTTATTCTAAGATTGTTTTTAATCGTGCCATAGAAATCCTAATTAGCATACATCTAAGCAGTTATATACAGTTTATAATAGTGGGGAAGTAAATGTGAAAAATAAACCTAGGCTATTACAAGGCTTTGAGGCAGTTACATAATATGAGGAGCGGAAAGTAAAGGTAGAAAATAAATCTACGCTATTACAAAAAACTTCGCGACCTATACAATGATTTCTAGAATTTAAATACGAAATGAAGTAAATAAATTGAAATAAAAATGTCTAATGATAGCAAAGAACATCTAAACTCTAATTGTAAAAGGAAAGTATTTTTTGATATTTTTGAAATCGATTTTAGTTAATAAAAACCTAATTCTAAGTTAATTAACAATTAATTATGAAAAATAATTTAAATTGTGAGAAAAATAAATTATTTTTATGTCAAAAACTAATTAAATGTTTAATTAAACTAATTCTGAAATTAAATTATTTTTTGGGATTTTAGAAAATAGTTAAATTAATTTTGAAAGGAAATTAAAATAAGAAAAGAAAATTGAAAAAAGAAATTGGAAATTGGAAGAAAAAAAAGGAAAAATAGGAAAAGGGGTCAGCCGGGATCGGACCCCTGACCTCCTGGATTACCAACACGCGCCCTTAGCGTCTGTGCTAAGTGACTTAGTTGTCTTTGAATCTGAACCATCAGATTATATGTGTCAACACGTTCCATTTTGATTTTTTTCAAACAAATGCACGTGGGCCCCAGTTTTTGAATCGGAACTAATCAGGAAGCGCCTACATGCCACGCCAGCCCTTACCGGGGTCAACAAATGCAGAGACGTCGGAGTCAACACTCCAGTCGTCTTCTTCGGCCAGGGATTTTTCCAAACTTGTAAAATAAAAGGAATTAATGAACAAGAGAGACCCTACCCCCCTAAATCGAGGGCTGCGAGTTCAATGGCGGTCTTAGTTTGGCCTGAATCACCTGGAAATTGGGATACAAAGTTCCTCAATCGCTATGCCCTACCAATATTATTTTGTGTTTCAGCATCAAAGCTTGCAAACGATGGCTCTAATCTGCTCTAATGAACCTCAGGAAACGATTAGTATAGTTAGTTTCAATCAAAACACAATAAAAAAGAATATTAATTCATGAAAAATATGCAAACGGAGATTCGTGTATGGCATGATTCAGTGTGTTTTAACCATGAATAGTGATCCATTCTTACCCTACTATACCTCATGAGCACGATAGAATGCTAGAAAGCCTTTGAAAGAAGTTGCAACTAGGATCTCGAAAGTACAAGTCTGTTGAATATTTTTGAACACAAAACCTAGTTTTTTGGCTGTAGAATTCCGTTCTTATGGTCTGAACCTCTTGTGTTATATAGAGGATGGAAAATAGGTCAAGAGATGTGAAGAAAATATATTGCATTGAATAGAAAATATTTGATTTTCCAATCATTCAAATTTGCATCCAAAGCTTCCAATTTTGTCTCAATCTCATGCCAATCAAGTATATTCGAAATTGACAGCTTTCAAAGAGTATCTTGGACCTCAAGAATGTTGAATAATAAGCCTTGCACTTATTGATTTGATTTTTGGCATTTTATTTTAATTAAAATTGAATTTAAGTGAATAAATTCCAATATAAATAAAATAAATGAAGGCATGGCGTGAAAATGGGCTTGATAAGTTATTGACAATATTAGAAACAAGTTTGAACCATAAAAAATTAGGCCCATTTGGAAGAAAAAAATTGAATTTGCTTAGCATTTCTCTTCGTGCACTTCTTCAAATTTCCCAAACTTGCACAAGTTGTATCTTTCTCAATTTTTAACATTTTGAAGTGTTCTTGGACTTTTTAGAAATCTAAAGATGTACTCTAAACACTTCTTTTTGTTTCATCTTCATTGAAGTTTTCATGCTCGTGTAAACTTCTTTTGAAAAAGATGACTTTTTGTTGACTTTTAGAAGGACCTATAATGTCTTGATCCATAACTCTCAAATGAAGCATTTTTGGCCAAAGCTTGTGAGACACAAAGTTGTGAAGAATTTAATTCTCTTCAAAATGAGCTTTGGTGGAAAAAATTCTGATAAAGTAATTGAAAGTTATGCCTGGTCAAAGATCTGTTGACGTTTTATCAAGAAACCCTAATTTAGAAACTTTGACTTTTAATCAAATCTTGAATTTTCTTGATGAATAATGATCAACCCTAGATAAAATGATGAAAGTGACTTAAAAATCTTGATGTTGACCAAAAATAATGAAGTTTGACTGTATGTTGACCACAATTAACTTTTTGTCCAATACAATTGATTTTCAACCATCTGAGCAATTGACTGGGCAAACTTTAGTTGTGAGGCTTGAAACTTGACATGGTGATACCTTGAGACATATGAGGAGGTATGATGACTACTTGAGACAATGGAACTCATCTTTTACTTGAGATAATCAAAACCCTAATTATGGGTTGATTGCTTAAGAGAGGGGTCATCTGGTCAACCCTTGAGAAATTCTTGAGTATAGAGATATGGATTAAGTTGAAAAAATAGGAGGGAAAATTTTGGGGTGTAACAATTTCCCCTGTTCAATCTTCTTGTACCTTGAAGGCTTATATTGGTATGCTTGCCTTTCGTGACCTGAAGGTAGAAGATGATTGAACACTCGAGTCCACCTGAAAATTTGCACTCGTTGGTGTATGGAATGAGACCGTCAGTTGACGATGTACTGGAACGGGCTTATAGATGCCATTTGGAGAAGTTGATGTTAGGGAGCGAGTCATACATTAGACTCCATGCTTGTATTAGTAGTTGATGATAAGAAAGAGTTAGAATAAACCTTTTTCTTGGCTTTATCTTAAATGAGTATTCGTCAGGATGTAGATAGTTTTCCCATCTTGTTTTGGGTATTAATCTGTATCCTACTGTCTGTTGGTAAGCTCGTCTGGTCATTCAGGTAGTTTTCCCGTCTTGTTTCGGGCATTAATCTTTGACCTTCTGTCTAGGAGTTTATGGATAATTTTCATCTGTTTGAAAAATTAAACTGAGAGAACGAGATTACTTCTATGCATATTATGATACATGTAAGTATGTAATGATGCTCATGAATGATATATGCATATGTTATGATTTTTTTCTGAATGATGTATGAATGTAGATGTTGTGGTATTTCAAAATATATCCATCTTGAAGAAAATGGGAATGTTTTTCCGGGGATCTTTGATTTCTGCTTGGGGATGTAGTTGTTGGAGACCATGATTGGGGAATAATAGAGATGTGAATTCCTCCGATGCACTACCTAACTAAGTTTCAAGTTTGGACATTAATGTTGTTGTGGAATAATAATCCTTGAGATATACTCAGCTGGTGATGACCATCTCGTGTATGAATCTTGCTGGGGAATGATGTGATCTTGTATAACCCATTACTGCTCGGAGACTGACATAATAAGTTGGTTGATGATTGGTTACTGCTCGGGGACCAATGTAACAATGTTGACATTCACTACGAGGGGAATGACGTGACAATGTAGACGATCACTGCTCGAGGACTAATGTGATGAGTTGATAAGATCACTGCTCGAGGACTAATGTGATAAGTTGATAAGATCACTGCTCGGAGACTAACGTGATGAGTTGATAGGATCACTGCTCGGGGACTAACGTGATGAGTTGATAAGATCACTACTCGAGGACTAATGTGATGATGTTGATGATCACAGCTCGGGGACTAACGTGACGAATTTGAGACGATCACTGCTTGGGGACTAACATGATGAGTTGATAGGACCACTGCTCGGGGACTAACGTGATGAGTTGATACGATCATTGCTCGAGGACTAATGTGATGAACAGAAGCGTTGGAATTTGCTGAAAGGAGATGATAGAGTAGTAGTCTTGTTGGGAAATTTGTCTTTGTCGGGGGAGTGATGGCTCTATAGGGATTGTAGAGATTATTCTGTGGGGATATTTCTATGAAACTGAACCTGCAGGGATGTGTTGGTGACTTGGGTTGTCATCTCAATTCCTAGAGCCTGTAAAACTGTTATTTCTGTTCGCTTTTCGTGTATTTGTGAACAGATATTTATCGTCAGATGCATATAATCATTCAAAGCAATCATTGGACTTATGCAAACAAAATAGATAAAAGTAAAAAGTTTGAAACTGGAAAAAGGGAATCGTATTAATTTTGAAAAGTGGCCTATAGACAGGCAGTTTGTATAAAGAGAGACAAATACCCTAGTAAGAGGAAATTGTCGGAAACATTTGGAAAATAGTGAAATCTATGTGGTAACAATCTCGTCGAGTTTCAAATCTATTATTGCTCATATATTTTTGACTATCTCATCTCCTTGCTTCCATAAGAAGGTGATTTAATTGATCTGTACCATTTGAAGCTGATAGTAGTAAAGTCTATAAGTAAATGACCTTGACGAGATATAGTTGTACGCTTTAATCCCTTAATTTTGCCTAGACCGCCCTATTGAATTTTCAGTCTACCAGGATACCCTTTTTTGCCCAAGCCGCCTTTGCAGGTTTTTGACTTGCCGGGTGTACATTTTTTATATATATGTCCCTAACTTTTTCCCGAACCCTTTTGGTTAGCCAGGACGCCCTTATTTTTGCCTAGGCCAGTCGACCTAGTGGGTCTCGTTTATGCGTAGTATTTTTTGACTATGTCTACGTTCACAGGATGTGGGAAGTCTTCTCCATCCATATTGCTCTGTATCATGGCTCCACCAGAAAATACTGTCTTGACAACGAATGGTCCCTCATAGGTGGGATTCAATTTTCCCCTAGGATCACCTTGTGGTAAAATGATGCGTTTGACTACTAGATCGCCAACTTGGTACGCTCGGTGTTTGACTTTATTATTGAAGGCTTTGATCATGCATTTATGATATATCAATCCATGACAGATGGCTACGAGTCACTTCTCATCAATCAAGTTGATCTTGTCAAGCCGAGTCTGTACCCATTCGTCTTCGTCTAACTCTGCGTCCTTCAGTACTCTGAGTGAGGGTACCTGAACCTCGATAGGTAGAACTATTTCCATACCATATACAAGAGAGAAAGGGGTTTCCCCTGTAGATATTCATACTGAAGTGTGATAACCGTGGAGAGAAAATGGAAACATCTCATGCCAATCTTTATAAGTCGTTGTCATCTACTGTATGATCTTCTTAAGATTATTGTTGGCGGCTTCCGCTGAATCATTTATCTTTGGCCGATATGGAGAAGAGTTATGATGCTTAATCTTGAACTACGTGCAGAGTTCGGTGATCATCTTGTTATTGAGATTGGTACCATTGTCTATGATAATCCTTTCGGGGACTCCGTATCAAAAAATAAGATTATGCTTTATGAATCGAGCCACAACATTCTTGGTAACATATACGAACGAGGTTGCTTCTACCCACTTGGTAATATAATCGATAGCAACGAGGATGAATGATGCCCATTAGAAAAGGTCGGCTTGATTTCTCCAATCATGTCAATGCCCCACATCGCGAAAGGCCATAGGGCGGTCAGAACTTTCAATGGAACTGGAGGTACATGCACTTTATTTGCATATATCTGGCATTTGTGACAAGATCGGGAATAGCGATAACAATCAGCCTCCATAGTGGATCAATAATAACCTACTCTCAGAATCTTCTTAGCCATTATATGTCCATTGGAATTTGTACCAAATGCACCTTCATATGACTCTTCCATAATTCGTCCGGCTATCTTCTAATCTACACATCAGAGTAAGGTCAAGTCATGGTTGCGTTTGTATAAGATGTTGTTACTGAGAAAGAACTTGGCGGCGAATCTTCTTAGGAACTTCTTATCATTGACAGATTCCCTTTAGGGTATTCTTGATCCTCGAGATACCTCTTCACTTCGTAGAACTAAGGTTTCTCTTATACTCCTTCAGTATCAAGTTCACAACAGTATGTTGGCTCATCTAGTCTTTCAATTGTAATCTGATGAGCTTCGTTGTCCCATCTGACTTTGAACATAGATGACATGGTAGTCAATGCGTCTGCCAACTAATTTTCTTCTCATGGGATGTGCTCGAAAGTGATTTCTTCGAAGTAGGGGATTAGATTCAACACATGTTCTCGATATGGAATCAGATTTGGATGCTTCATGTCCCATTCTCCCTTAATTTGACTGATCACCAAAGCTGAGTCTCTATATACTTGCAAGAATTTTATCCTCAAGTCAATAGCATCTTTAATACCCATGATGCAAGCTTCATATTCAGCCATATTTTTGGTGCAGTCGAAACATAGTGTGGCGGTGAAAGGTGTATGGCCACCTTTAGGAGATGAAATTACAACACCAATACCGTTTCCAAGTGTGTTGGAAGCTCCATCGAAGACCATGGTCCATTGGGATACTGGCTCAAGTCCTTCGTCCGATCCAGGCTCTTCGTAATCGGTGACTAACATAATATCCTCGTCTGGGAACTCGAAATGCATAGACTGGTAGTCATTTACGGCTTGATGATCCAAATGATCAATTACCACACTTCCTTTGATCGCTTTATGAGTAGTATACTGGATGTCATATTCGGTCAAGATCATTTGCCATCTTTCTATTCTTCCGGAGAGAGCAGGTTTCTCGAATATGTATTTTATCGGGTCCATCTTAGAGATCAACAAGGTAGTGTGAGTTAACATATACTGTCTTAGTCGGTGAGCAGGCCAAGCCAAAGCGTTGCAAGTATATTGCATACTTTTTGCTAAGGTAGTATATTGCATACTCTTTTCGACCAGACTCGTCATGTTGCCCTAACACACACCCTATTGAATTCTCTAATACTATTAAGTACATGATGAGAGTTCTTCCTTTGACTGGTGGCATCAAGATAGGAGGTGCTTGTAGGTACTCCTTGATTTTGTTAAAAGTTGTCTGGCAATCTTCGTTCCATTTTACTACTTGATCTTTCTTCAGTGATTTGAAAATTGGCTCACAAGTTGTAGTTAGATGTGCAATGAATCTGGCAATGTAATTCAGTCATCCTGAGAAACCTCTGACTTCCCTCTCGGTACAGGGAGCTGGAATTTCTTGAATAGCTTTAACCTTAGTGGGGTCAACTTTGATACCTTTACCCCTGACAACGAATCCCATGAGTTTGCCGGATCTGACTCCAAATGTGCATTTGCTTGGATTCAGTCTCAATTTGTATTTCTTCAGTCTATCAAACGACTTACGCAAATGAACAATATGTTCTTCTTTGGTTTTTGATCGAGCTATCATGTCATCGACATAAACCTCTATCTCGTGATGGATCATATCATGGAATAAAGCCACCATAGCACGTTGATATGTGGCGCCAACATTCTTCAACCCAAACGACATGACCTTCTAACAGAAAGTGTCCCACTGTGTAACGAAAGTAGTCTTTTCCATGTCTTCTGGTGCCATTTTGATCTGATTGTAACAAGAGAAACCATCCATGAAAGAGAAAACTTTGTGCTGAGCGGTATTGTCAACCAGAACATCAATATGTGGAAGCGGAAAATCGTCTTTTGGGGTCTCCTTATTCAGATCTCGGTAGTCCACACACATATGCACCTTGTCATCCTTCTTAGGTACGGGTACCACGTCCGCAACCCACTGTAGATAAGAAGTGACGACTAAGAAACCAGCATTGAACTGCTTCATAACTTCGGCTTTAATTTTCTCAAACATCTGAGGACGCATACGACGAACCTTCTGATTCATAGGGAGAAAACCTTCCTTCGTGGGTAGTTGGTGTACCACAATGTCGATATATAAACCTGACATGTCTTCGTAGGACCAAGAAAAAATCTCGATGTGATCTTGTAGCATCTGGATCAATCTTTCTTTAACACTGTTCTCAAGACCCGCTCCTATACTGATTTCTTTTCTGTCTTTGTCGGTACCTAGATTCACAACTTCGACCGGTTCTTCCTATGGTTGTATAGCCCTTTCCTCTTGCTGTAGTGGTCTAGCAAGTTCTCCTGGAACTTCACAATCTTCCTCACCTTCGTCTTCAGCTTGGTAGATCGGATTATCAAAGTCATATTTAGCAATAGCAGAGTCGTTATCAACGGGATCCGAGGTGAATGGATCTGCAGTTTATTACGTGGGTGGGTGTAAGAACATATAGCTTTTGAAAAGGTGATAAGATAAAAAGAAAGACAGGGAGCACAATATTTAAATGCAAAAGTCCAATGATTTATTGAATGAAAATATGCAAATGACAATTAATAACCCTCACAAACGAGCCGTGGTGCCCCGGAAAAAGTAATAGGCTTAGAGTTTTATAGTTCGAAGCGTAAAAGCAAAAAGCATAAAACAGAAAAACAATTACTCCTCTCTAAAGGAGATTGGCATAACATCCATATTCGTCCAATTGTTGAGTCCATCACCAGGAGTTGGGAAGATCCAATTGTTGATGTTGAAGTCACCATCATCATCTTATATAGCATAAACTCAAGTTTTGTTGATGCGGAACGGAAGTTCACCGGCACGTTCACAGCGTATCATCTTCTGACCTTTGAAAGTGAAACCTAAATCAGTCTTGTCAGATTTGAATGGAAAATTAGGTAGTTGACCCCAAATGGTACAACCTCATTCTTCAACTACAACTTTGGCATCTTTTAGTGAGGCCATCTTCGGTGGAACTCTAGTAACTTTAGGAGTGACAGGAGAGTCGACAGACATGACTCGTGGAACTACTTCAAAAGATTGACAAGGAGTTTCGATAAATTCACCTTCCATTTTGATGTATCAGAATGACTGCAGATGGCTTACCATGTATTCTTCTTCTCTGTATACTGTAACAATCTTCCCTTTTGCTGGGTATTTCAACTTTTGGTGTAGATTCGAGGTAACAGCGCCTAGTGCCGGCCCCATGTATCCAAGGGCGTCCGAGTAGGCAAGAATAAGCTGGACGAATATCCATCACAAAGAAAGTTGAGTCAAAAGTATGGGGACCCACTTTGATCAGCAGGTTGAACTCTCCAAGTACTGTTCTCTTTGAACCATCAAAAGCTCTTACGATTAGGTCACTAGGTTTCATAACCACTTCTTCAGCATCAAGTCGGTCAAGAGCATTCTTTGGCAGGACATTCAGAGCAGAGCCAATATCCACCAATACGTGAGACAAAGTAATGCCCTTACACCCTATATAAATGTGCAAGGCTTTGTTATGTCTCCTTCCGGCATGAGTTAAGTCAGCATCAGAAAAGCCCAAACCATTGTTTATGGTCAAGCTAGCAATACAACTTTCTAATTGGTCAACAGAAGTGTCTTGCGGTATGTGAGTATTCTTCAGAAATTTCACCAAGGCTTTAGCATGAGCCTCGGAGCATAACAACAGAGCTAATATGGAAATCTTGGATGGGGTTTGTCCCAATTGCTCCACTACATTGTAGTCGCTCTTCTTAATAATCTTCAGAATTTCCTCCATTTCTTGTTTTGAGGTGCCTTCAGCAACTTCCTTTGGTACTTTTGTCTAAGCAGGTTGAGTCACTTTCTATTTCCCTCGAGCCTTGGGAGTTGGTTCAATAGCAGGAACGCAAACTGGTGTAGTAGTGTCTTTTGGAGGAGAGATATATGGAGAAAATACTCTTCTGGTTCTGGCTACTTTGTTTGATCCAATGATATTGTTGACATCAGGACTAGCAGCTTCAACTGTACTGTCTTTAATGGCTAATGGATCTTGCTTGACGCCATAATAGTAGATTTCGGCTCCATAATTCCAAGGTATAGCTTTGTCAGAGGAATATGGACTTTGTCTGGGCGAGGTAATAATCAAAGGTGCCACTCTAGGTGCAGGGTCGATAGAGGTGATCCTTATTGTGTTCACATCAGCATATTCTTCGGGATAGTCATCATCTCTCTATCTGGTTGCCTTGATGTCTTCGATTGATATCTTGTAGCTCTCAGGGGAGGTATATTTCACCACAAAATCGTACTTCCCACTTGGCTTCCCCAAGGTATCCTATACTTCTGGTACGACTTTTCTTACGTCTTTGATTTTCAAGCTTTTGGAAATATCTTCGCACAAACTCTCTATGGAAGGAGTTTTAAGGAATATCATTTCTCGGTGGTCTATCAGGAAGTGAAAACCTCTCTTCAACCAGGCACATCCATTGGGGTCGGACGCGCAGTAATGACAGTTGTCAAAACATCATGGAAATATATGTCGGCTTGTAGCAGATTCTTTTTAACAGTCATCAGGAGAGTGGTCAACTCATACACATCAAAGACATAAGAGTCATTGTCAATGGCATTGTCACTTTTACCATGGTCTGGCATTGGTGCGTTGATCACATTCGGGGTCTCGACAGGCAGATCGAATTCAATTTCCTGAGCTTCAATCATGTATTGAAGAATGGGCCTGTTAGTGTTCCCATGAACATGTCAACCAATTCCCTATTAGACAAGGGTGGATGGATTCTGCCAATTTCTGGACATACTCTTTGAACTTCTCATCACAGCCCATAGACATATTCTACAGTTGCATGTGGGTTGGTGTCAATTTAACAACGTACTGATATTATTTGTAGAAAGAATATGCTAATTCATTCCATGTATGAATGTGAGTATTCTCTAGCTGATAGTACCATTCTAACTGTGCTCCAGATAGACTCTCTTGAAAGAAATTCATCCACCACTTCCTCTCAATAGTGTGTGGTTGAATCTTCTGAACATAGGACTTCAGATGAAGCTTCGGACAAGAAATTCCATCGTACTTAGAAAAAGTAGGAACTTTGAATTTGCGGGGAATGACCACTCCAGGAACCAGGCTTGAATCATCAAAATTCAATCCTGACATTTTCAAATTTTCCACAGCATTCAGACGGTATTCAAGTTGCTTATAGTTTTCATTATCAGAAGGGTATTTCTCGCTTATATAGTCTTCTCCTTCTTCTTCTTGAGACCCATGATGGCTTCCTTTATCGTCCTTGACACTTCCTTCAGTTTCGCCGCTCTTTTTGGAGAATTCAAGCTATCTAACTATCGTTACTTGAACTTTGAACCTTCTTCCCAAGTTGAGAACGCCATGTACTTTCTTCTTCTTCTTGGTGATAAGCTCTTTCAAATCTTTCTGTCCTTGGCCAAGTTGGTGAAGATCTCTTAGAACAGAGCGTTCTGAGCTTGGAGGTCTTTGACGGTCTGTTCGAGAGCCATTTGTGCTTAAATAAACAGCGAGAGAATAAGAAAATTGGTCTTCAGAGTACATGTTATGAAATGATATGTTATTATATGCAATGTTATGCAATGCAATATTTTCAAGGACCTTAGCAATTTAAATTTGGTAAACAAGCACGAACCAACTTTTATTAGTTAATTAGTAAATACAAAAGAAAGTTCAAGTACAAAAGTAAAAACTCCTAGTGTTTAGGCCTCCCATGGACGCTTCACCTTTGTGTTGACATGGGTGCTAATGCTCTATTCCTCGTGAAGCAGCTTCATCAACTCCATTACTCTTTTCTCGCTTGCATAACACTAAGCTTCGAGTGTATCCCTTTCTTATTTGAGTTGAACCAGGATCTCTTCAATTCTTCGAAATCAGTAGGCATGTATGGATGGAGAATAGTGTAAGATTCATCGCCTTCGGCAACAGGTTCCATAATTACTGGTAGAATAACAGCATATGGCATCATGAGATTTTGAGTGCAAGCTCGTACCCATTTGAGGTTAGGTTCCCAAGGAATGGAATTTTTATGCCCCAAAGTCTTGGTATCAGTTTTCTTTACCATTCCCCAAGCGTGCACAAATCTTCAACGATAACCATGGAGATCATTGTCGTAGTCAAATACAATGCCTTGGATAAGCATATCATGAGGACCGTCTCTTCAAGCATGACCAAATTGTCGTAACACTAAAGAAGGATTATAAGTGATACCTCCCCTTACAGTAAAGAGTGGGACATTAGGGAATTCACCACAACTATCAATGAAAGTGAAGTCTTTTTCAGAGTAGAGACACCACCGGATATTTGTATGAGAGAGGGACATCAATCTTTGAGACCATTTCAAACATTGTTCGTTCTTCATCACTAATCGAGGAAGGTGCAAAACAAACCACCTGGATAATAATGGTATGCAACACATGAGAGCCCCTTGTCTTTTTATAGTACGAGTGTGGAGAGAATGCATAATATCTTAGAGCAAGGTAGGCACAGGATTATGAGTGAAGAATATTTTGATAGCGTTCACGTCTATGAGCTGATCTAGATTAGGGAATAGCACCAAGCCATAGATTAGCAAAGCCAAAATGTCTTCAAAAGTGTGGAAACTCATAACCTTTAAGAATTATCGAGCCTTCTTTATCAAAAACTTAGCAAGCAAACCCTTAACTCCACTTCTTGTTTCCCAATTGGCTTCAATGTATGACCGCTTCAGATGTAGCGCTGCTGCAATGTCTTTAAACTTCGAAACATTTTCTGAACTAGTGAAAGGTATTTGATCAAGGATAGGTCATCCAAGTAGCTTAGAGAATTCTTCCATTGTAGGTACCAACTGATAGTCTAGGAAGGTAAAGCAATGATGTTTCAGATCAAAGAGCTGAAATACGACGCTCATCATATCTTCTTCAAAACCTGAGGTAACTAAGTCGAGTAAATAACCATGCCTCTTAATGAACTGAGAGTAATCAGGAACTTTTAAGACCAACTCCTTAAGTTGAGAAGGTATACCCACGAAGTTGATTCGGATAGTCTTCCTGGAAGCCATAACCCTACAACAAAGAGCAATGATAAATCCCTAGGTCCTTTAAATGGTTAGAAATAATATGATGTTATGATGTCATGATGTCATATTTAAATAGCAAGCACAAGAAATTGACACAATAGCCCTAGGTTTAAGGCTTGCATGAGGTATAGGTATCTACCCTAATAGAGTGTAAGTTGGCTCAACCTGTCCTACAATAGTAATTGGGTCCTAGGAATCTCATATCATGGATCTTTATCGCAGGCTTTATTTTAATACGGCTACCAAATGGTCGATCGAAACATCCCGAAATTCGAATCTTAATGAGCGTAGCATTGAGTATCAACCAACCTTAGTCTGCACTGAAGTCGACTATCTCCCTACCTTATAATGGCTAAGATAGGTCAATTTGGGTTCTAAAAGTTTAGTTATTGCTTGACGACACCATGCAGACGCCAAATATTTCCTTAAATAAACATGAGGAACATCAGGACATCCAAAGTGTCACACTAACCGTAGCCATCATTTTATCCGTTTTGGTCTACACCGGACAGTCGCGTTGATCTATTTCTACTTACCTAAGGAAACCTGGATCCGGATGTAGGATCCCCCACAAGTATAATACCCAAGCAACCCTTAAAATTAAAGCATAATTTTCAAATACTTTATGAAAAGGGAAGGTATTAGGACCCTTTCTATCCGTAGTTATCTACGGGCTCTTAATCGTTTAGCTCACTTTTTTGAAAATTTGCTTTCTGTGTGCGTGTGATTTGAAAAGTATTTTGAAAAAAGTATTTAAAAAGTATTTCTCTTTGACTTCGTTATGATTCTTGTATCAATCCTCAAGAAAGGGTCGTTCTTGTTATTTTCCTTCTCTTTTAGGATAGCGTTATCCATACCATTAATTGGTAGGTAACTCTATCCGTTAGATGTGAAGGGACAGGCGTAGGGTCATCATATGGTCATTGAAGGCATCATGTAAGGATACCTTAACAATTTGAAGGGACGATCATCACTTATTCGTAGGCAACAACCGAGGGACAAGATCTTATATTTGAGGCAACATCGAGGATCATCGAGGGACTATGATCTTTGTGATGATTTTTGAATTGAGGGACTTTGCTAATGGTACCCCTACGTTCGAGGGACATGACCATTGTATTCATAAGGCAACAAGAGAGGATACATTAAGGGGGTGGAAGTGTGAAGAATGTGTTCAATTCAGATATTTTATCTTGATTGTTAAGGTGATCTACGATTGATAGATTAGTCTTGCCATACAATCCTATTAGCATACATCTAAGCAGTTTATAGACAGTTTTATAAGAGAGTGCAAAAAGTAAAAGTGAGGAAAATAAACCCTACGATATTAAAAGGTTGGGGCAGATACAAAATAAGAGGTGCGGAAAGTAAAATACGAGAAATTAAATCTACGTTATTATAAAAAAACCATCCTTGCGACCTATACATCAATTTCTAGAATTTAAACGAGAATAAAGCATGAATAAATAAGAGAAAAAATATTTGAATGGAGACATAAGTGTTCTAAACCCTAATTAAAAGGAAAACAAATTTTTTTGGTATTTTTTGGAATTGATTTTATTTAAGAAAAACCTAATTCTAAGTTAATTAGTATTTAATTAAGAAAAATAATTTAAATGTGATGAAAAATCAAATGTTTTTGTGTCAAAAATTAATTAAAGATTTTGAAACCTAAATCTAAAATCAAAACATTTTTAGGGTTTTTTAATTATGAAAAAATTAATTTGTGAAAAAAAAATTGGTTAGAAAATTAAAAGAAATAAGAAAAATGTAAGAAAACAAGTGTTAAAAAAATTAGAATGGCCCTGGAGAGTGTTGAACTCGTGACCTGAGGGTCACAGGTTCAAAATTTGGCCACTAGGCCATATGCTTGTGATGTTTAGATCTTGCCTCCAATTGTATGTATGCATGAACCTGTAAAAATCAGAAAATTTGAGAAAAATGGAAAAAGGCAGGGATCGAACCCACGCCTTGAGGGACAAGAGAACTAAGTGCACACGTTCTACTGCTGGGACGACCATACATCCATTAATTTATAAAAAATGATATATATATATATATATATATATATGTGTGTGTGTGTGTGTGTGTGTGAAATCCAGTTCCATAAGTCAACTGAAATTAAACACCCGCTAGGTGGGGTCCCCTGATTTAAATGAACCAACCACAAACCACCACGCCATAGTCAACAAGTCAGAAGGCTGGAGGGAATGCCGAAGCCTTAGTTCCGGTCGTCTTCTCTGGTGAGCTTGATTTTTAAAACCTGCAAAACAAAGCAAATAAAGAATCAAGAAGGACCCTACCCTCTAAATCGAGGGCTACGAGTTCAATGGTGGTGTCCTTTTAGCTTGAAAACATCTATATTATATATATGTGTGTGCGTGTGTGTGTGAAATCCAGTTCTATAAGTCAACTGAAATTAAACACCCGCTAGGTGGGGTCCCCTGATTTAAATGAACCAACCACAAACCACTACGCCATAGTCAACAAGTCAGAAGGCTGGAGGGAACGTCGAAGCCTTAGTTCCGGTCGTCTTCTCTGGTGAGCTTGATTTTTAAAACCGGCAAAACAAAGCAAATAAAGAATCAAGAAGGACCCTACCCCCTAAATCGAGGGCTACGAGTTCAATGGTGGTGTCCTTTTAGCTTGAAAACATCTGTAACCAGGGTTTCGAAGCTTTTCAACCAAATTGCCCTAACAATGGCATGATGCAATTTAAGCCCTAAAGCTTACATCTTAAGCGTCAAACATGTTCTAAACAACGTCCTAAACATGAACAAACACATCAAGTATGTTAAATATGCATAGAAATTGAAATCGATTCAAGATATTTTACCAAAATCGGTGCAACTTTGTGAAGGCCATTTCTGGATGCTTTGAACTTATGTGAATGATGGAATTGGTTCCTGGAAACCTTAGGAGTATGCTTCAATCCTTAGAATTGAGTGAAAATGGTTGGAAACTTGACTTTGAGTTTGTCCTAGAAACTTGAAATTTTAGCCAACTTTCTAGGCTTTGTAAGAGGCAACAACTCGTGTTTGAAGCATATGGTTATGATCTTGTACTTATAAGGAGTGAATTAGGTCAAAAATCTGTAAGGAAATATATGGCATTCAATGAAAAATATTTGATTGGAAATTTGAATCAAATCTTCATTTTTCTTGCTCAATCTTCATCTAATACTTCCTTGCGTTTCTTGCCAGCTTGTTTGGACTTCCTTGGTCCTCAAGACATACAAAAATCAAGCCCAACACGTCATGCATCTTAGCTTACATTTTATTTTATTTTAAATTGAATTTAATTGATTTAATTCAAAAATAAATTAAATAAATGAAGTTGGGGCGTGTAATTGAACTTATAGGTCATGGGCCATGTTAGGAATAAGTTCAGATCACAAAAATCAAGGCCCATTTGGAAAATTTTCAAGTTTGATCAACATTTTCTTCATGCACTTCTTCAAAATTTCCAATTTTGCTCAAGCCATAACTTGCTCAATTTTATCATTTGAGATTGTTATTAGAATTTTTAGAAAGCTTAAAATGTCCTTTAAATTCTCCTTTTGGTTTCATCTTCATTGAAGCTTCCATGTTCATGTACACTTCTTTGGAAAAAGATGACTTTTTGTTGACTTTTAGAAGGACCTATAATATCTTGGCTCATATCTCTCAAATGAAGCATTTTTGGAAAAAACTTTTAAGACACAAAGTTGTAGAGAATTTAATTCCCTTCAAAATGAGCTTTGTTGGAAAAATTTCTGATGAATTATGTGAAAGTTATGCTTCGTCAAAGTTCTGTTGACTTTTTATTAAAAAACCCTAATTTAGAAACTTTGACTTTTGATCAATTCTTTGAATTTTCTTGATGAATCATGATCAACCCTTGATCAAATGATGAATGTGAATTCAAAATCTTGATGTTGAATAAAAATGATGAAGTTTGACTTTATGTTGACCACATTTGACTTTTTGTCCAATACAATTGAGTTTCAACAATTTGAGTAATTGACTGAGCAAACATGAGCTATGAGGCTTGAAACTTGACATGGTGATACCTTGAGACATGTGAGGAGGAATTTTGCTCACTTGAGGCAATAGAAACCATTTTTGACTTGAGAGAATCAAAACCCTGGTTATGGGTTGATTGCCTAGGAAATGGTCCATCTAGTCAACCCTTGAGGAGCTCTTGAGTATGAAGATGTGTATTGACTTGAAAAAATAGGAGGACAAATTTTGGGGTATAACATTCTCATTTTAAAAAATTCTAAAATTTAGTAACTAAATATTGTATAGTATTCTGAACACATTTGGAAAAAAAATTATTCAAAAACTTAAAACTTTAAGGGTAATTAAACCGTTTTAAAACTTTTAGAAAATAACAAGGACTAAAACTGCAAGAAAAAAAGTTTGCGAGGACCATTATTCAAAGGAAAATTTTAGAGGGACCAAAATTGCAGGGTCGCATATTTATAGGGACTAAAAACATATTTAACCCTTAAGAAAAAGGGTACCAAATTCATAATTTTGACAGGGCTTTCAAAATCTCGGGGACCAACAATCTTATAAAGTTCAACAAAATAGACATAAAGTTTATAAAATTATTGAAAATTTTATTTGATAATAATTATACATAAAATTTTAAATTTCTTTAACACTAAAAATAAATACATATATTTAACAAATTAAAGTGAAATATCTAAATAAGAGATAAGTGCAACAAAAAACACATGAGAATCAAAACAAAACAAAATAAAAACCACTTTACAGATATGTAAGTTTTAAAACCTGAATTGCAAATATCATTCTCTATTCACACGCATGTATTTTCTTTTCAAATGAAATATATATTTTTCTATGTGACTAATTTATATTATTGTCTTTATTATAATTCACAAAAAAAGTCGTAATATAAATTTAATAAAATCAACTCCTAAATATTTAAAATTAAATAAAAAATAGACAAGCTAATTTACAGTCACGCATCGCACGGATCTTAATCTAGTATTATTTTAAAATCAAATGTTAAAACCATCGCAAAGCTTTACATAATACTATTTATTGTTGATAATTTTTTGATGAAAAATTATTATACCATTTAACTAATTAAATTAGAAAAAGTCTAAAATTATTTTAGAGACAATATAATAAAAAGATATATCAAAGTTTATTTTCTCTCATTTTAATAATGAAGAATATATTATTAAATATTTTTTTCTCAATTTTATAATTAAATAATTATTACAATACAAATATATTAGTTTGTGATAAGTTTAACAAAAATAATATTTTATTTAAAAATAATCCAAAAAGTAAAATATATAATAGTGTTTAAATGTTTTTTTCCTTTCACAAAGTCTGAATTATGACCTTTTAGTTTAGACTATTCAGAAGTAAACATAAGTTTTAAGACCTGTTAGAGACAATTATGAGGAAGGAGCATATTTGGAACACACTTTTATGAGAGATACACCACATATTCACCTAAAACCTTAAGGTAATAGTGTGTGTGGGTTCTCTCATTTATATAGTGTGTCATCTTCCCTTTTCTAACCTATGCGAGACTTCTTCCTCACACTTGATATTTAACACTCTCACTTAAATGTGAGTCACAATGCTCTCCCTCATGTGAAAGCTTTCTCTTCTACATACACTTGTATCACTATTGTCACTCTCTAACGAAACACCTTCTACCCGCTCTCCCTCATGTGAAAACTTTCTCTTCCACATACATTTGTATCACTATTGTCATTCTCCAACGGAACACCTTCTACCCACAACCTGTGGAAAGTATTTTGATACAATTTAACCGATCCCTATCTCGAAACCAAAAGCTCGGAGGGAGTATACTTGGGACACACCTTTGTGAGAGATACACCACATGTCCTTCTAAAACCCTAAGGTAATAAGTGTGTGAGTTCTCTCACTTATATAGTGTTAAATCTTCCCTTTTCTAACCAATGCAGAATTTCTTACTCACACTTGATTCTCAACAGTGTCACACATAAATATGTTGATGATGTAGCATAAATAAAGCTAAAGCATTAACCTCAAATTATTATAAATAGATTTACTTTCAAATAAATGTCCAAGTTATATGATCACTTTCTATATAATATATTTTTTCCACAACCCATTCAAACCCCTACGATAAAACCACACATTAAAGGCCAAATTCTACAATGCTTTACTCATAGTTTTTTCAAACTTATCTAACTCATTCTCTTTAATCAGGTTTATAGTTATTTTAACTGTTCACTATTAGTCATTGTTACGCTCATATAATTTATTCTTTGTCACACTCATATAAATCCACTTTAAAGGAATCGACAAACAACAAGTGTAACACACTTGTATAATCAATTTAAAAAGACACAAAAAAAAAATGAAAGCAACACAAACCAAAGTTAAATACGTTAAATACAGAAGCACAATAGTTTTGAAAATATCATAAAATAAATTGAGGCTCAAGAGTTTTTCTCAAAGTTGACTATTCTCCTCTGCTGCATATTCCCCTTCATATTTTTGGACCTAAATATACACAACAAAAACTATTGTAAAAAATGAATTCTATCCAATTTATACCATGTGATATCATGTAATATATCTACTTACCACCAGATTTAGTTCTTTTTTTGGTTCCTGAAGTTGATGCTTTTTCTGTGTCAACTTTTTTCTTTTCCTTATCACTTTTCTTCTTTGAACCACTACATCAATGGTACATAGTTAATAAAAAACCAACTTTTAATGTTCTGTAATAATCAACTTATATCTATGGATTTTGGTTATACCTTGCATCAGGTGATGGCATAATATCTGCACGTTTTGCCATATTGCGCAAAGTTTCCAATTGGGTCATATACTCTATGCTACCATTAGTTTTGTACTGAATCTGTATCGAAATAATTGTCAAATGACTACTTATTTAACTCTATAAATATATATAATTCAAAGACATGTTTAGTCTCTACCACTGACACATATGACTATAGTAAATAATGTTATTTTTCAAATAATTATCAATGTAAAACATGTTAGTATATGTGCTATATAGGATGTCTGTGTTTGTATCCATGATGTTTAGTAGGAGTATAATCAACATTTCAAGTAATAGTTCTATAATATAAAAATTAAAGAAGAACATACTATAAGTTTGTTCTTCTCTGGACTATAGCCAATAACAGTTGCAAGGGATCTGATTCCCTTAAATTTTTTGCATACATAGAGTCCTCTAAATTGATAAGGCTCATAAGGTTCTTCTTTAGTCGCATTCTCTCGCTTAGCATACCATGGTCTGTCATTTGTTTCTGGTTCTTTTTTGGTCTGTAAAAACATATATAACACTTTTCACAAAATTCAAATAAAAAATATACTACTTTTATGTTAAACTAGAGCAGAAAATAAAAATATACTAATTTTAATCAAGAGGATGTAATGACATACAAATTTGCAAGCAGATTTTGAATTTTTGTTCTTTTTGGTCTTAGCATTCTCCTTTGGTGGTAGAGTTACTTTGGTTTGTTCAATGTTGATAGCTTTTCTTGAAGAGGGACCACCTTTAATAATAAAAAAATAACAATTTTTGAAATTAGTAAAATCAAATTTTAGTTTTAAAATTTAAAGATTTTACACTATTGGTGTAAAATAAAAATTTATCAAAAAGTGTCATGTAATTTTATAATGCATCTTTCCACTAATAGTACATGTCGTTATTATATTTCATATATAAATCTCATCATGGTCAGATGAATATATATGTTTTGACACGTGACTTTTTTAATTTATATATATATTTTCAAAATCATGAAAGGTTTCTAAAATGAAATTTCACAAAGTTATTTATCCTATAAAATATTTTAAGGTTCACAATTAATAAAATTTCCTCTTACTTGAAGTTTTTCCCTTTTTTCTTGAACTTTTCCTCTCAACTATTGAACTATCTTCCATCCTCCTTTTTGAAGTAACATAATCTCCAAGTGCAGCTTCTTCCATTATTGTTTCAATTGTCTTCTCTGAACTATTGCTACAATCATACAATTCATCACAAATTAATACAGATATTGAAAAATTGGCAGACATTCAATATCAAGAAAGGTATTTATTTATATTTTACTATACCTTGATGGTTTTACTAGTTGAACCTCATATATCTTATCCTTTTCAGTCAAATGGCTCAAAACTTCATTATAATGCAAATACTCCATGCGGTTATCATTATGGTAGATAACCTTAATATCCAACATAATTAATGTTGATGAACAAGTTAATTAAATATGAGATAATAGAAGAATTAGTAAGGTAACATATCAACTAAAGTTATAAATGATCATAATTGATAAAGGTTAAAGACATCATACTTCAAATAGTTTGGCGGAAGGGAAGTAGGTAATAACTGTCCCAATGGATTTAACTCCCTCAAATTCTCTGTAGATATCACGCCCTATAATTTTTCTTAATTCTGTTAGAGTCTTCTCTTCTTCAGTGTTGTCAGACTCGTTTAGATTGACTTGTTTTGAATTCTTCTCTTCTTCAGGCATAACCTTCAAATCTCCAACAATGTATGTTTTTTCACTAGAAGCGTTGTTTTGAACAATTCCAACTGAAGCAGACTCGTCTTCATCTATGAATTATATAAAATTTAGATATTAGTAGAATGAAGTATACATAATATATACACAAATTGCATGTTTGAGTACATACATAGACGTCAATAGTACATTATTGAAGCAATGATAATCTTAAGTTAATTGATACAACTTGAAGTAATAATAATGTTATTTTTATCTTTCTTTACATCTTTTTATAGTGGAAATCAATTCTATTGAAATGAAGTAACTTTTTTCTTGTAATAAAACTGAACTTCTGATTTGAAAATTAGAAAAAAAATTAAACAAGTGAAATTTTTATATCACAGTTAAGTTGTTTCAACAATAGTTGAATCAATTAACCCAAACAAATTGTAAAAAAAAAAACTAATTCAATCACATTGAAACAAGTCCAATTTTGATTCAACCAGTAGCATAATCAATATAAATAAACTTGTGAACATGTCAATTCACCATTCAACTGATTAAATTGATCAATTCGCTCTAGTTTTTGAAACATTATCAAAATATCTTAATTATATTATGAAATTCACAATCATAATTAAAAAAGTTCTCTTACTTGAATTAATTTTCATCCCGCTTGAGATCATTTCACTTGTCATTTTTATAGTCGATGGCTCAGTAGGTGTAATCAATTTCGTTCTGCTTTCAGTAGGCTTCTCTAAATTACTGCCGCGGTCATTCATATTTTATTAAAAATTAATGTAAATTTAAACATAAATAAAAGATTATAAAAAGTAAAAATATACTAATAAATAAATAAAAAGGCATTAAAAGCAACCAACAAATCATAAGTTACTCAAAACCATAAATTAACACCATTATCACCCAATGAAGCTAAACTAGAATGAAAAAAAAAACTTTTATTAGAATAATTTTCAAAAGATAATTCTACTAGGCCTAAGGAAGGATAATGCATAAGAAAGTAAAACAAGCCAAGCAAACTGGTGTTAGGCCTCCCAATGCAATGCCACAGGCCACCGATAATGCTTTATAAGTTACTTATATTGGGCTTTGGCTACCCGAATTGGCTCCATTGCCCATCCTTTCAATAAATATGGTTGGTGACTTGTCAATGCAATAGCTAGTGGAACAAGTTAGTCAATAAGGATAATTTTTCCCCATGGTTCAAGGAATAAACAATTCCTCTCTACTCCATGTTTTTAATGGGTAACTAGGGTAAAACGATCTCAGGATCTATAAGTAGAAGCCCAAGAAATTATATATATATATATATATATATATATATATATATATGTGTGTGTGTGTGTGTGTGTGTGTGTGTGTGTGCGCGCGCGCGTATGTTGTGTGTGTGTGCGTGTGTAGCATTCATATAATGAGAAATAAATCCTCAATTTCTTACGATAGAACCAAATATAGAGTTGTTTACAACCCAACATGAGCTAGCCAGAAACACAACCAAATACCCTAAACTCTCGAACACCCCTATACAACAAGGGGTTCTCCATCATTATAATTTTTAACAAGTACAACTGGCGCCCATCATGGGGCCTGAGGCGACACCCATTTTTATTCATCAACTGCCTTAATCATATTCTTCAACATGGTGATAAAATGAGGCTCCAAAACACTTGCCAACTCATATGCAGTTTTTAATACCATAATAGAAGAATATGCTAGAGGTTGAGAATTTATCTCTTCTCACTGGAAGTATATGTGACATGTTCTAACAACGAGCAACATACGCGCCAATGCTAAAGCAGACTAGGAGAAAGAGCCATATCTAGAAATAATCTTTATAGTAGAGACTTCAAGAACATTTTCACTAGTAACAATGACCTAGTGGTGGTAAATTTGGAATACAACAATTGTGATGAAAAGTGGGTATTTATTGACCTAGAAGCCTAGATAATGTCCTATTTAAGGATACATTTGAGAGTTTCCGACATGATCCAGATAACATCCAGACATTTCAAGGCTCATTGGTTGGGATTTCTGGAAATACAACAATTATGATGCAAAGTGGGTACTTATTGACCTAGAAGATCAGAGAATGTCCTATTTAAGGATGCATTTGAGAGTTTCCGACATGATCTAGATAACATCCAGACATTTCAAGGCTCATTGGTTGGGGTTTCTTGCAAGCACGTACAAGTGAAGGGCCACATGACCCTCAAAATGATATTTGGGACAAACGAGACCACAAAGACATTCAAGGTCACATACCTCATGGTAAACGCCTCATAACCATACAAAATCAGCTTAGGATAGCCCACCCTCAATCTCAGGGGGTCTCCCTGTCAACTCTACATCTAAGCATGTAACAGGTGCTACCTAACAAGCAGGTTTTAGTGATCTAAGGGAATCAAGATATTTCCCACGAGTCTTATCAACAAAACCTCAAAATGGGAAAAGTACGGGTGATTAATGTTTTATAACTAGGCACATAAGGGATGAATATTGTAAACTTGAACACCGTGATATGGCTTGAGAAAGAAATGGTAGCTCCTACATAAGATCTACAGAAGGTCTAGATTGGGCCTCAATACTTTTAAGTCACCAAATTAGGAACCTCTTTATACGAAGAATAATAAAAGTTATTCTCCATGCTAAGAAGACACATGTACTTATTTTTCTGGATTCCCACCAATATGCTAGGGATAGATGCCATAATGGTTTATCATCTCCCTACCTTTGACTAGACTATGAAACCAGTGGCTTAGAGAATGTGATAAGTGGGAAATAAGAAACATGCAACGAATGACGATGATATTGATAAGTTAAAGAGTCAATGCTTCTTAACTCAGGTCAACCATCCAAACTGTTTGCCTAAGATGGTTCTAATTTGGAAGTCATCAAACAAAAGGTGAATGTAAGGTCGATTTCAATAATGTGAATGTCTCCTACCCAAGGATCCATACTATTTACCTAATATTAACATAATTATTAACAATTTTTCAAGCTATAAGACCTTGAGTTTCATGGATGCTTACTCTAGCTTCAATCAGATAAATATTAACCCTTTGGACGCACCCATGACCAGATTCATGTCCAACCATAGAAATTACTAATACAATGTTACCTAACATATACTACTAGATGCAATATTCTCAAAGAACATATGATGAAACCTAGATTTATACATCGATGATATGAACATGAAGACTTCACAAAGGAATAAGATATTTGTTCGTCAAGGAGAAGAACAAAATTGAACAATATATATACTTTGTGAGCTAGGTGTTCAAAGAATTTGAGGCAAGGTATCTGAAGTTTGAGAGATTGGCCCTAGAGGTCGTGATAATTGTAAAGAAGCTCAAAAAATATTTCCAAGGGCATCTTGCAATGGTAAAATCAATTATCTCTTTCTCCAAATTTTAAAAAGTCAGATCTTGTGGGAATGATGATGTCCTGGTTAGAAGAGTTATCTAAGTACAAAATTCAATATATACTTAGAGAGAACATGAAAATCATAAGAATTAACGAATTCATAGCAGAGTTGAGTGTTATTGTAGTTCAATTCTATTCTAGAGGATAATGCTTCAAATTTTAAAGGAAGTGGTGCCAAAATAGCTATAGAGGGACCAAACAAACTCCTAAAAGATAAATCTTTAAGGTTTGAGTTTAAAGTCAACAACAACCAAGCTCAGTTTAAGTCCATCATCACCGACATGGGCCTCACCATAAAAAAAGGCGCTTTAAGCCTCAAGGGCAAGAGAGACTCATAATTAATATTAAATTAGGTTAATATGGAGTATCAGGAAGAGGAATTTTGAGATAAATTATGTTCTTAGGGATAAAACTCTTGAACACATCTCCTCTCAAACCCCGCAAGCACCAAGAAATCACTATATAATAAGACCATAAACAAAAGGAATAAACACTATTGAATTCTCCTGCCCACAAGTTGAATGGTGCCCATAGTACACTATATTTTGACACATAAACTCCCGTCATATAAGCTGAAGGCGAAAAATACATCATGAGATTTGAGAAGCTCTTAAATATGGTAAAAGCCTATCTATGGTGAGATGTTGAGTGAAGATCGATATCTCCTTGGTCCCCACAAAGGTCCACCAAGGAACATATAAAAGTCATATTGGTGGGTGATTTCTTGCTTATAAACTGCCTAATGCGGGTTATTATTGGCACATTCTAATGAAGGGTAATGCATAATTAATTATAATAAATGGAAATTGTTAGAAACTTTTTAACCTTCATGGCATTCCAGGAAACTATTTTCACTCTGTAACGTCATTGTGGCTATTTTACCAATTTGGAATGGACATGCTAGGTCATTTCCCTCTAGCGCTAGATTAACTGAAGTTCCTAATAGTTAGAGTAGACTAATTTTTAAGGTGGGTAGATGCATAAGGCGTCTCTAAGGTCACAATAGATAGAGTCTGGTGTTTCAATTGGCATACATGTATATGCATTGTTTGCTTGCTAAGATTCATCATCTCAAACAATGATATGCAATTTCCCAGCTCAATTATAGTCAATTTTTTGCCAAGACCTAGGTATATAAAGATAAGTTCAATATAGATAGATAGAGAGATAGAAGAGTTTCAAGAGAATTTTGGGAAAGGAATAAAATCATGGAAAGCAAAACCAATGGAGAGCTCACTATTAGAGGGGGTAAATTTCTCAAGTCTCAAGTGAGATATATGAGCATCCAAGTCATTCCTTTCATCTTCATCAATCATTTTCCTTGAAATTAGAAACAAGGATTAATGTGGATTTTTCCCCTCCCCTTCAGTTTCGATTCCATTATTATAAACACTTAACCTAAATTTCTTCTTGTATAGTGATTAGGGCTTTTGCATGTGAAATTTATTAACCAAATTTCATGTGTATTTTTTTGTTATTGATGTACTATATTTTGAATTTATATGATTTTGACATTTAAAATGTGCTTAGAATATGATTTTGAGTGAAATATAATAGTTTGACATTTTTTAATTTAAAAATAACGCTGCAGGTTTTATGTATTCCATTAAGTGAGAGTAGGACAATCTTTGAAGTTGAAAATATAATTAAGAAAAGGATAATCCTTCCAAGTCTTTCTAAGTGAGAAAAACCCTACTAGAGCCCACTAAGTGAGGGATCAGCCTACAAAGGCTCACTGAGCAATATAAAGGCTTCACTAAGCAAAGTTTGAGCCTATTAAGGCTCGCTAAGCGATACAAGAGCCTGGTAGGGCTTGTTAAGCAAGATCATCAATTCCTCCACACCTAAGAAGGCATGTTTAATGAAGGTTTTACTCGCAGGATGAGGTATACCTGGGTAACCTTCTCTTTTACGTCTAAATTCTATGATGAACTAGATATTTATCAAGAATATGTGTAATATAAATGGTTTTAGCCTGAGTTTGAAAATCAGTGCATATGGACAGCAAACCAGTAGTCTTCTAAGGTAAAAGCAATAAAGCAGCTATAATACACACATAGCATTAAGTGAGAAAATTAGGGCCCACCTTTTCTAAGAGGTTTGCACATTTATATGAAGGTACATGTAAGTCATGGTGAGTAGCACATTACTTATGGAGCTAAACTATATCCAAACTTAACATATAGAATATGATAACCACATTTAAGTAGATTGAGTATCACAAACCCCGATTAATTTCTCAGTTCGAGCCTCTTGATTATTCTCACTCTCACGGGGTCTTGACACTTAGGTAAGATATTTTTAATTAAATCATTGAGGGATTATGGAATAAGAGATATAATTATAATGTTCTCCTTTAATAATAAAACCACTGAGAAAAATTAGTTTCTCATCCCATGGGTGCAAGTGACAATAGGTGTAATGTTTTGTTTTATTTTGGGTGGGATTGATTTTGTACAAGTCCAACAATGAACTATTTTGACCTTATTTTGTTGTAAGTAACTTAATAATGGTTGTATTGGTATGCATATCTTATGAAGCCAAGACAATTTGACGACAACTTGAGGTACAACATATAGAAGTCCATTGGGAACAAATGATGCAACAACAACAAACATTCATTACTAATTGGATGCAACAACAATAATATTTCATGATGAATTATATTCAATAACAATGATAATGTGACCATGCAGCATCTCAAGTCCAACAACCTCTCATGGACCTAAATCGACTATTCCACACTTTCTTGAAGTTCAAGCCCTCCAAGCTCATTAACAGTAGAGTTCCATTGGAAACTCAGACTTGCATCAAGCAGATGACAAATATATTTGGACTGGTAGCATGCATCAAATAAAAAAAGGTGTCATGCAGCACACACATGCTAAACAAATACTTGTGAGATAACTTGCGAGAGTTTCAGCTCTGTGTTCCAAAACAAGAACTTTCCACTCAACATCATAAATCAAAAGGAAACTGAATTTTCCAATTTGAAACAAGTATAAATTATAGTTTCCAATAATATATCCAAGTTTGAAGTATTAGCATATTTTTTATCACACGCTAGCTATGCACACACCGATAATTGAAAGATCGATCAATTTAGATGGGGGTTTAGTCTAAAGATCAAGATAATTTTGTCAACTATGCGAGCTACCTTATATGTTACTTTGGTTCCCTTGAGTTACAATTTTAAGGAAGCATTGTTGGGATTATAGGAAAACAAGAGGCAGAATTCGGCACAAAAGGTAGGTCCAAGAAACACCCACAAGCCTTCATCACCCTGAATGGGAAAAAAAAGGAATTGTCGAGAATGTTGAAATTTGCATTTTGGTTAATGCCTCCACTAGAAGAATGTGTGAAATTGGTGCAAGGAACCTAGGAACTTTTGTAATAAGTCTCCCAGGTAGAAGATGAAGGGAATTGGCTCAAGAAACTTGGGTAAAAGAAACTCTACACCCTCATTGCACTAAATAATAGGGGAAATACCAACTTAGTATCCACTAGGTGTTATTTATTTAATGAGTTGGTTATGGTGTTGTTCAATTATGGTGCTTCTTATTCGTTTATTTCTACATATTCTATCATCTGTTTGATTATCCCAACTTTGATTTAGAATCATCCATGTAGTTATCTATGATTGTAGATGCTAACATTGAAACTTACACGGTCTTTAAGGATTGTCCCTTGTATGTGTGAGGTTCATTGTATCCTATGGAATTGTTATATCTTCCTTTGAATGAAATAAATGTCATTTTAGTCATGGATTGGTTGTCCACCAATAATGTAAATCTAGATTGTTGACAAAAAAATATGTATTTCCTTCATGTTCGCTCAATCCATAGTGAATGTGAATCAGTTATAGTTCCAACAATCTCGCATAGGATGTGATGCCTTGGTTTAGGAGGTTGGACCCTTCCTTAGAATCAGCCATAAATATGAGTCTAAACCTATTGTCAACAATATTTTTATCGTTAGAAAATCTGAAGATGTTTTCCCTCCCTCAAGTGAGAGAGGTTGAATTTTTAATAGATTTGATTATAGGAGCTATACCTATCTCGGTCGCCCAATACAAGATGACACCTTTTGAACCTAGAAAGCTCAAGAGCTAATTATAGGGATGATTTAGAAGGGCTTTTTAAGGACGAGCATCTCACCTTAAGGAGCTCTAGTCTTATTGGTTAAGAAGAAGGGCGGGAGTATGAGATTGTGCATAAGCTATAGGAACTTGAACAAGGTTACCATTAAGAATAGATATCCACTCTCATACGATAGATAATCTCTTATACAACTTAAAAGATTCATCATCTTATCTAAGATTGATTTAATGACAGGATATCTCCAAATTTGAATAAATTTGAAAGATGTAATAAAAACAACTTTATAAAATTGTACGAGCACTTCAAAATTTTGGTCATGCCTTTCGATGTGACAAATGCCCCATTCGTGTTCATCGAATATACGAATAAAATATTCTAACCTTATTTGGATAAGTTTATAGTATATTTCATTGATGATATACTCATATTCTCACCCCCTTTAATAGCATGTAGAACACCTCAGAATAACATTACGGGTCCTAGGAGAGAAGAGGTTGTTCGCTAATCTGAGCAAGTTCGGGTTCTAGATGCAAAACAAAAATTTCTTAGGCCATGTAATCTCCCATGGGGTAGTGGTGGTTTCCTTGCCAATGTATAGGCCCTCATGGACTAGGAATGATTATTGATCATCATGGAAGGCATGAGTTTCTTAGGGTTGGTCAGGTATTATCAAATGTACATTCATAAATTTTATTTAATAGCCTTACCCTTTACCTACCTCAGAAAAAAAGGTTTTACCCTTTGTGATTAACCAAAGAATGTGAATAGAATTTTTTTTGGAACTCAATACTTGGCTGACACATGCTATTATTCTAGTAATTCCCAATCCTACATTAAGTTTTGAGATTTATAATGATGCTTCGTTGAAGGGTTTGGATATTTACCTTAAGTTTTGATATTTATAGTGATGCCTCTTTGAATATTTACAGTTTATAAAATATGATAACCACATTTATCGTGATCGAAACATGAAATCTGAGTCATTTCTAGATCCGAGCCTTCGAATTCTATTCACTATTATGAGCCTTGACACTTAGGCAAAGTTTTCATTATTAATGCATCATGGGATTAACGCATAAGAGGCAATGTTTTTCATGTTCTTCTTTATATAAGAAACCCACTGAGAAAAAGTAGTTTTTTACCACATGTATTTTGTTAGTAGGTAAGAATTTGTAGGTGTAGCATGCAAGTAGCACAAGTGTAGGTGAAAGTAGTTGTAATAGTTTATTTTATGTTTGGTGGGATGAATTTCATGTAAATCCGCATGTTTACTTTTGTTACCTTATTTTGTTGTAATTATGGCTTTGAGGTGGTTTAATCGGTTTGATATTCAATGGAACCATCTCTAAAAATTAAGTTTCATACTTTATAAGTTAATTTCTAGATAACTAATATATGATATTACACTTGGGGAAACTGCATCCGAACTAGGGAGACCCATATCACGTATATAAGAAATTTCCCTATAGAGGCTACAAACTCAGATAGCTATATTGAAAACTTATTCCTAAAACGTGGAACTTAGTTAACCTCAAATATTATTATAGTTAATCATTTACTATTTCTTATTCAATAAGTCGAGTTGAATTAGGACCTCCAATGTATGAACTTTCTTAAACATCTTCCTTTAAATATCAGAAATAATGTATAATTCTCTTCCCATAAGGCCAAGTGTCCTTAAAGTGGGTGCCCATCTTAAAATATTTATGAATGATGAGATTAAGGATATATATGTTGGACCTGCACTGATGTATACTCACTGCTCTCATAAGCAATATTTATGCAAGAACTTCAATGAAGTCTTCTAGCCACACTTAGATGCAATATTTATGCTGGAACTTTAATGAAGTATCCTTGTTGTTCTCAGAGGAAATATATATGATGGAACATCAATGAAGTATTCTTGCCACCCTTAGAAGAAATATTTATGTTAAAACTTCAATAAAGTATCTATGTCACCTTTAGATGAAATACCTATAGTGGAACTTTAATGGAGTATCCTTGCCACCCTTAGAGGAAATATTTATGCTAGAACTTTAATGAAGTATCCTTGTTGCCCTTATAGGTAATATCTATGTTGGAACTTCAATGAAGTATGTTTTCCACCATCACATGCAATATTAATACTAAAACGTCAATGAAGTATCCTTACCGTCCTTCAAGATGTATTAATGTGGGACCATTATAGAGGATCATTACTAAGAGAAACTCAAGCAACACTTGAGGGATTCGCCCGTATAAATAAATTTATTTAGTCAAGGTGACACAATAAGACAAAAAATGATAAAATGTTTATACCTAAGTTGTTTAGTCATTAAATCTTGAGGGAATCGCCCACAATAAGGCATAAGAGGCCCACCCCCAAACTAACATCACCCCTTGAGACTAAGCCCTGCAAGGCAACCTCTCCAACTCTTGGAACAACAAGAATCCATAATCATATCATATAAAACATGAATATTATCATTAAAGAGACCCTAAAGGGAGATATTGCAAAACCTCAAATGGGACAAAAATGCAGATTATATGAAAGCGAAGAATTAAGGATTTCGAAGAAGTAATCGACCCTATATGTCTCGTCATAAGATAAATCTCCCAAAGAAATTAATCAAATGTATTTCTAAAGCAACTCCTATTGTGAATGCTTGAGAAACATAGAACATTGGGATTTAATCACTTTGCCTTATCTATGATCTCGTCATTAAGGGATTGTGTACTAGAACAATTGTACTGAGATAATCCTAATGGTCCTAAGGAAGGATAGTATATAAGGAATTAAGATAAGCAAAGCACATTGGAACTGGGCAATCATATGAGGAGTGACATACGCCTCCTGAAGCAATTCCACAAGTCACCAATAATGCTCCATAAACCCCCAAATTGGGTTTAGCCACCAGGATTGACTCCACTTCCTGTCTGTTTAATAAATGTAGTTTGTGACGTGCCTCTGCAATAGTTGTCAGAAGAACTTATTCAAAAAATAAATTTGTCCATCCATAACTCGAGGAAGGAACAAGTCGTCTATGTTCCATGTTTATAATAGGTGGCTAGGATAAAATGCTCCTGGCTCTCCAAGCATAAGCCTAAGAAGTTCCTATATATTTCCCTTTCCTAAAATGAAGAAGGGATCTCCAATCTCTCATGAGAAAACTAAATACACGAATTCTCATAAACATACTCAAATTATTCCTAAACACAATCAATTACCAAAAACCCTAAAACAACTCCATAAAAGAAGGGGTTTTCCATCATTGTACTTTAACAAGGACATAATGTTTACCATAAAACAAATAAAATATATACTTTAGAACGATAAATATATGTCAAATATCTTCATACTATTTTTAATAGAGTTGTTTTTTATAAATAAAAATTTCCATTAAGTTTAAAATAATTCTACGACCTATTTAAATCTAATTAATATATTAATGAATGATACAAAAATAAATATTTTTTAGATCAGTCTAAATAGTTATAAACCATGACAATAATTTATATAAAATTAGAGTTCAAATCTAAGTCTAAACATTTCAAGATCAGAGAATCAAAGTGCTAACATAGTTTATATCTCTCTATATGATGTGAGGATGCTCTTAATTCATAAATTTAAGAAAAAAACATTTCTACTAGATGAAGAAAACCTCAATACAATAATATAGTAAAATCTATTAGAAAATTATTACTAGAAAAAAGCTATAAAAAAATGAAAGAGATTTTTAAATTGTTTCGACAATTCAATATGTTCCACCCAGTTCAACTCTTTGGGTGGGATTAACAAAAATACATTATACTATATCATTCAATATAAAATGAAGGAAAAATCAAACGGCATTTGAATTCTACAGTGTTTCCAATATATATATACCTTGGTAGTGATCCTTGTTCAAAATTGTCATTCTGATTGGCTCCATTGAAATTCTGTGTAATTGAAACATGAAAAAAAATACAAATAAATTAAATTTTTGTACTAAAAATGAAAATAAAAAACTATAACATTCAATTTTCTGATCTAATAGTACTTAGTTTTAATCAAATGCAAACCTCGATAATGCTATTGACACGTCCCTCTGGATTAAAATCTCCTTCAAAAACATCCAAAAATATCAACATAATATTATCTAAAAGATATTTTTACACTACTTTCTTACATTTACACTATAATAGTATCTATATCATCTACTGACTCCATCTTTTTAATAATAGATTTAACTTTGGTAATGTTATGATACATTGTATCAACTACATATATTTCATCATTAATGTTTTTAATAGTCTTAAAGACATATTTTCTTTTAGATTAGATGAATTAAGATAAATGCAGTTACATTAGATAATGATTCTAATTTGATTAACTAAAGTAAGAAGTTTATCTCCTAAACACAGACGAGTTATATTATTTAGGCTTTCTTATTATTTATTTATTTTTATTTAAATTTTGTTGGATCATCACGAGAGATAAGCATATACATTTGAGTCAAACATTCATTTAAAGGTCAAAAACTTACTCAAACAAATGAGAAAAATACCACATGTTAATCTTAAACTTTAAGGTGATAGATGTATGGATCATCTCACTTATAAAGTGTTCAACCAAAACTTTTCTAAGTAATGCGAGACTTAGAATTCATATTTGTTTCTCCAAAAAATTCACTTGTTTCTCAACAATCTTCCCCTCAAGTGAGTCCGTCTATTATTCTCTCCCTCAAGTGGAAGTTCTTTCATCCACATGCTTATACCACCGTTTTCAGACACTCTTACTCGTCATGAGCACTACAACGAGACACAATGCCTAATCACCATCATGTCATGAAGATTTTCTATACAAGGAGTCAGTTCCTTACTAGATCCAGGATCTGATGCCACTATTGAGTCATTATGAGGAGAAAAGCATACGCATTATGTCAAACACACACCTAAAGATCAAAAACTCACCAAAATAAATGAGAGAGACACAATATATTCATCTAAAATTTTAAGGTGGCAGATGTATAGGTCTCTCAATTAAAAAATATCAACCTCTATTTTTCTGAACAATGTGGAACTTAGAACTCACCCTTGCTTCTCCACACAATTTTTACTTGATTCTCAATAACATTGACCATAAATTCTTTATTTTTACAAAATTTTAATGGTATGATGATCTAGTCAAAATAAATACATAAAGTAAAAATAAATTGTAAATTTCATTTAATTAAATAGTATAAATAAAATCAAGTCAAAAAATATAAAAATTTAATTAAATTTAAGTAAAAATATTATAGTTAAATCGAACGTCAAAACTACACCGACATATATAATTGTAAAAAAATTATAAAAATAGTCAAATTCATATACTACGAATCGATTAAAATTGCATGAATCAAACAAAAATATTATCTATGTGTTGAATTAGACAAATATTTACCTCCAATTGATAAGTTTTGAGCATTGTCCCCCATTTTGAAGTGAAACTTTTCAAAACCCTAAGAAAATTCCATCAACAAATAACAAAAATTAGATGATTACTTTGATGGATAGAAGATCAATAAACTAGCCGCACAAAAATTCTATTCAAATTAATCAAGAGAAATACGCTATTAAGATTAAATCAAGAATACCTCTACACACCCTTGGGAATTGAGAAAGAAATATTACCCTCACAAAATGAATTCTCTAAACAAATGTTTGTAATTTTCATATCTATATTTTTATATAAGTTTTATTTACTTTAGGTAAATATGTTATGTCTCTAGAATGTTCACCAAATAAAATTTTAAAATAATAAGTTTTTTTGCCTTAATTTTTTTCCATACGTAAATTATATATATATATATATATATATATATATATATATATATATATATATATATATATATATATATATATATATATATATATATATATATATATATATATATATATATATATATATATATATATATATATATATATATATATATATATATATATATATATATATATATATATATATATATATATATATATATATATATATATATATGAGATATTCTTATTGTTATGACTTATTCTAAATTTATTATTAATTTTTTCAATACAATGGTTAGGAATAATAAGTAATAGTTCTTTTTATATTTAATAACTTATTGTTCCTAACAATTGGATTGAAAAGAATTAATGGTCAAGATTTAAATAAGTCCTAAATATATATATATATATATATATATATATATATATATATATATATATATATATATATTATTCCTTTTGTTTTCAATTTAAAAAAGTTTTCGTATATAATAACCCTTCTAGTCCTATTTATAAGAAAATTTATTTATTTATTTCAAATTTACTGAATAAGTATTGTATACAGGCTAGACTACGTTAGACCAAATAAAATTATTGATTATTCAATGAATCTAATATATATATATATATATATATATATATATATATGAGGAAGGATCAAATTACACCCGCTAAGGGAGAAGGTTATGAAAAGGGAAGGTATTAGCACCCCTTTCCATCCGTAGTTTTCTACGGGCTCTTAGTTGCTTCTAGCTCATTTTTAAAAAAAAAATTGCTTTCTGTGTGTTTGACAAAAAATGTTTTGAAAAAGGCATTTCGCTTTGACTTTGTAATGATTCATGTAGGAATGTGTACAAAGTGTTCGGAAATGTTTCATTTTTGAAAAGAGTTTGAACTTTGACAAAAGTGTGAGGTGTGAAAAGTATTTTGATAGAGCAAGCAACTAAAATTCTTATTACCTACTCGGAATGGTCATTTTCGTGTTGTTTTACGTTCTTTTAGAATAGTGCTATTCGTACCATTAGTTGGTAGGTAACCCTATTCGTTGGATGTAAGAGGGACATTCGAAGGGACATCGGATGGTCATAGAAGGCAACTTGTAGGAGTATCCTAGCACATTCGAAGGGGTGATCATCACTTTTCGTAGGCAACAATCGAGGGACGAGATCATGTATTCGTAGGCGACATCATGGGTCTATGATCTTTGTATCGAAGGGACTATGATGATATATTTGTAGGCAACAGTGCTAGGATACCTCTACGTTCGAGGGACTTGACCATTTGTTCGAAAGGCAACGAGAGAGAATTACTCTAAGGGGTGCATGTGTGAAGAGAGTGTGTTGATTCAGATATATTATCTTGCAAATTATAGGTGATCTATGTTCGTTTTTATCTTGCCATACACGCCTAGTTACTAGCAGTTTATAGAGTGCGGAAAATAAATTGCGGAAAGTAAAGTGCGGAAAATAAAGTCCTACGCTATTACATGGCTTTAGGGCAGTTACATGATATAGAAGTGCGAAAAGTAAAAGTCCTAATTAAACTATTACATCTCATAGGCAGTTACATAATATTGAAAAGAAAAGCGAGAAAAATAGTCCGAAATGTTACAACCTGTAAGCAGATACGTAATCGGAAAATATAAGAAAAGTCGCATAAGAGAAAAATGTTAGTAAAAATAAGATTTTTGAATGAGGAAAAAGATTTTAGGTTAGTAATGATAATCAGATGATGAGATAATTTTTTGGGAATTTTCTGGATCGATTTTGATAATTAAAAGCAATTAAAAGTCAATTTAATGGTTAATTAACAATTAATTAAAATATGCATGCAAAAATATTAATTTTAATGTCAAAAATTAAATAAGTATTTTTCTAATTAAAATGCAAAAGGAAAATATTGTTGGTGATTTTTAAATGCATGAGAAAAATATTTGAAGATAAATTAAATTGAATGAAAATATTAAAAGAAAAATAAGAAAAGTGTTAGTTTTGTAAGTTGTAAAAATATAAGTGACAACGCCAGGGATCGAACCAAGGACGTCCAAGGAAAACACGCGCTACCTTCACCACTGAGCCACACTGCATTTGGTGTTAGGATAACGAAACAAAAATGTTTTAAACGAATTCGATTCCTGGGAACCCAAATCACGCGCGAAGATCTTCATCTTCTTCGTTTGAATTTTCAAACAGTTAGCATCGGCTTGGTTCGACTCTATGGCCCCTGCAAATTTCCAAAATCTCATACAAGCAATATAAATTAGTTATGGATACATGAATCGATTGTAAACATCATTCTAAACACGATGGTGGTCCTGGTTTTGTCCAATTTTTCGTATTTCAGGAAGCCCTAAATCGAAACTGAAAACCCTAACCATGACATCTTGTGATTCTGGTACCTAAAATGCAATTAACCAATGCAGAAAGCTTCGAACTCCATTCTAGACACAAAACAAACATCAAAACATGTTAAATATGCATGAAAATTAAAAATCGATTTTGAAAAAGAATGGACAAACCGAAATCTGGAATTCACGATTCTTGATGGTTTTGTGATTTGTAAGGGTCTGGGATGACTCCAGGGACCTCCAGGAATCGCTTGGCAAGCTTAGAATCGTCTGAATCCAAGCAAAACCAAGGCTGCAAGTAGCTTGAAGGACACAGTTTTTTTGAGTTTGGAATAGGGTTCTTGAGGCAATTTTTCTGTTCTTTTTTCATGTGTATGCATTGTGTATATATAGTAGATGGATCTAGGTCAGAAATCAAGAGGAAATAATGAATCAATCAATGTAAAAATATTTGATTTGGTATAAAACCAAATCTTATCTTTTTGATCCAATTTTCATCAATTCTCTTGCCAATCAATGCCAATTTCGAATTTGTCAGCTTTTGTGGATTGCTTGGACCTCAAGAATGAGAGAAAAATCCAATTTGCATTTAATTTTGATTTTCTACCTTTTATTTTAATTTAATTGGCTTTTAAATGATTAAAATCCAAATTAAATAGAAAAACAAAGATAAAATTCGTGGCCTTGGGCTTGGAGGTTCCAAACAAGTTGAGGAACAAGTTTGAATCAAGAAAAGTTAGGCCCATTTGCAAAATTTTGGCTTTTGACAAGTATTTCTCTTTGTGCACCTCCTCAAAAATGCCCAACTTGTGTAAGGTGTATCTTGCTTAACATTTTTTAGTGTTCTTGGACTTTTTAGAAAGCTCTATATGTCCTCTAAACAACCTCTTTGGTTTCATCTCAATTGGATTTTCCATGCTCAATAACATTTCTTTACAAAAAGTTGACTTTTTGTTGACTTTGAAAAGAACCTGTAATATTTTGATCCATATCTTCAAAATGAAGCATTTTCTGACTTTCCTTGTGAGACATGAAGTTGTAGAGAATTTAATTCTCTTCAAAATGAGAGGTGGTGGAAAAATTTCTGATAAAGTATGAGAAAGTTATGCTCAGTCAAAGTTCAGTTGACTTTTCTCTAGAAAACCCTAATTTGGAAAGTTTGACTTTTGATCAAATCTTGAGTTTTCTTGATGAATCATGATCAACCCTTGATCAAATGATGAATGCCACTTCAAAATATGGATGTTGACCAAAAATCATGAAGTTTGACTGTATGTTGACCACATTTGACTTTTTGTCCAATACAACTGATTTTCAACCATCTGAGCAATTGTCTGAGGAAACTTGACTTGTAAGGCTTGAAACTTGACATGGAGATCCTTTGAAGCATATGATGAGGCATGATGACCACTGGAGATGTTGGAAGTCCATCCTGACCTGAGAATTGCCAAACCCTGGTTTAGGTTGATTGCTTAGGAGAGGGTTTGTCTTGTCAACCCTTGTGAAATCTTTGAGCATGGAGATGTGGAATGTCTTGAGAAGTGGGAGGGAAAATTTTGGGGTATGACACCATTCTTCAATCATCTGATTGGAAATTCTTCAGCCTGATTCATCGAGCTGATATTGACAGGAGAACGTATTGAAGCTGGAATCAATAGTGGAAAGATTCAAGTCGTGACATCTTCGAATGTTGCGAAGAGATATTTTGGTGGGAAGAAAGAAGTCAATGATGTATATCCATAAGAGCCGTGATAAAGGTGATCGCCATCAATCTGTGAGGGCAGTTCTGATCTCAAATCCTACACCAGTGCAACCTCTACAAGACAACATGCGTAGACAAAACGCGCTGAGAAGACAGTTCATGGAGATCAATATGCCATTATCTCAAGCATTGTAACATAAGCTGAAAGCATACCTGATTACTTTGAGAGATCCGCCTCACATGTCAATACATATTCTCCTAAATACAATCCCAATGCAAGGTCTGCATACCATTTAATGGCCCTGGGCCTAACACAAACAATTGCGGTCTTTGAAGAATAAGATTCAAGATATGATTGAAGCTCAGGATATTGAATTTCACCCTCTTGTTGAAACTATGAATGTGATCACCGAATTAATGCCTAATCATGTTAAGAGTGTAAATGCTATTGATGATGACTCCTATGTTTTTACTGTGAGTGAGATAACCACTCCCCTGATGAGTGTTAAGAAGAATCTGCTACAAGCCGGTCTATTTCTTGGATGTTTCAACAATTGCGACTATTGTGTGACTCAATCCAATGGCTGTGTGTGGTTGAAAATAGGTGTTCAATGCCTGATGGATAACTGAGAAGTGTTATTCATCAAAGCTCCGTCTATAGAGGGTTTGTGGGAATATGTTTCCAAAAAATTGAAAAATTGAAGACGTGGACAAAGAAGAAACTACACTAGAAGAATGGGATACCTTGGAGTAGCTGAGTGGGAAATATGATTTCATGGTGAAGTACACTGCCCCTGGAAGTTCAAAAATTTCAATCGAAGATATCCGACCAACTGGATGAGAAGATGAAAACTATCCCGAAGAGTATGGTGATGTGAATGCAATAAGGATCTCCTCTACAGGACCTGTGAAGATCACTCCTACACCCTGAGTGGCACCTCTGATCATCATCGCACCTAGGCCATTTCCATATTCCTCTAACAAAGTCGTACCTTGGAATTATGGAGCCGAAGTTTACTACCATGGCATCAAGAAAGAGCCATTGGCCATTGATGGCAGCAATACTAAAGTTGGTTAAGGGCTTCTGGAGATGACAGCCCCGGATCTCTGAGGTGGAGATGAGGGGCAGTTTCTTTCTAGAGCCTCTATGCGTTGGCCCTGCTGAAGGAGGAGATTGTTGGTCTGATTGAGGGCTGACAGGATAGCGGCCAATGATTGATCCGTGTTGATGGGCGGCAAGGCTATTGGTTGAAATCCGACGGGGTCAGTGAATGGATTCTTGTATTTTGGATCGTCCAAGAAATCTTGATCTGCACCTTCAGGATCTGGGGACGCAGTTCTTCCATCCCTGTTGGTGTCCTCGTAATGAGGAGAGGAAAATGCCCTATTTGTTTTCTTGACCGGTGAAATGATAGGATGGCTGGGAAGAGAGTGATCGTTAGGCTCGACCATCTTATGAGGTTGAAAGTTATCTTTGATCTTCAGAGATGTTTTCTATGAAGATGGGGAAGAAAGATTCCCACAGACGGCGCCACTGATCTGAACTGTCGATCAGAATTGGAGACCGCCGAGCAACTGACAATCTTCCGAGCAAGTTAGTGAAGAGGGGGTGGTGTACCTGCAAGGCACTCCGATGCTAAAGTAAGCAAATGATCGAAAGGATAGGTAGGAAGTATTTGAGTGTATAGAGTGTAAGAAAAGATACCTTGCCCTCAAAGATATGAGGGTTTATATAATACCATAGGAGGATTCTCATTGGCTGCTGAACATGGGCCGAAATATACGGGTCCACAAATATAGCTATCCGGTCTGACTAGGTCAAAACCGGGCAGTCACGACCGCTACTTACCGTTATGCCGGGCACTTAGCTCAAGACGGGCATTCGATGCGATGGTTGTGGACTTCGCCCAATTCGACGTATGTCGGGCATGTTATAGCGGGAACGCTTGTGGGGAGCACTATGGCGACGTCGTCTGGTTGAATTGGTCGCAGTTCCATAGGGACAGACCCCTTGCTCGGATGTGTTCGAGCTATCCAGAACAGTTCTCTTTGCAATTGTTCCCGTGAAAAGTTCTTGTCAAAAGTTCTTTTTCCAATCTTCCAATGGCTTCTTTATATAGGCATAGAAATATTTGTTTGAGGGTTCCAAAATTCCAGTTGTATTATTGCATAAGAGTTAGTGAGAATGGTAGACAAAATAATACCATAGTATTGTCCTTGCGCCAAAAAAGTTCTGTAGTGGAAGGAATATTTGATATTGTACCATGTACTATTCACTCACGTATAAACTTTTTGATCATATCTTTTAATCTTCAGAGGCTTCAGAATGCGTGTTGATGAAACATGCTTAGAAGGATCAAAAGTAGAAGGAGAGTCTTCGTTACCGTGTCTTGAAAGTCTTCAGAACCATGTCTTCAGAGTCTTTAGAACCTCAGAACTTGAGAACGTAAAATCTTTAGAGCTTGATAATCTTCAGAAGCTCTTCAGACAGAGTCACAATTAGAAGCTTTTAGACAAACACTCTTCAAAACCATTATTTAGGAGCGTTCCAGAACTTGACTAATTCTTTGTAAAGCACACTTTGTATCACATCAGAGTCCGAGTGTGTTGAGTTAAAAAATTGATGACGTCACACGTCACTTCTTCAGAGTCAAAACCTGTAAGAAAAATCTACATACTAGACAAAATCATTAGAGTACAAGCTTGTTCACTAAGAAAATATATTGATATCATCAAAACTAAAGGTCAAATATAATTCATAACCAAATCTTGTTCTTACACACTGAGTCCACACTTTTATCTTATGCTTGAAACTCCAACCTCTTGAAAAAAGGTTATGTTTAAATGATCTTTTGTCTTCCTAATCTTACTTAGTGTTCTTTAAACCTCTCTTTCATACACTGAGTTCAATATAGTTAAAAATCTAGGATAACAAATATCAAGAACAATTTTGTGATTTAATGAAAGCATTTTTTTCTTCGATAAAATCAACCATCAAAAACAATGCAAACACATCCTCAAATTTTGAAAAACTCAATAATAAAATTAAAGAGTGATTCAAGGAGAATCAAAACAAGTTTGGGATACATTGTTTGTAATAAAGATGACAAAATAAAAGAATAAGAAAGTAATTAAGGTTTCAATTCGATGAATAATATAACTTATCAAAATAAGGATTATAACGAGAATATATACTTAAAGATAAATAGACTAATAGTGTGTTTGGAATCACGACATAAATGTCAAAAAAAAGTGCGCTTGAAAGAAACTCCAATTGATAGCTTTAACTTTTTTACCGTAGAAAACCTATTACATTTGGTTTTAATGATAAAAAGTTAATCCAAATATATCCTAAGATGCTCTTAACCTGGAAACATAAATCCAAAAAAATATTTTCTAATAGAAACTAACTTTTTTTTACAACCATGATTAGGGATGGATGAGAATAAGTTGGACCAAAGTAGGCTATGTCAAATTTAAATTTAGCCTAAAATTCAAAACTAAAATTTGGTCTGTAGTCTATCAAAAACTTATTTTAAGGTTTAAATTTGACTTTTCTAAAATTTTGATTAGTTTTGTTAAATAAACAATCCAGTTAATGTTTAAATAGACAAACAAATAAAATAACAATAAAATTATTTTTTTTTAGAACTTATTAAAACACTCATGATATTGTTTCAACTTAATCACATAGTTTTCAAGATAATTAAATTTTAGCTTTATATTTTAATTCAAAATACAAAATATAATATAATAATAATAAATTTATTTATAATTATTTAAATAGGTAGACTTGACTTTTTTTTATGACACGTGCTCTTGATTTTTTACTTAATATACTTTTAAGAATTAGATTTAAGCCCTGTTAGTCTATACTATTTCACCTTTAGCCATGATATTGGTAAGAAATATCCATTATATTTAACAATGATTAATCTTTACTAGCGAATCACACTGCCACACAGTTGAAATGATTACTTATATTTATAAGCTACTTTCCATAATTACAACCTAGTAGATCTTATAAAGTGAATCAAATCATGAAAATTGTTATGAGAAGAACCAGAAGGACTCACACTTTTGGATGCCAACTCAGCCATTTTCATAGATGATGCAAGAAACTCATCTTTCCTATTCACCATAACATCATTCACCATTTTCTCCACCACATTCCTATCACAAACATCCTTCATATCCAAACCAATTTTCCAAACCTCGCTCACAAATCTACTATTAACCTGTTGATCAGCAAAGTAAGGCCAACAAATCATAGGCACACCACAAACCACACTCTCTAAAGTAGAATTCCATCCACTATGTGTCAAAAAAGCACCAATTGCCTTATGAGCCAAAACCTCTTCTTGAGGAACCCACCCCACAATCAACCCTTTTTCCTTACTAGTCCCTTCCTCAATCTCCTTCAATACTCCTTCTTCTTGTATAATGTTTGGCCTAATCACCCACAAAAACTTTTTCTTGCTGTTCAATAAACCATGCCAAATCTCAATGATCTCTTCTTTCTTCATTGGTGTAATACTACCAAAACTAACATATATAACCGATTTCAACGCTTGTGATTCGAGCCACGCCATGCATGTTCTATCAACTTCAAAGAAACTACTCTTAAAAGATGATGTTTTTTTGGTAAACTTGAGGTGGTGGTGAAGAGGGCCAATGGTGTAAACGGGTTTGAGGTAGTCAAGACGAATTTGAGAGAGGCTTGTGGCTTCTAGATCCTCAAATGTATTGAATATAAGTGCGTTTGCTTTAAGTGACTCTTGTGTCCGACCAACAATGTTGTCTACTTTGTTTTCTCGATTGAAACGAGGAAGATCTCTACACCTAAACAAGTTTTCCATGCCTGGCATGTTTCTTAAGATCCTATCCATGTCCTCTTCTCCTAAAATTTCACTCAACAAACTGTTAACATTCTTGAAACAAAAATCTATATAACAAAGATACAAAAGCATAGAATTCGAAAGATAAGATACCTACCTCTAATGGGAAGTTCATTACACTCCAAGAGTTTTGGAAGACATAGATAAGCCCAAAAGCTACAAGCACTTACAGTACGAAAATGAATCAATTGTATCCCAAGCTCAGAAGCTAAATCAGTAGCAAGATCACTAAAAATTCCATCTAAAATAACACAAGTTATTTTCTCAGAAACAATAATATCTCTCAGAAAAGGTTTACCATGCAAAGTCAAGGAAACAATAACATCTCCTATCCTATCTCCAAATCCAGGATGCTCATCTTCATTATGAAAATCCGGAATAGTCTTGAATTGAAGCTTTGGGTAACATTCTGAGAGAGCTTGAATGTCATCGTTGAAACGAATGAGACGGTTGTGGATGTACTCGGTGTTGAGGAAAGTTATGCGGAGGTTTTGAATTGCAAGAAGCTCAGCTAGCTTTAGCATGGAGCTTACATGGCCTTGTGCTGGACAAGAAAAAATTAGTACATGTGGGGTGGATTGTGTTTCCATAGATTTTTCTAACAAGCTTAATTTTGTGAGCTACAACGTTAATTATTGTATATGGTTAATGTTGTGGGGATGTATTATTGTTGCGTGCTTCATAATGTAGACTTGTGATAATTTTTGTGATAACGTAGACTTAGGAGTGGACAAGAAAATTTTGGCAATTTCAAACACACTTGATACTACACCGTGAAAGGGATTAGATAGCATTACATTATGACCATAGACTCCACGGAATTTTTTACTTTTCATTTTTTTTAATTACTTAAATAATACAATTACATTTTAAAAATATTTATGTTATTCTTCAGACAAAACTTATGTAAATCATCAGACAAATTTCGTATAGACTTTATTGAAAAAACTCCAAGTTTCTCATACGGGGAGTTTTAAATATGAGAATTTTCAGCAGCTTAAACAAAGTTATATGAGTGTTGATGAGATTATAAGTTTCTTAGCGAAGTTATATTAAGCTTAATTAATGAGACAATAAATCTATGAGGCGAGACGTTTAACCTCCCAAACAAGACTTCTATCAAACTTCAAAGAAGAATTTATACTAACTTCCTTAGGTTAGAATTCAGTCACAACATACGTGAAATAGTTGGAAAACGCAAAAGAAAAGCTAGGGCACAGAGGAACCAGGGGGATAATTTATCTATTAGAGCTTGAAGAGATAGATTGCTAGGAATAACAAGGTACGAGTGGATAATTTTGGTTGATTATGATTTGTATAAGGGTAGAGTAGAGATATGTTTGTTTTTTATGTCGATTGATGATGAATGATTATGATGAAATTGTTGAGGGTGATGTCTAATATGCCATGACCTAAACTTGATGTGTAAATGTTGATGTGTTGTGGTTAAATTTAGAAATATGGTGATTGTGATGCATATTGGATGATTATTATACTTGAAATTCAATCTTCAAGGGGTCTAGAACAATAGCGACCGCGCATCAGGAATTGTAGGTTCGCGCAAATTCATAGGGAAACCAGGAGGCGAGTCCAAACAAACGTTTCACGAGTGGTTCGCCAAGTGAGGACGAGGTACACGTAAATGCAGCATCGTAAGTTTCGTCAAGCAAGGACGAGGCGAGCTCCGGGCGTGGGGTTGATAGAGAATGGAGTCCTTTAACCCCCATCAACGACATGATATTCATGTTCCCTACGCAACAAAGTAAGTCTATAATCCTATTTACTTTTTCTCGATTTATGATAAATAGTCGTACATAATAAAATTCTGGTGACAACAGACTCATGATGTCGTGATATTTGATCTAACAAGATAAAAATAGACAAGGTAAAACATATACATTTAACAGTGCATGAAACAAAAGAACACACAGAATTGTTCACCCAGTTCGGTTCTAACCAACCTACATATGGGGGCATACCAAGCCAGGAATGAAGTCCATTATCAGTAGTCTTAATTTAGAGTTAAACCTCCATGTTTACACTCCTCACTTAAACCCTACCCAATTTCCCTTCTACATAAGTTACCTCCCTTAGATATGAGAACCTCTGCTCACTTCCAATCACCTCAGTGATGTCTAACAGTCACATCCCAGCAACTGCATCAACGGCTTGGCTCCTACAACACATAACATTTTGAAGATACCTCACTCCAAACACAAAACAATCAAACTTGTGACACAAACAAACTTGGAATTACTTCACAATTTCTTCCAAGGACACAACTGCACTCATTGCTTCACAGCTTCTGAGTGAGTAAAATAAACCTCTTGCCTACAGGCTTCGAGGCACAAATCAATGACCATCCCATAATCCGGGTGATTCACTTACATGGCTAACCCTAAAGACTACATCTTTATAAAACTGGTTAGCTTCCTAAAATTAGGTTACAACTACTTATTCATAACCTATTATCCAACTGGATTTGGGCCTTCAAATAACAGCTTTGAAGCTGTAACAAACTTCTGCAGTAACAAACTTTGCATGATTAAATACGCAGATAACTTCTGCTACAATCAAGGTCCTTGCCGATCTTTCTCCTTAACACTTGGACCTCCACAAATGCCTTCAAGATCATGCCACATATGTTGCACAATATTCCCAGAATATTCTGCTCTAATTAAAACAGAACTGTAACAAACTTAAAAGTTTTTGTAGCATGATGTCCTGATGTCTAATGTCTCGACATCTCTTTTGACATGTTGTTCCAGATGTTGAAAGTCTTCAACACAACATGTTTGGGCATTCTAGGTAGGATTATAAGTTAAGAATCCTATTGTACAAAACATTTTTGTTGCTATTATTTATTTTATTAAAATTAAGTCAATCCATACAAATCAGGAACTTACACATAATTTATTATTTCTCTCTTTGCTTTAGGTTTTGTGTAAGAGACATGAATTACAACAAGAATCTGAGACGAAATGTCATTTTATATCATAACCTTTTGGATCACATTGGCCCAAAAGATGTATGTATTTCCTCTAAACTTTTCTTCTTTTAATTTATTTATTTTTAAAGTTATCATTATTATAATATTGTTTTATCTGCAATTTCTATGGAGACTATATTTGGGTCTGGAACATCAACTCAACCCTAAGGATGCAGCAATTTGGACCGCAAAAACTACAATCATACAATACAATGTTGTGGAGATGCACCACATCGATTGTGTCAAAATGTAGTTTGACATGCATCAAGATATATTTTTTGCCCCGACTTGTTTGTCATTTTGGCATCTTTTTGGGATCGATGCTCAGTGAGGTGTTAACAATTGGAAAGAATTCGCTTCGAAATAGTGTAAGATATGGAAGAGACGTGACCGACATATGTTAGATTTCCCTGTTTACCCCCCGAGAACCATGTTATGCGACACTTAACCAATATATATATAAAAGTTGGTACATATCAGTTACTAACCCTGAAATGTTTGTGATTGACCTGAGATATTTGATCGATCCACGCACACAATGGGCATTAACCTCAATTCTCCAACAACACTATTAATAATCATACACCACCCAACAACAAACCCGACACACATCAACCTCCCACCAAACACAACGATACATATCCACAAGCACTCAACCTCAACCCCAAATCCAAGACTAATACCAATACACACATGTCCCACACACAATCACAATACCAAGAACAAAGAGCATACATCTGACATCCCTATGTGAATCCCTCATCATCTCACCTTTGCCTAGACATAGGTCTACTTGAAAATATTCCCCAACTGACCCAACATACCATCAACAATCACATCATTATAGCACACAACAAAATTATGAGTACCAAATTTCACAAGATTCATTTATTGTGTACCCATTTTATTCATACGACCAATGCTATCGACCACTCATGGAACTCCACCCCCACCTATACGACCAAACTTTGAGGGCATGTGTAACCGACTGTTTGAAAGTGAAACTTCTGGATATGGTGATCTGACAGTTTTCATTGACCCTGAATGCATTGAATTCGCAGGGCCCTCGATCTAACCGCAAGAGAAAAATCGCTGAAACGCACCACGAGTTAGACAAGAACGCAGGTGTGAAATCACGAGTCATTATCGAGTCTATGAAAACAACTAAATAATATGTAACTTTTATTTTTTATTATGTAATTGTTTGATTATTATTGAAAATTGAAGTCTCATTTAGACTAAATATCATTTGAGATGGCAATGCTCCATCAAACATTTGATAGTCAAGTTAAAGTCAAAAACCCACGAAATCCAAATTACCAAAAACAATCGAAAGAGTTAAAAGCGTAGCATTAGCAAGCAGAACAGAAGCAACAATGTCTCTACTCGGTGAAGACGGTCTTGGATACGAGCTAGCTCGACACCTCGAATCCAATGGCGTATGGCGAAACTGGCTCGGCGATTCCACCTACACCACCTTCGCCCAATTCCTCTCTTCTCCTCCCGCTTGGAATTCCTTCATGGCTTCCGATTCTTCCCAATCCACCCTCCACATCCACCTCCAACTCAGAGTCCGCGCTCTCCTCTTCGATAAAGCTTCCTCTTTTTCTCTCTCCTCAAACCCCTCTCTCTCTAAACTTAACCCTAATTTCCTACGTTTGCACGCTGATGATGTCTACTTCACTCTCGATAACACCAATGCGCCTTCTTCATCAAACTCCAAGGTTTTTAATTTACTGAATTTAGTGGCGGTTTCTTTATCAGATTGTTGAAGTGATTTTGATTATGAGATTTGAATTTTGGGGTTTTTTTGTTACTGAATAAAAATGTGGTTTTTACATTCAATAATTTTGTGTATGTTTGGTTAGGAGGAGTCTTCTTGATATGTAGAATTGATTTTGACATATTTGGTTGCTCACTAGTAGAAAGTGATTTTGATTATGAGATTTGAGCTTGTATCCTTTGAGATTTTTTAAGAGAATTGAATTTAGGGTTTTTTTTGTTAGTGAATAAAAAAGTGATTTTTACATTCAATAATTTTGTGTATGTTTGGTTAGGAGCCTAAATTGATTCTTGATATGAAGAATTGATTTTGACATGTTTGGTTGCTCAATAGATTTTACCTTTGGAATTTATTCTATCTTTGATGCTAGAAATTGGGGCTTTTGATTCTAGAAATGCTTTTTAGACTCAAATTTATTGTTCAGCTCACTTTGACGGAATGTATATAAATATAAATCAATTTACTTTTACTTTCAATTTTATCTGTATCAATTTTATAGAATCAATTAAGTGAAAATCAAATTTTTTGTTTATGCAGAACCAAACACTTTAAAATCATTTTTTTGTCTAAGAAAAAAACATATGCTATTTCATGTTTGTTTACTATAATGAAAATTGGGTTTTGGATGACATCTTCTATCAAAAATATTTTTTATGAGAAGTTACTTGAAACAGCTTTTTTTTTTTTAAGCAGTTTTTAGTTTCTTTCAGATTCTCATGTTTAAAGAATAACAAACTGACAAAAACTAGTAAAGGTGATTAAGATCTACAAATTGAGTATGCTGAATGCTGCAAACTGTGCTCTAGACAATGGAAATTTTAATTTTGGTGATTAATTTGTCATCTCGTGTATTTGGAGGAACAAGATCGTGACTCTATAATCAATTGTATGCTGTAGCACCTAAATGTTGATTCACTCTAATCAAAATCATGATTCACTCTTTTTTTTTTTGGTAATGCAGGTTGGATCCAGATATGTTGATTCTGAGTTGCCTGAAACTTGGTATAATCAAGTTATTGAGAATTGTAAGGCTAACAAGAAGTTAGTGATGTGGGACAGAGAATTGTCAACGAAACGCTCTCCAGCAGAGATGGCTTCCTATATTATGTGTAGTAGTAACCGTAAAAAGAGGCGTGCAGTGTTTAAGGAAGAACAGCATCAGGGTATGGATCAATCAAACGGTGGTAATTTAGCTGTTGATGATGATGAGTTTGATTTTCCAGAGATAAAGTATGCATGGAACTGCGTACCTGAGAGTGCAATTCCAGTGAGTGAAAGAGTGGAGAATAATAATAACCAGAAAGTGAGGATAATTAGCGTGCTTGATACACTGCCTATGATTCGGAATCCTCTTATGACGGAGAGGCCTGGGAATAGGGCTGAGTCCGTTAATGGGGAACATGGAGGAGGGCTGTACCATGGGAAGTTAGGTTGTGAGGAAAATGGAAGAATTCTCGGTCATGAGGAAGCAGGGAAGCTCTCTCAGAAAGTAGTGGCTCGCATTTTGTTGGGTGCGGGATTTGAAGCTTCCATGGAAGGTCCAATTGAATACTTGTCTGAAGTGATGAGCAAACGTATTCTTAAAATAGGAACTAATTTGAAAGTACTCACCGATAGTTATAGAAAACAGTACTCCGCCATTGAACTTCTAAAGATGCTCCTTAAAACTGTGGGTTTTAGGTATGTTTGAAATTCTTACTGAAATTCCTATGATTATGATTGGGGGGAATAAATCCTTTAAAAAATGAACACCCCACCCCAAAAAAATAACTTGGTCTGAAGTTATCTTAAAAAATATTATGTATATCCAAGTTATCTTTGTCGGGTTTTCTATTCTTGGATACTGATCAACCTTATTATGTTGTTTATGCATATTAGCCTGGGCCAAATTCATCTTTAAAAATTCTGTAAAATGCCGATTATATGCGGTATGCATGAGCACACACACAAACAAACAAAGACCACTGATGTTTTGTTTTCATGTAAGGAACACAGATTACAATTTATGTTTTATTTTCATTTAATGAACACAAAGACTACAATTTATGTTTTATTTTCATGTAATGAACACAAAGGCTACAATTTATGTTTTATTTTCACGTAATGAGAAAGCAAATCAGGATATCTTAATTATACAAAGGATCAATATTAATATTTTTCCATCTTGCTCACAGTAATACTGCGCCATTAGTTGATGTGGTTAAAGATGGCTCCAAGAATATTGTACAACAAAGCCAGCTACATGCTCATGGAGTTCAGTCACAGTTACAGTCACAACCGCAGAATTCCCTTCGACTACCTCAGCAAGTACTTATATCTACTTCTTTCTGCTTTGTTTGATGTTGTAAGATAATACTGTGAAGTATGGACATGAAAATGGCAAGGGCGTGGAGGCATACAGAATCCTTATTTAGGTTTCTTTATAATTTCTTAATGCACCTGATACTTTTTCAAAAGAAAATTACCCTGTGCCCAAGTATAATCAAAAAAAATTTAACCAATCGGCAGACATTATTTATAGCATCCATCAAAATATTATTTCTATGGCTCGCTTGTTATTTAATACAATGTGTCCAGTTATTAGGGGAGACAGTAACCCAAGGTACCCGCAACCTGCCATGATTTGCATGGTGTGCCTTGGATGAGACTGCACTACACACCCAATCTTGGCAACTTTTTTCTTTTGTTTAGCCACTGTTCAATTTATACGACATGGTTTCATTTATTTGTTAAAACCTCCTATTATTTACTTAACTATTAGATTTAAGCATCACAAAAATATTTTGTAGCAGATGGAGATAGGGGTTATTGATTCATGATTTCTGTGATGCACTGTTACTAAATATTTTGTTAATCCAGGTTCAAATGCAGAGACAGATGCATCCACAGATGCAGCAGATGATTAATTCCCACAGTTTGACTTTTCAGCAACAACAGCAGCTGCAGTTAGAGAGAATGAGAAACCTCCAATCTAATCCCCGCCCTGCTATGGATGTAAATAAGGAGAGACCATTGGTTCAAGTCAAGATTGAAAACACATCAGATTTACCAAGTGATGGTAATACCTTCATCAATTCCAGACATCCTCAACATCCTCAACTGCAGTTTAGGCAGCAGCAGTTGGCTGCAATGTCAAATTTTCATCCTCAACCTAACCCTCAGTTTAGACAGATGAGCTCCGCACAGACTCCTCAAATGCAATCACAGTAAGTAAATTTGAATTCAAATAAATAATAAATGCTACTGCAAGAGTGGCTTTTAAGTTAATATTTATTGAGGCTGTTGTTTCCTTATTTGCGTATAGGAACAACATTAGCATGATTAGAGCACCACCTGTGAAGGTGGAGGGCTTCCAGGAATTGATGGGTGGGGATTCTTCAACGAAACACGATTCAGAAGAAAATAGATTAACTTCTCCCTCTAGTAAATAGCTATACTAGTATTTTACATTTGGGTTGGTCTATGTCAAAATTGTCACAGCCTATATATAAATAACTCTTCTTCAACACATAGGAGGACATCACAGTTATTGGTTAGTTGTCTTGATTTTTCAAACGGTACAGCACTCACCTATCATGTATTCAATCTGCTTTTATCAATGGTAGATTGCACAAGGATCATACTTCTATTTGAGAATCGAAACAGATCTTACCAAGAAGATTAAGGACTTGAATGAGTAGCTTGATCAACCCTCAGCAGGGTTTAAAAGACTTGGAGATTGCTAATCAACAAATTGCCAACCAGAATAGAATTTAAAAGAAGAGACATCATCAATGGAGAGCACAATGTGGTATGTCCTTTGTGCTTCAAAGAGGAAGAAGACGTAGTACATCTTTTTTTCAATTGCGAGGTCAGCAGCAATGTTTGGTCTCAAATCTGTAGGTGGTTGAGATGTGTATGGATAGCTCAGGTTTCGAATCCGGTTGAGCATTAGGATCAGCTAGGGAAGTTGTGTTGGTTTGTGTGGTCTTGGGTGTGTTGGATTATCTGATCTAGCAGGAATAGAATTCTGTTCTCAGGGCTTTTGTAGGCATTAAGGAGATGGTGAAACTGATAGAGCATGCTAGTCCATATTATCGCTTTAGTTGTAATTGGGCTGGAGTACTTAGGACTCCTCTTAATTCATTTTGCTTATGAAAAAAGCCAAACAATTATTTTTGTATAGGAAAATTATTCAGTCAAAAGTTTTGATATTTAAAGTGTTAAATATCATCAAGAAAAGAATTTTTTTTATTAATTGTCATTAATTCGTTAACGTTGTGTTGTACATTACTCTCACTTTTTTTATAAAAAAAAATTAATATCGAATGAACTTTGAAAATTATATATAATTAGGAGGAAAAAATGTAAATGTGATCAATAATAAATATAGGGGAGATTATATCATATAATAATACTAAAATTTGACTCAAAATTTAACATAAACTTTTATTCATATTTCAATCTCATAATATTATGAGCAATACAACTTTTACCATTTGAATATTTGTTGGATAAATTGATTAGTACTTCAATAAAAATTCTTTGAAATTTGAAATCTGTTATGAGTTTGGTGAATAATCCAGAGTCCAACTCAGTTACAGTTTTTATAATTAGAAAAAACAATGTCTCTTGTTAACAAAACATTGCAAACTTTTGATGAAAGCCCTACACAACGCACAAACTAAATGCTAAATTTACCAAGCTGCCACAACACAAACATGAGATGCATCTTTCAGTGTCTAGCTCCAAATTATACACTGAAAGAACCCGAATCACAAGCTTGAAAATTGTTCAACTCTGATAATGATGTGATTTGAAAGAAGAAAAACTACTCATGCTCTTTAGTTTGGCAACATGCAAAGCCTAGAAGAAAACGCATTTCATCTGATCATGGAAAGCCTTTATTACATACATCGAAATGCACTCTCAATTCCCAAGTAATTTCCTTATCCGTTTTATTAATTTTTTCAGTTAACATTGCATACATACTTTTGGTGTTCAACTCCTCAATCATAGTTTGCAGAAAATTATTAAAGATTTTGATATAACAACAGTGACATGATTGATAGTGGCAGGAGATTAGGCCGCCACTAACTACAGCAACTACTTGCATTTGAAATGGAAGCTAATACCAAAGAATCTTCAACTAAAATTCAAAAATTCAATCTTGAGTCTGCAACCATACTTGTATGGTAACAGAAGACACTGAATTAAAATCTCTGTATTGTCTTAAGACAGCTTCTGATGTGGGTCGCAATAGTTGCAAAGAATAAAATACCTATGAAAATAAAATAAAATGAAAATCAGTGTGTTTTTCAGAAAAGGTAATAGGTCACTCAGTCGCTTTTTTCGACTGACTAATCCCGGCATTGTAAAAAAAATGTCAAAAGGACTACAGCATTCATAACTCAGTCGCATTTCTATATTGAACCAAAATAACTGAAATGCAGTATTGTCAATTGCAATTGCTGATAGAAGAAAATAGTAATTCAAATTTAGCTGCTACACTGCTATAGCTATTTTGACAAGAAATGTTATCAAACTCGGCCGTCATCTCAGCGGGGAACAGAAAAAACCAAGAAAACCGCATCAGGCCGCGCCATTCCAGCGCAGATGGGTGACTCGGCTGGAACAAACACGATAATGGGATTGGATTCGGAATGCCGTGTCAGCCATAAACGACATTACTCTACTTCTAACAATGGCAACGTTATTTTACTGAATTTTATTGGCATTTGCAAGTATGTTTGGCTTAAGAATTATTCCTTTTATTTCGATCTATGAATACTTTATTAATTTTGAGTAATTTATTTTAGTTTTTAACAATTACGTGTTTATTAGTAATAACGGTATTAGTGTCCGCTCACTAAAATAACGCCCGTTCAACTCTATTTTTGAGAACGGACATGCCACACTGCTATCCGAGATTGATAACATTAGTTGTGGAATAATACAGTTATTTTAAAATTCTGCTAAACTACAGTGCTGATGCATCAATATTAATAACCAAAAGGTTGTGTCCAAACATAAAACATACGAATAAGTTTAAGTAGCAGAAATTTGTAATGTGTAGTGTGATTCAAGTAAAGTAACAAGGAAGTTAACATATTCGTAACTATTCGTGCAAAAAAAATGCACCGATATGTCTGAGATAACCGAAAGTAAAGTTACAATTTGAATTGAGTCTTTATTAAATGAAAAGAATGAAATAATAACTAAGAATTCAAAAAGTCACTTGCCTCTTGATCTTCTAGTGATTGCTCTATCTCGGTGATTGTCAGTTACACTGGTCTGTGACAGTTAATTGTCACTGCAATGGTAGAAAAGAGCTGCTTGCAGCTCAGTTGCTGAAATATTGTAAGTATGTTCAGAATGTATTATGGAGTTTCAGGTACTCCTCTGTACAACAACCTTAACCTAACTCATCAAAAATGAAATATTAATGGGACGAATTCCGTCTCCATGTTCCACTCCACAGAAAAATAAACAATCATACAATCATCGTATTTAAGTTCCATTCAATTCCTGAGTTAACATAGTTTGCGTCTTGGAATGTAAACAACAACCATTTTTCTCCATAATGTTCCGTAATTGTGAGCACTCATCAACATAACCTTTCTTAGCTAGACCATCAATTAGGACTTTCCAAACCACTTCGTCATAATTATACCCACAGCTTAGTAATCTATGAAAAACTGCTTCAGCCTTCTCTTTGTTACTCTGTTCAAATAGCCAACAAATGAGAAGCTTGTAGGATTCTAGATGTGCTAAATGATTACACTCCATCATAGAATCCAGCAACCTCAATGCTTCTTCGTGCATTCCCAACTTGCAGCAACCACTTAGAAGAGAATTATGAATAACTTCAGATGGAGATATTTCATTTTCTCTCATATGGTTTAACAACCTAAAGGCTATCGACAAGTGTTCCACCTTGCAAAGTCCTATAATAAGCTTGTTGTAAGTTTTAACATTAGGCACACAACCATGTTCCACCATTTTCTCAAAGAGCATGGTTATGATTTCAAAGTCGGTTTTCTTCCATATATCAGCATTATCAACTGAAATATTATGTTTTTCAACCATTAGATGCTTTATTAGAATGGAATGTGTTTGAAGCGAAGGCTCACAACCCGTATCAAACATGCGTTTGAGAACACCAAATGCATTGTCTAGTTGTCCTATACATCCATATGCATTCATTAATAAATTATAGACCATGCAGTCGGGTACTATGCCTTCTTCTTTAATCTTGACCACCATCTCTTCAGCATCCTGTAATCTTCCTTGGCTGCAATATGCTTTAATAAAAGCAGTATATGTGACCACATTAGGCTGACATCCAGATGAAATCATTTGGTCAAGAAATCTATTAGCGCGGTTGAATTCACCTACCCTCAATATTTCCTCAATGAGAATTGTATATGTATAAACAGTAGGCTTCAGATTAAACTTTCCCATGTCATCCACAAACAATATTGCATCTTCCACTTTCCCCTCTTTGCGCAAGCCGTCTAACAAGACATTGAACGTAATAGAGTTCGGCAAACATCCCTCAGCAAGCATCTTTTTGAATAATAACCGGGCATCATCAAATTTCTCAGCCTTGCAGTAGCCATCAATCAACGCTGTATATATGAATTCATTTGCTTCGACATGTTTTTCCTTGAGGGACTCAAAGACCTGACGTGCTTGTTCTACTTTTCCCATTCTACTGAGGCAGTCTATAAAAGCACAAAAAGTCCTCTGATCAGGAACAAAGCCATCTTCAATCATTAAATGATGCAGCCGCCAAGCACTGTCGACCATGCCCGCATTACACAGCCCGTGGATTAAGGTGTTATATGTGATAAGGTTGGGCGACAACTTGTTTTCAAACATTCTATTAACCAACGCCATCGCCCTGTCCATGCTTTTTCTTCCACAAAACCCACAAATCAGTTCATTATAAGTCCGATCATTTGGGCAAACTTTATTCGACTTCATCAAATCCAAAACACCGACAGCATCCTCCATCATTGCCTGTTTACAATACCCTGCAATCAAAGCATTAAACGGAACAGCACTAGAAACCAACCCTTTCTCCAACATTATTTTCAACATTTCCATCCCCTCTTCCATCTTACCAACCTTGCAAAAATAATCAATCAACACAGTATAAGTATAAACATTAGGCACACAACCTCTTTCCACCATCTCCTCAAGAAACTTCAGAGCTTCCGCCTCCTTCCCCATCTGGCACAATGCATCCACAAGAACCGTATAAGTCCGAACAGTTGGAAAACAACCATCCTCCTTCATCCTAAAGAACAACTCAAGAGCCTCATCAACCTTCCCAGCTTCACAAAAACCATGAATAAGATTAGTATACGAAACCTCATTCCTTCGACAACCCTCCTCCGGCATAATCTCAAACACCTTATAAGCATTCTCCACTTCATGATTCTTACAATAACCCAATATCAACGAAGTATATGTAAACGTATCACAACAAAAACCACTCTTAATCAAACCACAAAAATAAACCTTTCCCACAACCACATTCCCAAACTTACAATGAAAATTCAACATAGTATTAAAAGTAATCAAATTAGGCAAAACCCCATCTTCCAACATATCCTTAAACAAACAATTCAACTCATCAACCAAACCAAACCTCGACAAAACCATAAGAAGCCTATTATACGAAGTAAGAGAAAGCTTAAAGGCAAGACTTTCATGATGGGCTGTGTTCATTAAACGCAATAGGTTCAAAACAAACCTTGCATCATGTGGGGATTCACATGATTTAATCATGGAGTTTCGAGTATTCTCGGCGGCGCGAAGGAAGCCGTTTCGGAGTAGAATGAAGAGGAGGGGTTGGTAGGAGTGGACAGTGTGGGTGAAACCGTGGTGGTGGTTGATCCATTTGAAGAAGTTTAGAGCTGTGAGGGGGTGGAGGTGGAGGTTGAAGAGGGTGGAGAGATGGGTTGGGGTTAGGGAAGGGATTAGGGTGTTAAAGGAAGGGTTTTTACGCCATTGGGGTTGGGAGAGGATGGTGAAGATGTGTGAAACGAGGTGGGGTTGTTGGGGGAGAGAGGAAAAGGGTTTATGGAGAAGGTGGAAAAGATTGGGGTTTTGGGTATGGTTATGGTTATTGTGGAGAAGGGTGAAAAGGGGTTTGGATTTTCTCATTCAAAAAGGGTCAAGCAATTTCAATGCATTTGGATTTGGAAGAGAAGAGAAGAGAAGAATGAATGGGTTTTGGAGATTGTGAAGGTTTGGTTTGGAAATCGTGGCTTTTCCATAGCCGCGGGGTTATGCTTCTTTCTTTGCATTCATTTCATTTGGGGAGTGTGGTAGTGATACTACAACTACCAAATTACCAATATGATTTGTTTTGAAGTGTTCAATTAGATTCAAGCCTATGATTATGGTACACTCACCTTAGGGTATATTTGAAGAAATGTAATGGAGAGGTTAGTCTAGGGATATTCAAAATCGAATCGATCCCATAAAAAACTGATAATTGAATTAAATTAAATTGAAAATCGTTAAAAAATACATTTGGTTCGAATGTGTTTGGGGTATATTTTAATAAAAACGCATGATTCGAATTAATTCGATAATATTTGGAGAAACGGCTCCAAGCCTATGATTAAATGAAAAACCTTCTGAATTTGAAATGAATTAGTAGGTGTGCTTGAAAATGAATTGTTAGATTTGCATCTAATTCATTTTTTTAAAAAAAATATTCATTTATTTTGAGTATTAACATTTTCGAATATAATATGTAAGGAGGTTTAACGAAGGATACTTGGATATCATGATTTTAATGGAAGAGAATGGTGTTGTTGTGAGTGAGTTTTTTAGGGTGTATTTGTTTAATATACTAAAGTTATGTTCTCCGTAATATTATTTTTAGGAATATTGTTGTTAGGAACTTTATTTCTATCAATATGTTTGGCAAATCAATATAGTTCATAAAAATATTTTTTAATATTTTTAACTAAATTTAAAAAATTTAAAAATAAAAATAAATATATTAAAATAATATAAGAGTGAGAAGTTATGGTTGGTTATTTTATGTTCTCATAAAACAAACACACCCTTAGTAGTATGAGGGTTTTTTTTTTGTTGTCTTGGAAGAAAGTGTTGAGTTTTAAAGGTCTATTATAGGATTGAAGTGTTTTTCGACTGTCACGTGTGATGGATAATCTAGTTTTAGTCTGGATGATGTGTACTTTATAATACACATTATTTTGTTATTCGAGTTCTTGTGTCATTTGGTATTGAAATGGTATTGTAACTTATATTCATTAAATTGTTATTTGTTATTTGGTATAAATAACTAAATACAAAATTATGCTGTCCTTTATACGTGTATGTATGACTCAATAAAAATCTTATAAAAAATTAAACCAATTGAGTCAATCCAAACATTATTGGTTTGGTTTTCATTTGTTTTATTTTTAAAAATTAACCGAATCAAACTAAATTATATGTTTTTTTCTCACGCGGTTAAGATGATTTTTAACATCAAAACTGCACAAAGCTCGCATCAAACGTCGTTATTCTATTATGTGTGATTGTTTCATTATTGTTAATAACAATGTCTTAGATTTAAAAATATAATACTAACAAAAATATAAAATTGTGATCAATAAAGTGAATTTCTTAACCCACCCTATGAACTTCTTACCCACCCGTGCGAAATTCCTAAATTACTCCTAAAAACCGAAAATATATTTTTGGTGCGCACCACCATCTAATAAAATTTACACCAAATCAGAAATTAAGTTTCGATTTTGTACCGTAACTATATTTCCGGTTTTATTCATAACAGAAATCCAGAAAAATTCATTTTATTGTCTAACATGGAGATACATAAACTTAGCAAATACAAACTGGAAGTTAAACATAAATCGAACATTACAAATCAATATTCTGGTGAATGTTGCAGAGTCCTCATAATGTCATCGACAGTCCTTGATAAAGTCACATCTAGCTCGATTGGAACTTTCTCCTGAAAACTTCGATAAGTCGACCACATAGCCCGTAAATCATCGTCGTTCTTCAGTTCACGGTTCATGAACTGCAGATTCCCTTTAGTGTCGATTGATGACGAGCGGTACTCGATCTTCTCTACCTTTCGATCGTCGCGGTAAGGAACAAGTTCCTGCAAAGTTTCGTGTACCTCTTCAATTGGGGTGTACATCGTGATCTTAAATTCGCGAGATGGTATGTCTCCGAAAAAATGAACAACTCCAACAACCCATGTGATGTCTAACTTCATGCCCATATCTGGTTTTATGTGTATTGGTAGGAATAATTATAAGAGGAGAGGTATTTTTATAGTAGAAGGATATAAACATGGACCATACAAATCCTATCTTTTTGTCAGTGATAAAATCGGAAGTTAAATTTCGTTTCCTACTTAATACCATAACCGGAAGTTAAATTCCGGTAAATGCCCTGAATTTGAAAAACCAGAAACATAACAGAAAAGAGCAAGTATAACACAAAATCTCATATATTCAAATTTTTTGCAAGTGGTCAAATTACAAAAATGAGTATATTTCCATATCATAATACATTATCAAAATAAAGTTAACATTACAATGCTACCTATACTACTTGAAAGAGCCAAAAAAAGTGTCATCGGATAAATCCACCGGTGGCACCCCTTTCGAATTTTCCTTATTATTTCTATATTTATTTCCCTTAACTTGTTGTATTCTTGCATCCTCTCAATAAATATTTTTGAACAATGCCGCGAAACATCTTAAAACGAGCACCTAATCCGCGACTGAACCTGATAATTTCTTTGTTAGGCAAAAATTTCAAAACTAAAACAAACAATGCATAACTTTTATAAAATACAAATCTTATTTTTTACCAAAAATATTTTGATCAACAAAAAAAACAATATTTGACTCTTAAAAGTTCCATCTTTACTATTTTCTTGTAAATCACAATATTTTGACTGAAAATCACAATATTTGTTTTCTTCCTAAAATCCAATTCCATTCTATTATTATTCACACTTCTAACATTATCCTCATCCATTATGTTATTTATCATCTAAAAATAACAAAAACAAAAAAGTTATTTATCATGTTTTTCTAGAATAACATAAAAAGTTGAAATTATCAAATAGCATAAAAAGTATAGACATACGACATAGTACATGAGTAAGAAATATTCTTAAATTCCCATGCTTAGTAAGATTTCACTTTGTTGAAAGTTTGGCTATTTAACTTAAAGCAGCATGCAATTTTTTGGTGGAAAGAAAAAGAATGCATAAATATCCTAAGGTGGTGGCAAAACGGGTCGGTCCGTTGGGCATGTCTATTTTGCCAGCACTTTAGTGCAAAGCGGATCAAAAGTTTAGACCCTCATCCTCTAATGTGATTGTCTCGCTCCGTTCCGTTTTTGATGCGGATTTTTGCGGACACGTGTATTTTCATAAATTTTTATGTTTTTAGGCTTAAAAAGTGCAATACCCGCAGGCTTTTCCTACTCTGCCATCACTTTTTGCATAACGGAATTAGATTTTAGACCTATATCTTCACAATACCCACTGTCTTATCTATTTTTTTCGGACTTTTGCAAGACAGGTCTAAACGGGGCGGACATACCCGTTTGTTATCCCTGTATCCTACGATAATGTATATGTTATGTTATGATAGTGTGAAATGTTGCGGAAGCCAAAAAAATGAAAGGATGCTTTTGTCATAATCTTTTTTAAAATATGATTTTAGTATTTTGATTTTACTTAACTATCACATATTCCACAAAAGAGCTAATGAGACTAATCATTTATTTCTCTTTAACTTGTGCCTTGTACACAAGATAGCATCGTGGTTAAAAAAACAATTAATGGAATAAGCCATATAAAGTGATCTAGTTTAGTTCAAGTTTGACTTAAAAATTAAGTTGAAAAATAAATAGCCAAACATATGGATTTGGCTTAAAATTGATTTTGTCATTATAAACAAATTACAATATTAAACACATTCGATCAGAGCTACCAATTTGTCATATTCATTTCAAATTTACAGTGCTAATATGAGATTAGATTCCATTATTACTACACCCTCGTACCTTAAACAACACAATTACACTGTTCCATTACCAGACACAAACCTCATTTTCATATTGTCAACTAAATATAAAGAGACCCATCTTTCATTCCACTTTCTCTCTCTATTTCCTCTCTCTTTCCAAATCTCCTTTTCGCCATGAAAATACCTTAACGTCACATACCCATCAACGCCCACGTCAACACAAACGAAAACCCATCACAAAAGTTTCAAACTTGGACCCTTTCCACTTCCCAATGCAAGACCCCACTTCCACCGCCGTTGAAACTGACCACCACCACCAATCACCACCGCCGCCGTCACCCTACAAACGCAACACCAAAACAAAGCGCCCCGTTTTCAAAGTCCTCCCAGGTCAGATCGCGTTTCGTTTGGTGTGTCACTCGTCAACGGTCGGCGGCTTGATCGGAAGTTCAGGGTCAATCGTCTCGCAGCTCCGGCGAGAAACCGGATGTAAAATCCACTGTGAGGATGCTGTTGGTGGCACTGATGATAGGGTTATTTTGGTCATTGGGTCTTTGTTGCCGAGGAAGGGTTTTGAAGTTGGGGATGGAGAACTTCAGGTTTCTAATGCACAAGAAGCTGTTGTTAGGGTTTTTGAGAGGATTTGGGAGCTTGAAGATGAAAAAGTGATTAATAGTAATAGTAATAGAGGAATGAATGTTGAAGTTTTTGGTAAATTGTTGGCACATTCTTCCCAGGTTGGTGCTGTTGTTGGAAAAGGAGGGAAGAATATAAGCACTATTAGGAATAATACTAGTACTAAGATTAGGGTTTGTCCTGCTCCACATTCTGCTGCTAAAGATGAGGAGTTAGTTCTTGTGAGTTTTTCTTTGATGCTGCTTATTATTATTTGCATTACTATTTTTAGTAGAAACCTCGTATCCTTTGCGCGCGCGAGACTTGTTTTGTTATAAGAAAATGATTTAGGCTATGTTTAGATTGATGGAATAGAGAGCGGAATGAAACATACCATGAAACATAATAGACTATTTGAAATTCTTGTTCTTTATTTGGGAACTTGTTTGATTGGCAGATAACTGGTGAAAGTTTGGCTGTGAAGAAAGCGCTGATTTTAGTATCTCATTGTCTTCAAGATTGTCCACCGATGAGCAAAGTATCGCTAAATGCACCGACTGTTAGCTATTTGGATAGGCCAATTTCTAACCCACATGAAGATTTTTTTCCTCATGTTAATTCATGGTTACCTTCCATGGAAGGCTTATCTATAAACGATAGTTCGAAACAGATGATAAACTCTAACGGTAACTTTAGTCTTGACTCGAAGGGTACTACTGGACACGAAGTTGTTTTCCGACTCCTTTGCTCCAACAATGTAGCTGGTAGTGTGATTGGGAAAAAAGGGTCTATAGTCAGAACTTTCGAATGCCAAACTGGTGCTTCTATTGTCTTTGCACCTCCTTTAAATCAGTTTGAAGATCGCGTCATCACCATTTCTGCTTTTGAGGTCGGTCAGTCATGTGATTTTGATACACATTTTGAATTTCTATATTTCCTATTATTGATCTAGAAGTGCCTTTTGTTAATCCAGAACCCTGAATATAGTAATTCTCCTGCACAAGATGCTGTTATTCTTGTCTTTGCTAGAATTGTTGAAGATCACATTCGAAATGGATTTCACCCGGCCTCTAGTGTGGAATCACCGGTAGCTGCAAGGCTTTTAGTTGCACCAAGCACAGTGAATTTCTTGACTGGTAATGAAGGTCAAGTGATTTCAGAATTGAGAGAAGTCAGCGGGGCTGACATTCAAATACTGCATGGAGTGCCAGTTCCAAACGGTGCTTTAGATAATGATGCGGTTGTCCAGGTATAATTATGTATCTTGTATAGTTCAAGACAACTATGTTTATTTGTTATTGCTCCAACAATCTTTTGTTTATTTCTGCTAGTCATGTTTGTACTTAACTGAGAGATTTCGTGCAGATCACTGGTGGATACAAATGTGTTGAAAATGCACTACGTAAAATCACTTCTAAAATTAGGGATAATCCTTTGCCCAATGAGGTGCTTGCTGAAGCAAGAATGAAATCAAGTTTTCAAGTAAATAAGGATACTGTTAGGAGTAAGTTCGTTACCCGCAAAAAGTCTCCTTTTCCTTCTGGGAGGTTTCCACCACAGGTATTCTTCTCTTCCCTTGTGTTGACCTCTTTGGTTCTTAGCACAAGTTTTGCTTAGGAGTTTGTATATTTGCAGAATGCAGGGATGTATGCTAAAACAACCACAGAAAATGGGGAAATTTTGGATCATGACAGGTCAGTATAATCGATTTTGATCGAAATCTCTCAAACTTAAGTTAAAATCATAGACTTATTGGCCTGACTAAATTTCATCGACAAAATAAATAAAAAAAAGGCTCGAGACAATTCTTTTTTTTTTTTTTTAGGTTGAGTACATTTTGATTCATAGATATGAAATCGTCAATTTTTAGGGTGTTGGGCTAAGAGTTTGAAAGACAAAAAGGGTTTGAGCTAGTTGTTTTGTAATTTCCCAGAATTGGCATATAGAATTCTAATTCTAATTCCAAATAACTCAATCTGTGAACTGCTTCTGATATTTCTTTCGGACATTCTTACTTCGATGAAATCTTTTGGCAGAGGAAACATGCTTGCCACTGTGACAAACACTACCGTGGAGATTATAGTTTCAGAACATGTCTTTGCTTCTGTTTATGGTGAAGATGGCGGTAACTTAGATCAAATCAGACAGGTGCATGATTATTTCCTTCAGAAAGATAACTTATTGATATATGTTGTGATTCGTGGTTGGCCCATCTTATGCTTCATTCTGATTATTTGGTACGATTTGAATCATTTGATCAATCTAACATTGTTGTTTGTGGGATCAGATTTCAGGTGCAAATGTAACGGTATATGATCCTAGCGTTGGTACAAGTGGAGGGAAGGTTGTGATATCTGGGACACCCGATCAAACGTTTGCAGCTCAGAGTTTGCTTCAAGCTTTCATTCAAACTGCACAACTAAGCTGATAGATGGGATGGATGGCAAGTTGCATTTCATTTTACTTTCCAGTTCTTCCTTCAAGACAGGAGGAAGTGTCATACTGGTTTGTTGGGGGTACATAGGTATATCACACGGCTTGGCTAGTCAATCAGTTACCTTCACATTGTGAATAATATTACTATAGACTCACTCTTTCACTTCAAAATGATGTGATGGTTACCTCATGTAGAGACTAACATGCAGATTCTAATTCATTTCGGTTTCTTTCTCAAAAGAGTTAGTTGCAAGATATCTAAAAGAAAACAAGACACCATATGCACACTGTTGCTTTAAAATGTAACTCCACTGTCACTTTTAGTAACTTGGGAATTTGAGTGTCCTTTAGGAATTGCCACTGTGCACCATCATGAACATCACTTGGAAATGGATAACATTTCACTAGTCATTTGCATAGTTTTGTTGGATTTATAGATCATTGGTGTTGTATGTGAGAATCACTAAAATTTTCCCTACCATCTTTAATGGAGCAAACTATTAAATTGGTTTCTGTTTTTTTAAGCCGCTCTTAAACCCGAATATGATTATGATATTTTAATCTAGATTCTAGCTATGCTATTGGTGTGAGTGCCTTTGATTATTTTAGCTGCAAGTAAATGATATGATCTTGGTTCCTCCATGAATATGCTTACCAAGCCCATACTATGGCAAATATCAGGATTAGTGTTTGCATAGGTATTTTAGTGAATCAATGATCTTCTTGTACAAGGTTTCACCTACCGAATCATCATTTGAGTCCTTAAATTTGATTCATATTTCCATATCAGTAATTGTCCCGTTTAAAATGTCTACAACTGCATCTTAGGAAGACTTTTCTCAACAACTTTGGATATCGTGGCCTCCCTTATAAACCCTAAGGAATAACTATCGTACACGAAAAACTAGTGACTATATACGTTCATCTGGGAGGAGTCAAACACATACCCAAAAGGGGAAATGGGAAACCCCCATAGATATCAATATCATTAACTTTAACATACTCCTAGATATAATCACAGCTAACCACGAGAATGGGATAGAAAATCCCCCTATTAGAACTGGGAGGAAGAATTTGAAGTCGGTCCTCGAGAGCAGGTATAGAAGAATACCTTCTGATTTGATAAATGCAGGAACAAAATATGAAAGGCCTATGTCAGACCATCTATCATAATCAAACATGTTTTTCGATTTGAACTAAGGAGACTTTAGTCTGGCCTCTCTATTCAATAGAGAGCTGAACCGACCATAATTTGTGCCAACAAATGTCTACACCATGAAAACCTCCATGAGGAGCCCGTTCACGTTCAAGAAGAGATACACAATTGAAATAATGTTACAAGTCTTTTAGAATTTCATTTTATAATGGTTTTGATTGAATAAATGATGTTCTTGGTAAATTAAATCTATTAAGTTTTGTTTCTTCTAAGTGATTGTGAGAGAGAGAGAGAGAGAGAGAGAGAGAGAGAGAGAGAGAGAGAGAGAGAGAGAGAGAGAGAGAGAGAGAGAGAGAGAGAGAGAGAGAGAGAGAGAGAGAGAGAGAGAGAGAGAGAGAGAGAGAGAGAGAGAGAGAGAGAGAGAGATATATCATTAGTTATAATCAAGTACAAGATGAAGTCGTTAAACAATGATTATCATAAAAAGTCTTACAAATGAAGCGTTAAATCAATGATTAATCATAATGAAACTTGAAGCTTCAAAGTTGTGAAATATAAAAATTGTAAAAGTATAAAAGTAACTCTCGTCCGCTTACACACACATCCAAATATGTTTTAAAGCCTCTCTTATTTTAATAAAAACATCTGAAAAATCTATTTATTTGCACCCTATATTGATTAATGACTTATTTAATCAATTAGGAGGACTTTTTACATTGGTTAATTGATTAACAAATTAAGGTAAATTGATTAAAATATTTGTAACGCCTCCGATTAATGAGAGAGACCTTTAATCGATTAACGATGGAATAATTCAAAAACTTTTTATATTAGGATTATTTAATAGATTAACAACTATGGTTAATCAATTATAACATTAAAAGTACCTATGAATCATTTCCTGTCTGAGCAAATTCTTTTCTTATAAATAAAAACTTTCTCCTCATTATTGTTACACACTTGATTTCAAATTTGAAACTCTTATGTCTCACTTTATACTTTCTTCTTCATTTTTCATTTCTTCGCAGCAATTGTCTTAGTGCCGATAGAGTGAAAAATACATGTGAGGTATTTTTTTGCATCAGTGATGTGATGAGTTTGAATTTTACTCAAAAATATGTTTTCTCTTGAGTTATATCTTTTTAAGAAAACTTTGTTTGAATCTTGAGCTTATTTAGTTAAAAGCTCTTGTTTGATTATTGAGATTACCTGATAAGATCTATGTTTAGTTCTTGAGATTAGCCTAGTAACATCTCTGTTTGATCATTTATCTTATCCGGTCAAAAGTTTTTGTCACTTTCAAGAAGCAGCAGCAAGAGTGCTCAAATTAATAGGTTATTTGGATTATCCATCCATATCCAAACTCGATTATTAAAAACCGGTTAATTATTGTATGGTTTTAACTAAATCACTAGTTTAGATATTTTAGTAATATGCTTTTAACTAAATTCATTTTTTTAGATATCCATACCTTAAATGAAAACCAAATTAGTCAATTTTTTTGACTAAATTATAAAAAAATAAATTTTAAAGAAAAATGATTTTTTTTTTAAAAAAAATCAAAAATGACAAAGAAGTTTTTTTTTAAAATAAAATAAAAAGTTTCTAAATATGAAAAAAAATATGATTTTTTTATTAAAAAATACTTTTCCGAAATAAGAAAAACAAATTTTTATTTTGGAAATAAGTTTTTCTTAAAATTAAAAAAAATAATTTTATTTTGAGAAAAATAATTTTTTTTGTTGCTTTTTTAAATTAATTTTATCTTTTGAAAAATAATTTATTTTTGAAAATAAAAAATGGAAGTAATTTTTTTGTAGCAGTCCCTAATAAAAAGAAGAGTTTACATCAATGAAGAAATTATCGAGACCCTCTTCATTTGACAAATATGGAGCTAGTCTTCAACGACTCCTTAACTACCCAAATAAGTTGGTATACAACCTCATAAGTTTTATCATTTTGGTGACCCTTATACACCATTCTCGTTATGTTGTCAAAAGATAAAAAAGGAATGACCATAAGTACAGATAGATAATTGTGATTACATCCATTGTCTGACTTCATTATCAATAGGGTCACAATCGAAAGCACATTTATGTGCTTTAATTAGATTTGAGTCTTATGTTCCTTCATAAAATTATCTACATATTATGGTTTTGGCAAGTGCAAATCTAGGAAAGTGAACCCTCTAAAAACCTTCACGTTGACAATGTCAATAGGGATGTTTGTTCCATTTATGCTAGTATTAGTACTTGGAACCTCTGAAGGGTTTCTTGCGTCGGGAATTTCTATCTCTGGATTCCTAGCACCAACTCATCCCTTAGTTTTTATAACATTCACGGTCTGACCCATAATCCCGCCAAAAGACATTTCTAAACCTACAAGAATTACCACTTTTGTACCAGTTCGACAAGATGGGCCACTAAGATTATTGTATCTCACTAAGTTTATGACCAAAGCAACCGAGTTTCCGATGAATAAAGAAGTTGAATCATCAGAGCCTTGGGAAGAACTTTTTAATAGATAAATGGAGCTGAAGAGCGCAAAGGATTGCAGGAATTTGAAAACAACGAGGAATGCTTGAGATTCAAGAAAACATTGATAGCATTACCTCCCTACCTAAGACGCCTAGGTTCACAGGGTGAACATCCATAACAAACGTTTCACTAGCAAGACACATATTGAATGCGAACGTTCTATAAACCATCAACTTCCATTTCAGTCATCATTAGTCTCTTCCTTAACCCATAGAACTCTTACAACGGCCACGAAACGCCAGAACAAAATTTTCTTGAGGCTGGTCTCGACAATTCTAAAAAAGCAATCCCAATCGTATATGATAGCAAGGAATTTCATGACAACTATTTCAGACTGTCCAAATAGCCTAGTATGAATGCCAAATCCAAAACTTTGTCTGATCATACCAATTTACAAGTGTACCCTCAGTAAAGAGTCTTGCACTGAATCCACACACCACACTCATCTCATTCGTTAGAATTCATCCAACGATCCTCATATATAACCACGTATAACTATCACTCATCTATACATGGTTGTGTGTTACACTAACGTACGATTCATTTTATACACTTACAACCTTTTTCACGCTAACTTCATTGATTTACGCGTTAGAATACTAAATTTGCATGCATACCCCTTCATCACAGACTTCCATTAACATATATAGGACCGATCCCTTGAATCAAAAAAGTGGTGCCCCTATAATTTATGGAAATTTCTTCACCCACCTAGTGGGTTTCTTCCCCACCCATGGTAGAAACCCAAAAATACCTCCAGGTTTCGTAAGCGCACTTACGAATTCACCTCGGAGGTAGATTTCGCAAGTGCACTTACGAAATAAATCAGAATTTTTAAAAAATAAGGTGAATTCGCAAGTGCACTTACGAACTCACCTTATTTTAGGGTGTATCGTAAGTGCACTTACGAATTCGCTCAATATCTTAAGTTTATTAGGATTAAAATACAATTTATATTTCACTATTTAATTAAAAAATTAATTATTTAATTTTATATCATAAATTTATTTTAATAATTTTTAATTATAAATTTAAGTTATTTTTTATTAATAATAATTCAATTTAATTATATTATTAAAAATGTATTATACAATTAATGCATATAAAGTAAATCAAGGCAAAAAATCAATTGTATCTCTTCATATAAAAATTGATATCAATAGTATTACTATGATTTTTATTATAGGCAAAATTTGATATTAATATCAGTTATATCAATAGATTTTATTATTATAGGCCAAATATAAGTTAGACTAAAATGCATATATTTTTCTATTTTTTTAGTACGTGAAATTGTGTATATATGAAATGGAAATCACATAAAATAAAACATAATATTATATTTTCTTTTATATATATTGGAATAACTTGTATTTTAATCATAATAAATTTAGGATATTTGACAAATTCGAAAGTGCACTTACGAAACACTCTGAAATAAGGTGAATTCGTAAGTGCACTTACGAAGAGTATATTTGATTTTTCAAGAGTGTGGGAAAAACTCACTAAGTGCGTGAAGAAATTTCCTAATTTATTTTAACAACAAAGGATAAAGAAAAATAATCGGATAAAAACACATTTTAATTTGACATTGTGAAAATATAATAGAAGTGTGACATCAAAGCATAAACCACTATAAAGATTCTCCTCCTCCTCCTTGTTGGTGAAATCTCCAAAATATATTTGAAAAGTTGCAATGGTTATAAAAGACCTTTTAGAGAAAAGGTGCAATGCTTTACAATTGAAGCATTGTAACCATTCATGAACAAAATCTTTCAAAGAGTTGTTTCCCTTCATCAAAGGACATAAGTTTTTCTATAAATAGAGATACTTGTAAGACATAAAAGGGACACAAAATAGTATGTTTCAAGTATCATAAATTACATCTAAGTCATTCTTTTATTTTTCTAGTGCACAAGAATAAATGAAAGAACTTTATTCGGTAAAATATCATTGATCGATATGCTTAATATGAATGTGCGATTCATGTTGACGTTTCTAAAGTATCCTAAAGAGGATTCGCCGGTTAATCCATTTGCATTCAATTTGCCTAAATTGGTGGGGACGAATCGAACCTAAAGTTTAGTGTAAACACACGCTTTAGAATTTATTTTGTGCAACTTTCATCGTACCGTTTTCATCTTCTTTTGTTCAAGTTTTGCAGCAGTCTCCAATACAAAATCTAACAATTTTTAGGTTTAATTTATGATTCATTTGCGTTTAATTAGCGACTGCAACTTTGAAGGATAAATGAGCAATCATTCTTATTTATTTATGATCATGGTGAAAGGTACACATTTTTATTGTATGATTCTATGATATGGTTATGAAATTTGGTGTTATTAGTATCAATTGTTGTTAAGTGTTTGGTTTCCATTCAATTTGGTTGCATTATCATGATCATATATGTATTTATTGTTTAAAATTATGAATATATTTGAATGAAGTTTTCTAAAATATGTAAACGTTCACATCTGAACAAATGCTTGGGAAAGAAAATGTATTTATGTTTACAATCATCACTTCATATCCAGTAGCCTTAACATTGACTTCAATCAAAATATCTGTGTTATATTTAATTTTATGTGTAGTACGTGGCTTAGATATTTTGACCCACCTGATGAAGTTAAAGTTGGTTAAGATATTTTTGTATGGTCAAGTTTTATTTTGTTATGTATGATTAATGCATTCAATGTATGATATATCATGGCCAAATCTATTATCAATCTAATGTATGATATATCATGGCCAAATCTATTATCAATCTATTAAAAGTAAAGTACTTGGAAATTTCAAGTCTAACCTTTTGATTAAATGTTATAACTTTTCTTATTCCAAGGGTATAATAGACTAATCAACACTATGCTGTTACCATATTCATTTGGCATTTAATTTTGCTGACATGTCAATCTATCATAATTTTACACTATTTTTTATTTATTTGATTTATTAATTTATTTTATTTTTTATATTTGAATTTTATTTATATTTGAATTCCAATTCCAATGTTTCATTCACGGTTAATTTATTTATATTTGAATTCCAATGTTTTTTTTTTACAGAATTTGAATTCTAATGTTTGACTCACGGTTAATGAGGAAGGAATTGGAATGGCCAAATTAGATCTATTATTATTAAATGGAATATTATTCATTGCATGATTTAAAAATACCCACTATTTATCATTACACTACAAGATTAAATGTATATTATTGGAATTAGAATGGATTATTTTGATATTCCAAGATATCACAACTTCCCATGCATTCTAAACCCTATATATAGCCATTCTAAACCCTTACTCTTTCACTCCTCAATCTTCTTCATTCTCCATTATTTTCAAAAGGTTACGTATTATTTTCCAATTCTTCTTCATTCCCATATTTTGATTCTCTGTGTCCATTTTAATACAGATTTTGTAACCGGTCTAAATAGTAACATCAATGGCGCGACCGATTGAAGCTGTGAAAGACATCAACGACTCAAAGGATTTGTGGAAGATTGCTGTTCGTTGTAAACATATGTGGACTGTGACAAGTTCATCCAACAAACAACACTTGGAACTCATTTTGGTTGATTCAAATGTATAAATATTAGGGTTTTTTTTTGTTAATATATGATGTTGGAGGTTTAAATTAATCGTTCTAAATATTTTTCATTGCTGCATCATAGTATTTCCTTTTATATGCAGGAACAACCCCAATATTATTCCAGAAATAGTTAGTAGATTGAAGGACATGTTAGATGAGTTCAACTCACATACCAAATCTTTTAGGATGGCAGCAGATAGATTAAAGGATTGTCCTTTGCCTGATCTCAAGCTTAAGCTAATATCTGATAGATCAACAGATGGAAGGATTTATAACCAACCTACTGTTTTGGAGGTAGTCGCCCTAATAGTTGGTGATGTTGATACGGGTTCTAAGAGGGATATTCTTCTTGAAAGAAAGAGCGGAAGGCTAAAAAGAATAAGTGAGTTTCATTCAAGTTATCTTGGCATATCAATATCCACTTTTGTTTCCTTATGGGGAAGATGGTTTTAGACTTGGAGTTCTTCTTAGAGAAACTAATACCAAAAAAAAATGAAGAGGAATAAGCTTACCATTAGAGAATGGCTTGCTTTTAGGATTCAATGCAGACATAACGAGGCACAAACTATATTGCGGTCAAGAAGGTTGTTTCAACAATTTTTGATTGATGGATTTCCTATGATGGAGTCACAAAGATTGAATTATATTCGAAAACATCAGAAAAAGTTGCGTGTTTCTAAATATTGCAATTTGAGCTCATCTGAACAGAATGCAAACACTCAAGGATCAAACAAAGGTAAAAGAATGGTTTTACCTTCAACTTATGTTGGAAGTCGGAGGTTTATGGAACAACTCTATTTTGATGGAATGGCAATTTGTAGCCAAGTTGGATTTCCAGATCTTTTTATCACATTTACTTGCAATCCCAACTGGCCTGAAATCCAAAGGTTGCTTAGCAAAATTAACTTGAATTCTCAAGACCGTCCATATATCATCTCAAGAGTCTTCAAAATTAAGTTCGATGAGTTGTTGTGTGATCTAACAAAAAAGCACGTGTTAGGGAGAGTGATTGCATGTAAGTCAATTTAATACCCTTTCAGTCGAGTTATATTTTTTGACATTAATCTTATTAAATATGTAATATGCATCGTTTTACTAAGTTTAAACTTACTTAATTTCAGATATATACACCATTGGATTCCAAAAGCGGGGTTTACCACACGCCCATATACTATTATTCTTGCATCCTTCAAGCAAGTATCCGACTCAGATGATATAAACAAGATCATTTCAGAGATACCAACGGAAGAAGATGATAGGCAACTCTACCATTTGGTCAAGACACATATGATTCATGGACCATGTGGTTTAGCAAATGCGAATTCAACTTGCATGAAAAATGGAAAGTGCTCAAAATACTTTCCAAAGAAATATCAAACCGAAACCATTGTTGATCGGGATGGATATCCGTGTACGAAGAAGAAATGGTCTTTGAAAAACACGTTCAACTTGATAAGATATGTAGTTCCTTACAATCCATATTTGTTGAAGAAATTCCAAGCACACATCAATATGGAGTGGTGTAATCAAAGCACTTGGTTAAATACTTATTTAAGTATATTAACAAGGGTATGATAAATTACTCTTTTGTCCAAAGCGACGGTGATGGATCTCCTCGGTCGAATGGTTGGAAATCAAGCAATATCTTGATTGCGATATATCTCACCAAGTGAGGCATGTTGGAGACTTTTTCATTTCCTATTCATGGTAGATCACCCGTTGAAAGGTTGTTCTTTCATCTTGAAGGAGACAACTCATTTATTATACCGATTATGAATTGATAGATGAGGTGCTTGACAAACCAACTGTGAAAGAATCTATGTTTACGGCATGGATGGAAGCAAACTAAGCATACCAGAGGCAAAGAATTTGACGTACTCACAGTTCTTTCCAAATTTGTTTATGATAAAAGATACCGTCGATGGAGACCGCGTAAAAGAGGAAATACAATTGGCAGACTTATTTGGGTCCCTCCAAGTACGGGTGAGTTATATTTCTTGAGAATGATGCTAACGATCGTCAAAGGTCCAACTTGCTATGAGGATATAAAATTTGTGGGTGGAAAAGTTCGAGGATTCTTTTAGGGATGCATGCTTGAAATGGGATTTCTTAACGATGACAAGGAATATGTTGCAGCCATCGACGAAGCAAAGAATTGGGGTTCCGGGCATTTTTTACGAAAGTTATTTGTCACTATGTTACTATTCGGTACTGTCAATAGACCACGACATGTTTGGGAAAAAACTTGGAGGACGTTATCTGATGGTATCCTCTACCAACAAAGGCAAAAACAAATAAAGAGGTATGAACACTTTATTAAACTTTTTAAGTCAACAAATATTATTTTCGAATGCAAGTGTATCTTTTTATTACAAAATATAATGATATGAACTTACTTTAAAATATAATTATTCTTCATCCATATGTCCCTTATTTAATATGTTTCATAAGGTATGTCCATTTACGTAAGAAACATTTTCATATTTGTCATTTGTCATGTATGTAAGTTATTTTCTTAACTTGCAGCTGCAACAGTGTCTTTGGTTCCATTTAATTTCACGCAGCCGCAACATCAACTGTTTGATTTATGTTCAATGTATTTCAACATCACGACAGCAGTTGCATCATACATATGTAATTATATAGAAAACTAATGAAATTTTTTTAACAGAATTGCAGCTATCGGACAATGAGTTAAAGAATCTCACACTAATTGAGATTGAGAACATGATGCAATCGAATCGAAGAAGTTTGCATGAATTTAAATGTATGCCGTATCCAGATTCATACATCACAAAACATGTTGGCAATAGGCTTATTTATGACGAACTTAATTACGATGCCGATACCGAGAAAAAATTCCAAGAACTTTTCATGCCCTTACAGTGATTTATTTTCTTTATACTATGAATTACAAAATGATTTTCTTGTCCTTGCACTTATAATTCTTGGTTTGTATTTTATAGATGAACAACGTTTGATATTTGAGAAAATCATGGATCTTGTTAACAAGCAGTGGAGGGTATTTTTCTTGCATGGTTACGGAGGACTGGTAAAACTTTCATGTGGAGAACACTATCAAGTGCACTTCTCAAAAAAATTGTTCTTCTGTTGCTTCAAGTGAGATAGCTTCGTTATTATTGCCGGGTGGAAGAACAACACACTCAAAGTTCAAAATACCTGTGCCAACGCTTGACAACTCAACTTGCAACATCGACAAAGACACCGAACATTCTCAATTATTTGAAGCAACGGATGTGATAATATGGGATGAGGCACCTATGTCTCACAAGAACCTTGAAGCATTGGATAAAACCCTTAAAGATGTAATGAGCAAAAAGGGTGTTGAGAATACTATTTTTGGTGGAAAAGTTGTTGTATTTGGAGGAGATTTTAGACAGATTCTTCCTGTTGTTCTAAGAGCTGGGTGTTCTGATATTGTTCATGCATCAATTAGTTCATCTTATGTATGGGATTATTGCCAGGTTTTAACACTATCAAAAAATATGAGACTTCAAGAGGGAAGAGACAACACAAGTTCTAATGAACTAGCGAAATTTTCAAAATGGATTTTAAATGTGGGTGATGGTAAGATTTGTGAACCCAATGATGGTTTGGCTGATATTGAAATTCCTCAAGAGCTATTAATATCAAATTTTGATGATCCTATAAGAGCAATTGTTGAAAACACATATCCCAATTTGTTGGAAAAATATCAAGATGTTGAATTCTTACAAGGAAAGGCTATTCTTGCTTCAACCATTGAAGTTGTGGACAAAATCAATCATTATGTATTAGACTTGATACCAGGTACATGTGTTTTATATTTACTGTATTATTACATTCATAATATATATATATATATATATATATATATATATATTTAAGAACATAGTTAGAGTATTTGAGTTTTGATTCCATTGATAGAACAGATTCAAGTTATACTGAAGCATATGAAGTTCTAACTCCTGAATTTCTCAGTAAATTAAGAACGTCAGGGCTTCCCAATCATAGGATCAAATTGAAGGTTGGTACACCTATTATGCTAATGAGAAATTTGGACCAAGCCGATGGGTTGTGCAACGGAACAAGATTAATTGTTACAAGATTTGCAAATCATGTCATTGAGGCAAAAATCATGTCTGGAAAGAACATAGGTAACATTTTTTACATTCCACGAATGTCTATGTCACCTTCTGATTCACCTTGGCCATTCAAGTTGATTAGAGACAATTTCCGATTATTGTCTCCTATGCAATGACAATTAATAAGTCACAAGGTCAATCTCTTGATAGTGTTGGATTGTATTTGCCTACCGTGTTTAGTCATGGTCAATTATATGTTGCAATTTCAAGAGTTAAGAGCAAAAGTGGGCTAAAAATCCTAATTCATGACAAGGAGAATGTACCGTGTTCTACTACTACTAATGTTGTGTACAAGGAAGTCTTTCAAGCACTTTGATAGTTGGTAAACTTTATATCTTATACTTTACGATTCAAATTAAAAATCTATTTTGAATTAAAATATATAGTATGTACATTTTCCATGTATTTCAAGAAGTATATAATTTTTCCTATTTGTTCATGCAGACGTGATTTGTTGATAGGACCGACGCTTGCTATAAATATGGAGTTAAATGCCAACATGGTTTACATGAGACATATACTCAACTGAAAACATGGTAACATACTTAATAATTTAATAATCTATAAATGTAATGTGAATCCAGACGAGACCCGTGCGATAGCACGGGTTTGTTACTAGTATAAAAGAAAAGTTGATGTTCAAATTGATATGCATGTTAAATATTTTAATAGTTAAGATGTAATGACATAAAAGTTTATGTATTATTACAATATACTCAATTAACAAAATGACGATAGTTTGTCTAAACTATCAAGAATATATAATATATTTTGCATATGATAAATGTACTAATATGATAAATGTACTAATATGATAAATGTGTCATAGTTTGATAATAGTTGGAGTAAATATTATCAAGAGTACATAAAGTAATCATAGACATGACTATTTGAAAGATTGAATATTTAAAGTTTATTAAAGTTTGAAAATCTTGCGATTCTTTGACGAAAGGATTGACAAGGATATGATGTCTTTGGATATAACTGAATATAAGGAAGACATCGTTAAGGGATGTATAACAAGCTCATATCTAATTAATCATCAATGGTGGAAACTTAACTCACACTTGATTAATGTTAAGTTTTGAGTTCAATGATGAAAGTACATTATTAGAGTGATTGAAGTACTTGACAATTGATACATCCCAAGGAGTAAAAGTACTTGGACCATAAAATTAAGTGATTGAGGTTTTCCTCTTAATAGACATATAACATATATTTGCTGGAATGCATAATTATGGATGCATTTCTGATATAGTCTACCTATATAAGAATGAAGTGGTGTCGCTTCATAGAGTTCAAGGGGTTCACTCTTAAATTCTCATGAAAGGGATATGAGACACAAGGCCTTATTAAATGTGTCATATTGATAATTCGATCAATGGTACCGAAATTTCATGTGTGAGTTATGCACACTTGTTCTAATGATTAATTAGTTCAAAGCTTGTCTACCAATCTATTCAGTGATGAGTGTAAACTTAACTTACTAAGTAATGGTTCAAATCGTAAGATATCTTTATCTGAAATCATAAAATTTACTGAATAATGGATTTAGATATATTTTGAAAATGGTGAGAGATTGTTGGTGAAATTTCCAAAATATATTTGGAAAGTTGCAATGGTTAAAAAAGACCTTTTAGAGAAAAAGTGCAATGCTTTACAATTGAAGCAATGTAACCATTCATGAACAAAATCTTTCAAAGAGTTGTTAGTCATTATTTTATGTTTCTAGTGCACAAGAATAAATGTAAGAATTTTATTCGGTAAAATATCGTTGATCGATATGTTTAATATGCATGTGCGATTCATGTTAAGGTTTTCAAAGTATCCTAAAGGGGATTCGCCGGTTAATCCATTTGCATCCAATTTGCCTAAATTGGTGGAGGCGAATCGAACCTAAAGCTGAGTGTAAACACACGTTTTGAAATTTATTTTGTGCAAGTTTTATCGTACCGTTTTCATCTTCTTTCTTATCTATATTTTACAGCAGACCTCCTCCTCCTCCATTATTTTAAAATATAAAAAAAATTCTACCATTTAAACGTATGATTTTTCATATACACCTTCCAAATTCTACCATTCATGATATGTTGTGTTGGTATTAACATAACTTTAAACAGTTGTCTTATAGTATGAAAATATGAATGCATACACTTCCCTTATTGCACAATGTGCACACAAAAAATCCTTAACTACCCTCGAAGCAGTTCACACTCACATCATCAAATCCGGTTCCTTGTTCTCTTTTTTTGGCCACAAGCTCATTGATGCCTACCTCAAATGCGGCATTGTAGCCGAAGCACGCAAGCTGTTCGACGAATTGCCTAACAGACACATAGTTACTTGGAATTCAATGATCTCCTCCCATGTCAAATGTGGGAAGACCAATGAAGCAATTGAGCTCTATAAAAACATGCTCTTTGATGGTGTTTTACCTGATGCTTACACATTCTCTGCGGTTTTTAAGGCTTTCTCGGAGTTGGGTGTTTTGCGCCACGGACAGAAGGCTCATGGGTTGGCTGTGGTTTTGGGTTTTGAGGTCTCGGATGGGTTTGTTGCGACTGCCATTGTTGATTTGTACGCGAAATTTGATAAAATGAAGGATGCCCGTTTGGTGTTTGACCGTGTTTTGGATAAAGATGTTGTCTTGTTCACTGCATTGATTGTGGGGTATAATCAGCATGATCTTGATGGTGAAGCTTTAGAGGTTTTTGAGGACATGGTTGGTAGGAGGATCAAGCCTAATGAATATACTTTAGCTAGTATCTTGGTTAGTTGTGGTAATCTAGGAGATTTAGTTAATGGTAAGTTGATTCATGGTCTTGTTGTTAAGTCTGGTTTGGAATCTGTTGTTGCTTCACAGACTTCACTTCTTACTATGTATTCAAAATGCAGTTTGGTTGAGGATTCCATAAAGGTGTTTAATCAGCTTAACTATGCAAGCCATGTGACTTGGACATCTTTTATAGTTGGTCTTGTGCAGAACGGGAGAGAGGAGGTTGCTGTGTCAGTATTCAGAGAAATGATTCGTTGTTCGGTGATTCCGAATCATTTCACGTTATCCAGTATTCTTCATGCTTGTTCTAGCCTTGCAATGCTTGAAGTAGGAGAACAAATTCATGCCGTAACGATGAAACTAGGAGTTGATGGAAACAAATATGCTGATGCAGCACTGATTCATTTGTATGGAAAATGTGGAAATGTAGAAAAGGCAAGGTCGGTTTTTGATTTATTGACTGAATTAGATGTAGTATCCTTCAATTCGATGATTTATGCTTATGCACAAAACGGTTTTGGGCATGAAGCGCTTGGACTATATGAAAGAATGAAAAAATCGGGACTTGCACCAAATGGTGTGACATTCATTAGCATTCTCTTGGCATGTAACAATGCAGGATTAGTTGAAGAAGGTTGTCAAATTTTTGCTTTCATTAGGAATAACCACAACATTGAGTTGACAAGAGACCATTTTACTTGTATGATTGATTTGTTAGGGCGAGCGAGGAGATTTGAAGAGGCTGCAAAGTTGATAGAGGAGGTGAAAAATCCAGATGCAATATTATGGAGGACACTTCTGAATGCATGCAAGATTCATGGCGAAATAGAGATGGCAGAGAAATTTATGGCAAAAATGCTTGATCACACTCCAAGGGATGGAGGAACGCATATTCTCTTAACGAATATTTATGCATCGGCTGGAAAATGGGACAATGTGATTGAGATGAAAAGCACACTAAGAGATTTGAAGTTAAAGAAGAGTCCTGCAATGAGTTGGGTTGATATCGATCGAGAGGTTCATACTTTTATGGCAGGAGATTTATCTCACCCAAGAGCTCATGAGATTTTGGAAATGTTGCATGGATTAATAGAGAAGGTTAAAACCTTGGGTTATAACCCTGATACCAAATTTGTGTTGCAGGATTTGGAGGAAGAGAAAAAGATTAGTTCTTTATATTATCACAGTGAAAAACTAGCTATAGCTTTTGCTTTATGGAAGACTTGTAGGAGGAGTACTGCTATCAGAATTTTCAAGAATCTTAGAGTTTGTGGAGACTGCCACAGTTGGATAAAATTTGTTTCTTTACTTACTGGGAGAGATATAATTGCTAGAGATGCAAAGAGATTCCATCATTTTAAAGGAGGGATATGTTCCTGTAAAGATTATTGGTGAATCTCAATTTTACACTTTAATTTATTAGATGCGAATCGCACATTTGCATGTTAACTTTGTTAAACAAAATAGTAAACAGACAAATCTGTGATGGTTCACTCGTGTTATTACACCCTTCAATTAAACCGAATCATCGATGAATATTTTACTATGATTTAGTTGTTATATAGTTAATATTCAAGCAAACCGTTGTTAATTTAGTCTGGATTTTGAACACTAACAATTGCATCGGCCATAATTTTCAACGCAACAAAAAGCCTCGCGGCAAATAAATAATAATAATAATAATACAAAAATGTGGATGCGAGAATATTGAAAAACTAGTTGTTACATACAAAACAGTATGGTAGTTATTTACAGTGCCTCTCTGGGTTGCTAAGTAAGGTGTATACAGGAAAAGAGTGCGTCTTTGGGCTTGTTTAGTTTCACTTCTACATAGACTCAACTTGCATTCATATGCCAATTGACCGCGATTTAACAGAAGCTGCAACTGTAGAAATGATCCTGGCGTGCACTTTGGACATTGATCCGCAAAAACAGACAAGCTCATAGAATCAGTATTGGATGGTGTGATGGCGTAACCAGAGGTCATACATAACCATATGGAAAGCATCGTATCTTACTGGAGGCGAATTCCACTGGAAGTGTTTCTGAATCTGATACAACATGACATAACTTTCTTGTGAGTTCCACCATATGACATAAATAATAAGTTCCCGAGTACAATATAAGCATATAAAATTGAAATATTTCTTGAAATAAAGTAATTAGAGGATTACCTTAACTAAATTATTGTGAAGTACAACAAACTCGGCCTGCGATATTTTTTTGAGGATTTCTTTAAGCTGATATACATCATCTTCCTTGAGTACAACAGCAAATTTTCTCCAGTCAAGAATATCATTAAAAGGAAGATCATAGAAATTTGATAATATCACTGCAAAACAACATTAACAACTTGAGGTCAGGTCAGTTACACTAGGCATGCAGGTTTGAGAAGCTCAATATAAGCAACCACACAAATAAAAAGTAAAAAAAAAATTAATCAGAAAGTATGACTTACCAGGTATGCATCCATAATGGATAGAGTCTGCTATTCGAGCACTGTTAACCTGTGATCCACCAGGGCATATACAAAACTTACTCCTGTAAAATCTTTTCTGGTACACTAGATGCCCAGTAGCCCTACTAATTCGGTTATTTGAAATGTCAAGTTCCGTGTCATTTTCCCAGACACGCGCTAGAATAACTCTAATTTTAGAGTTACGATGACCAGCCCAAAATCCAAGACTAGTCCTGCAAAGCACAAATTTATCAAATTTTCACAATGTCGTGTAGAACTATTCTTTATTGAATATTGATCTTCTAGAACCTAATTTGCACCAACTTCTGTATAAAATGATCTAACTAATTGGAAGAAGCGAAAAATGCAAATCTTAAAAAGATTCACCTATTTTCTACATCATTCCCTCCAGCTGGAAGAGCAAATGGCTGTAGCACTTGAGGGAGAGCAACATCTTTGTGTGGAATGAATCCAACGTCATAGCTGGGGGAGCACACTGCTCGAATGGAATTCTTCACAAGTAACGGAAGTCCTTCTGTTGCCCGCACACCAACATCATGACAAGTGACAAAGAAATGATCGGCACCCAATGTTCGGTTCCAATAAGGATACTTGGATATCAAGCTCTCCACGTAATTTTGTACAATTATGGTCATATTCTCATAAGTTGTGCCCTGCATAATATCCAACGATGAGGTTCACTACATTCCACCTAGATGTAAACTTTACCATAAATCTTACTAATATAAAAGATCCCAACACCACCACAACTGTCATTTAATACACTAATGAGGAACAAGACATAAGGATGTAGATGTAAGTTTTGTCCTAAGAACAAAAGGCCAAAAGACAAGATCACAAGTGCAATTACCATATGTAATATATATAACAAGATTGTATAGAAATAGCAGACAAACAGGCAAACAGGCAACAAGCTGGCCGAGCAATAAAGCACAACATTGCAACAAAATGTAGTAGCGATCATTATACCTTGCCACGCATCTTGTGACATGAAATAGGAATAAAAAAGAGATGAGCCTGATCGGGATCAAGAGTCCGAAAACGACTCTCCCTAATATTCTGAAAGAAATACCCCTCACTAGCATACTTCCCTGTAAGCTTCCTCGGAGTCTGATAAAAAGTCTTAGAATCCCCATCTGGGTATATGTAAACCTTGAACCTTTTCTCCATCTCTGCAAAATTCAACTTGAAAACGCGTGGAGAATGATACACATCCCCAAATTCATCATCATCATAAACATCATCACCATCTTCTGTTTTCTCGCTTCTTCCTGCATCTACGAGCTTCCCAACTGATGATGATGACACCTGAGAAACAAAACAAAAAACCAAAAGGGTAATCGAAAAATTGAAAATTTGGAAATGGGTTGGGGTTGGATTTTGATTTTGGTTACCTGAGATGAAGGGGTGGTGTACTTGAGGGAAAGGTATGTGAATGAGAGAAGAGTGAGGATTGCGAGGGTTAGGAGTGAGCCACGGAGAGAGAAGAGAGTGTGGCAGGAGGGTTGTTGTTGGTTTTGCTTAACAGAAGACATGAGAATTGAATCAGATGTGTGAGATTTTGGTGAATCTGTGATGTGGGAGGCTTTGCTTGCTAAGGGAACCTTCTTCCTTAACTCTTGCAGTTCTCTTATGCTCTTGTGACAGCCTGCCTGTTTTTTTCTTTCTTTTTTGTTCTTCTATTTCTAGAGAAAATTTTGATTTGGAGTTAAAAGGATATTTTTAAATTGAAATACATATGGACAAAAATCAATAATCACATACAATTCTTTTCTTATTATTATTTTCTAATAAAAATATGACAAATATACATAAATCTACTATGAAGATAATATTAATCAATTGAGCACTTCGCTTAAATTGTCTTTTTCTGTTTTCATTTTTGCATTATAAAAAGGACTCTTTCGTAATTAGCAAATGAATCTTACTCTTTTTCAAATTATTGACAAACAATCGTGTTTGTTTTTTATTGGTCACATTTGAAACATCCTTTTACCCTCCATCTTTTTATATGTTTTGGACTGCCCGAATACCTGTTGGGTAGGCCACTCCACATCGAGGTACAATCATCCGTCGAGGTTTGATAACATACTGGGGGCTCCTATCTGCCCGCTCAATGCGCCACCCGACATCCTTGGTTCGACAGTTGTCGAGCAGATCCGCTGCTTGTCTCGCTAAGGACTATGCCCGTTATGTCCCCTCTGTCCGACATAACGGCTAGTTACGAGCATCTGCGCTCGGTCTGACCAAATCAGCTCAGATGACTATACTCACGGATCCGCGTATCCAGGCCCAAGTATAACAACCAATGAGAATCCTCCTATGATCATTATATAAACCCTCATATCTTTGAGAGCAATGTATCACATTCTTACTCTAAAAACCCTAATAATCACTATTCTCACTTTAAACATTTGCTTAATTAGCATCAGAGTGTCTTGCAGGTACACCACCCCCTCCTCAACATCAACCTTGCTCGAAAGATCTTCATCTGTTCCGGCCGTCTCCAATTTTGATCAATCAACCAGATCAATATATATATATATATATATATATATATATATATGTGTGTGTGTGTGTGTGTGTGTGTATTTTATTTTATTTTTTAAAGAAAAAAATTGGTGACGTCACTTTTTTGTTTTAATTTTTTTTAATGACATGACATGATCATGATATTAGTTTACTATTGGATGACAGTATAAAACCATTGTGTACTGTTAGTACATATCCACTAAACCTTTTTTAAACAGTATTAAGTCTAAGGATATGTTCGGATGACAGTATAAAACTATTGTGTACTGTTAGTACATATCCACTAAACCTTTTTTAAGTAATATTAAGTCTAAGGATATGTTCGGATTCGTGATATGATATCAAATTGAATGAAATGGAATAAAATATAGTATAATATATGAGATTCTATTGTTTGGATTTATAAACTAGTAAAAAAATTAGTTTTATTGCACGAGTCCCGTCTGATTTCACATTACACATTAAGCAATTCACCAAATATATCAAAGATAAGATAATATAATTCTAACAATGTTAAAACTGGCAACACAACTTTACCATTTCCATAACATAGTTGGTACTTATGAATTTTACTATGTTTTCGTTTGTGTCTTTTCTTATACCACATAAGTGTTCCACGTTGTGAGCATTCAATATCAGGATCACCAATATTCAAATAACCTATTTAAATCAAAATAATTTTAGACATATACACTACAAAAAATAACGCTTTTCATGATGAATCAAAATAGGTTGGTGTTCTTCGATCTTCCATACTGGTACAGTCTTGATGTAAGACATTGTCTTGATGTGATGCACATGGAGAAAATATATGTGATAGTTTGATTGGAACACTTCTCAACATTAAAGTCAAGACTAAAGATACTAAGAAATCTTGTGAAGATATTGTTGGAATAATATAGCAAGTGTGAGTAAGTGGGGAAATACCTTCCCCCGATTATTGCGCCAACAACTGGTATCACGAGCCTTTGGTTTCGAGATAGGGACCAACTTAGTATCGACCGTTGCAAGGTGTCAACAGCAGTACAAGTGGGGGAGCATTGTGGACTCACACTTGAGGTGGAGTGTTAGAATAATATAGCAAGTGTGAGTAAGTGAAAAATAGTCCCACATTGGATAGGAATGTGGAGACTTAGGCATATATAAGTGGGAGAATCCACTCACCTATCACCTTAAGGTTTTAGGTGGACAAGTAGTGTCTCTCACAAGAGTGCTTGTTCCTCAACTTTATATCAATGCTCCTACTATTAACTCCCTCTAACAAATATGGTTGTGATGGGTATACAACAAGAATTAGCACCAAAAGAAGTAGGAAATAGAACCTATTTGCCCCCAACATGAAAAAAGTTGTTGCGATTATTTGTAGGGTATCAAAGTTCCTCAATGGTACTCATCGAATGTGAATAAACCTGTGTCAAAGAACGATCACAAATTAATTGGCTTAAAATCTCATGATTGTCATGTCTTGATGCAACAACTTCTACATGTGGCTATCTGTGGCATCTTACCAAGAAATGTAAGGTGACTATAACCAAGTTGTGCTTATCCTTTAATGCTATATATAGTAAAGTTATAAAAATCTTGGAAATTTAGATAAATTGGAACACAAAGCTGCAATTATCTTGTGTCAGTTAAACATATTTTTTCCTCCATCATTCTTTGACATTATGACTCACTTAGTTGTTCATCTAGTAAGGGACATTAGAATTTGTGATCCAGTTTATTAGCGATGGATGTATCCGATAGAGTGTTACATGAAGATTTTCAAAGGGTATACAAAGAATCATCACCGTCCAGAAGTTTCAATCGTAGAAAGGTACATCACAAAAGATGCTATTGAGATTTGTACAAACTATTTATCATATGCAAACTTAATAAGAGTTCCCGAGTCTCGTCGTGATGAGTTTTAGATGGTAGAGGTATTCAAGGTTTAAATGTTAATACATTTAGTCAAGAAGTAGTTTTTCAAGCATATTTGTATATATTGAATAACCTCAGTGAAGTTAATCCTTACTTGATCGCGCACAAAGCTCTTATAAAGGAAAAATGCCCCAGAATAAATGAAAAATGGATGTTGACGGAGCATAATAGAACTTTCATAGATTAGTTTAATGAAATTATTTCTAATGACACTAGTGCATCAGATAATTGCAAATGGTTGCCACATTTCCCTAAGTTTAATGTAATTACTTGGACTGCATGCAACATTAGAAAATATTCGTTCTCTACAAAATCAAAGGATGATCGTGGCACCATACAAAATAGTGGCGTTATGGTTGAGGCTGAACCCTTGTACTTTTCTAGTTACAAAGATAACAATCAAGTACTAGCATCTAGAGCGTTCTTTGGGATATTTGAGGAGATTTTGGAGACTGACTATATTTATTTTAAAGTGTCTTTATTTAGGTGTAGGTGGATTTATAGTAAAACTGGTGTAGAAATTGATGAGTTAGGATTCATAGGGATTGATCTTCGAAAGGAAACTTACAAGAACGAACTATTCATCATGGAAAACCAAGTCAAACAAGTTTTTTATGTCACTGATCCTTCTAACACTAGATGGTCAATTGCTCTTCAAGGAAAATATCATCCTGATAGTACTGATGAAAATCAAGATTTTAACTATGAGACTCCTTGTTTAGAAACATGTGTAAGTGATTCGTCTGAAGAAAATGACTTAGATGATGTGCATACTATTCGTCGTGATCAGGAAGAGGGCATATGGGAAAACTAGTAAGTAAATTATTTATTGCTTTTGTTTCTTAATCATTTGTTTTAGTTTTGATGTAAAATTATAAAGTGCGTGCCATTTTGAGTTTGCATATGGTGTAATCAATGAATATTTATGTTTTAGATTGAGGAATGGGCACGCTATTTTGGGTTTGCATTGGTTATGTATTAAGTATTCTTTATTTTGTAATTCTGGTGCAGACGATAGTAGAATTTTTTTATAACCCCTCAATTTCACAAACAAACTGAAGAAATAATATTGATATATTACCTCGATTCATCAAAAACCCGAGTGTTAATAATGGGTGGGTATCGTAACCCCTCGATATTTTAATAGCCGAGGTGATAAGGGATAACCTTTAATGACACCCTTATTTACCTCGATTTCATAACTAACATCAAATGTATTCCACGTCCGAAGTTAGATGTGTTTTTTGTAGTAGTGAGAATCATGGTAAATAATATAATGATAATTAACAACAACATTATAACATAAGTGAATGCAATGTTCCTGATCTATATGGAAGTGCAACTGAGATGTAAATTATATGCAATAATAATTTAAACATGTTATGAGTAATAATACTTACACTGCCACAATTGAGCGGTGTATGATTGGGGTCATATTCTTGTTCATAATCTAAACTTGAACTTGAGTCATAGTTTTCATTTTCATTTAGGAATTCACATGAAATATCGCTTAGTGATTCATCTATTGAACATTTTTCACATGATACATCAATCTCAATATTGGCATTTGGATTATTAGGTAAATTGGTTGTGGATGAAGAACCACGACTATGATCTTGGTTTGCAAAATTATTGAATAAACTGGTAGTCATAGACTGAATAACACCGACATTCATTTGTTTTTTAGATGAGACAACAGATCCACTAGAATATGTATTGAAGTTCTTGCTTCTTTGATTAGACAATGAGGAAGTTTGAACAGTTAGTAGTGTGTTCATTTGATCACTAGAGGGAGAATTGAACATTATATTACCTCCATTGGTGTTGACCATGTTTTCTAGTTTATTTCATTAACCACCATAGATGTTATACCAGATAACAGTGTTTTAACATTAACACTGGATGGATAATAGAACATCTAAAAACCTTCATTGTTCGTGGTTTCATTCTCATTAAATTTGTGTTTTTTCGACCTTCTTTCTTTAAGAATTTTCTTCCGTTTGTGTTGTGTCAAAGTTGAAAGTTTTTTCCTATCCAAATAATCTAAATCCATTTTAATGGAGAATAAACATTAATACATTACGATAACAAGGATTTAACTAACTAATAGCAAATTTAATAAATTAACACGATTTGCAGCTCGCAATTCGTAGGTGTCATGACTTTGATACAAAAAACATTTGCTATATTAGTTTGTATGTTATTGATTTTGCTTATGTTTGTTGAATGTTGGAAGTGTTTAGGCTTATAACTTTTGTATGATGTAAAGGTGTATTGAATTGTTCAGTTTTTATTACTTATAAAAACTTCGTTAATTATTATGTATATTTTTAAGTGCATTACACGGTAGAATATGATACAATATATTTGTTAATGATAGTATAGCGACAATGACTCGAATCGTCTCACAAGGATTCTTGATTATTACCAACCGAAGGTAAATTTAATTAGAGAGTTGGTTTGGTGTTCGATTAAGAAAAAGTATAAAATAAGCGCTTAAAATAAGTGATTATAAAATAAGTCAATCTACCGATTCAGTTCCTACTATCATCGATTATTATAATTTTAATACCTGAAGCAGATTGTCTATTCCTATTTGGATACAAACCCAGTGACAAGCGCAGTGAAGTTTGTGAGATGTACGATCCTATTGTCCGAATTAAGCAAACGGGATAAATTTTCATGGATTAAGCAAACATGATTGATCAGACACAACAACGAATTAAGCAAACGCGATGAGTCTAAGTTAGGATCATACAATCAACCAAATTGAATCAATATATTTTATGCAATTGAGTTAAGCATACAATAACACAAAATATTATTGAAAGGAATTAAACTGAAATTAACATTATAATCTCAAGTGTTGGAACCTGAATACAGCAGATCGACTATGGATGTTTAGTTCCTCATCATAATCGTCAAAAGCGAAAAGTATTTTTTTCTGAATAATGAAAGGTCATCTCAAATTATTGTAGTGGCTACAAGGATTCGAGTCATAACCCAACTGGGTCAAAAACACAACTCAGGCCCAAAACAAATGACCCAAAACTTAAATATAAAAAATGCTGCAACTTCAACGACTTTTTCAACCTTACTACAGTCCGAATCAGCTTCTGTCCACAACTAGGGAGTTGTAGCTCTTTCTCTTAGCTTTCCAACGCATGGTCAAACGCCTCAATCCGATTCCTGTAGCTCAAGTTATAAATGTTTCCGTGAAAGTTGTTAAAGCTGAAAAATAAATACGAAAATGAAATAAGTGCAAAAATAGAATAAAATAGAAAAACAATATAAAATATAAAAATAATCAAAGGAAAACAAGGAAATGCTTAGATACAAACATGGAAGAATGTGCATGAAAATGCACTGATCAAATTCCCCCACACTTGAACTTTTGCACTCCGAGCAAAATAAAGTAAAAAGAAACACAAAAGCATCATCAGTTACTCGTTCTAGGCTACAGAGTCCTCTTCGGTTAAGATTGCATCAATAGGTACTAATATTACACACTAAGGATATCGTAGAAACACTAATATTATCTCCTAAATATAGAACCCAATTTAAATCAAATTATTATGCTAAAGCCTAACTTACTCATCCTCCTTTTTACTCTTTTTCGTTCAGGCGCAATCACATTAAGCCCGTTATCTCCACACACTCATAGCAAAGTGACCGGTTAGTGACTCTGATCCTTTTTGCGTGGGGTTCTGGTACTTACGTGGCATAACCCTTTGCTTACTCAGTTGTAGTTGCGGGGGATTAGACCGTAGTCCGCCATACCAAGTTCAGCACCAGAAACCGCTGAACCAACTAACAATGAGTCTTATTATCAATTTTTTGTAGGTTTTACGACCGTTGGGTTAAGTGACCGGGTGAGGGTCACCAAAATTAGAAGGCGCATTCCTTTTTCTTCCTCTTTTAAATTTTTTTCACCGGAACACTCACTTATATTCATCAGCTTCCTTGCGTAGAGTGTGTGTGAGATGGTGCTGACTGCTGAAATAAACTACTCAAGAGCTGTCAGAGAATGAGAATTCAAGGCTAAAACATAATAAGAATTCAAATCAATTTCCATATGCAGGAGACTTACAGTGTTAAGACGATACCAATCTTATGAACTTTTCTCAAGTCTCCACAACTAACCTCAAATTAATCTCTAACCCCAGAATTTTTAAACTAGATGCAATTTATTTTATAACTAAAAACAAAACAAAACAAGAAAACAGGGAACAAAAGCAAATAAAACAAAAGATTCTCTCCCCCACACTTAAAACAAGCATTGTCCTCAATGAAAAGACATAACTACTAAATAGGGTGAGAGAGAAAGGAAAGAACACACCCGAGTAGTCAAGGAGGATAAGTAATCACATAAGCATCCTTTCTCAAAGAGAGATCTTCTACATTCTCTTCTTCCAAAGTGGGGCTCTCATGGAGTAGTTTTGGGTAATGTCCATTGAACTTGAGAACTTTATCACTGCCTTCGCCTTTTATTCCAGGATCAAAGAAGAATCTTCGATAAGTAAAAGTGTCGAATGAGCACGTGATCTTCTTTTCAACAACATCGGTGATCAAAAGATTGAAGGACTTCCTCACTACTTTTGTTTCATCTTCCCCTTCAATTGAGAACATGTGCAAAATCATGGATGAGCTAATATTGGGAATGTCGGCTAAAGTCCACCCAATCTCCTTCTTATGCTTCTTCAAAACCAAAAAGCTTATTTTCTTGATAAAAATTAAGGTTAGAAGAAATTATAACCAGTAGCTTTTCATTCATCTCTAAATAAGCATATTTAAGATTTTCAGGAATTTGTTTCAGCTCTTGGGAAGGTGGTTGTTCGATGGATGGTTTGTTCCGGCAGCCGGGTGTCGAGTTTCATCTACATGAACAACTTCATTTGCAACCTCATCTGCATAAGAATATCAACTTGCAAGGCTCAATTTCAACAAACGAGCAAATTTTAGTGTCAGTACAAACATCACAAGAATAAACATCGTCAAAACCAGACAATGATGGAAAATCAGCTGCAAATAAATCACTACAAGTATCATCAACCAAATCAGAGATTAATTCAATATGAAAAACAGAATGCTCCTCCAATGGATGCTTCATGGCATCAAAAATGTTAAATTTTGCGACAATGTCACCAAATTCCATGGACATGGTTCCATCGTCAACATCAATCTTTGTTTTTGCCGTTTTCATGAATGGTCTGCCTAAAATAATGGGAGCTTTGCTGGACTTTGTTTCTCCTTCCATGTCCAGGATGTAAAAATCTGCAGGAAAAATCAAATCATTAACTTGAACAAGGACATCTTCGACTACGCCGGCGGGCATTACTCCTGTTCGCTGAATGATTATACCTGTATGTTGCAAAGGACCAAGACAAAGGTTATTATAAATAGAAGTGGGCATCACATTAATGCCCGCTCCTAAATCAAGCATACAATTATCAAATTGCTTATCCCCAATGGTACAAGGGATAGCAAATGTTCCTGGATCCTTCTGCTTTTGTGGCAACAACTGAGTAGTGAGGGCTAAAACATTTTGCTCGCCTACAACCTTTTCGGATGAAGGCTTGGGCTGAATAAATGCAGAAATATTTCGTCCCAAGTTTACTCGCTCACTTCCTTTCATCCGCCTCTTGTTTGTACACAAGTCTTTCAGAAACTTCATACTTTGGTACCGCTTAATCACATCAAGAAGAGGAATATTCACAAAGAACCTTTTAAATACATCTAAAATCTCGTTGTCCCCTCATCAACTTTTTATTTTTCAAAACTCTATGTGGGAAGGGATGGTGGAACATACTCTCTTTTTTTTCGGTTTCATTCACAACAACGGAAGAAGGTAGAAGATGGAGAAGGAGAAAAGAGAGAAGGTTCGGATGTTACCTCGAGGCTGGTCCTGTAACCTTACCGATCGCAAAGAAATTGCACTTACATTGGCATTTGGACCGTTCGGATTGACAACCGTTTGGGTGGAAGTTGGTTCGAACCTTGGGCTTGCATGTTATTTATTTGAGTAGCAAGTCGTCCCATTTGCGTGTTCAAGATCTGAATGCTAGAATCGGTCCTTTGTTGGGCCGAAGGTTGTTGTGACCATTTGTTTAACAAGATCCTCTAGGGATGGTCCGGAAGGTGCGAGGCAGCCGGTTGAGGTGGATTCATTGTTGGTGGTTTGTGGATTTCCATATCGAAGGTTGGGATGATTCCTCCAATTCGGATGATATTTGTTGGTGGACGATCGAAATGTTGTTGTACTGTTTTGGTTGTAAAGGTTGGCTGCATAAGCTTGGGGCAGCTCAGTGATAGATTCATCTCTCAGAATGGGACATGTATCAGTCGGGTGCTCAGGGGAAGTACAAATACCACACAGAGTTGATGTTTTAGTTTTTGCTACTGCTAGTTGTTTGACTAATGCCGTGAGCTCATCAATTCTGGTCTCTAAAGCCTTGTTGGAAGAAGAAGCTTGAATTTGATTCACTCCTTTGCTTTGTGCAGAATTGTCTCTAGTGGTAAATTCTCGAGAATTAAGAGACATATTCTCTATTAGAGCTTTGGCGTGGAGTTTTATCAACAAGTGCTCCACCACTAGCAGCATCAAGAATGTTTCGGTCCATCGGTATCAACCCCTCATAAAAGTACTGGATGAGTAATTGCTCGGTGATCTGATGTTGAGGACAACTGGATACCAAGTGCTTGAACCTCTCCCAATACTCAGTGAGTGACTCATTACCTTGTCTGATACCGCAAATTTCCTTTCTTATTGAGGCTCTAGAGGCGAAAATATCGCTCAAAAACACCTTTTTCATTCCGACTTGCAATTGAATTTGGCTCAAGATAATATATCCAATCCTTTGCTGCACAATGAAAAGGAAAAGCTCGAAGTTTGATGTGATCTTCAGTGATCCCTTCTGGCTTTAATGGTGTAGAACACACCACCTGGAATTCTTTCAAATGTTTGTGCGGATCCTCACCTGCAAGACCACTAAACTTGGGCAACAAGTGTATTAAACCCGATTTTAATTCAAAAGGAGCAGCAACATCATCATAATCAATACACATGCCATTATAATTTACATCAGGGGCAGCCAATTGCCTTAAGGTTCTTTGGTCAGCCATATCAATAACAACTTCAGAATCAGAATCAAACAGATAGTGCAAGTAATCAGAATCAAACTCAGACTCAAAAGCAATGTTAACTTGGACTCTCCTACGTTGCGTGTGCAATGTTCTTTCTACCTCAGGATCAAAAGCAACAAGCTGAGGACAACAGGACCTAGTAGCCAGGACTAAAACGCAACAATGGTAACAAAGTCCAAAATACCAACAATGTCCATAAAAGCAAAAATAAACACAAAGAAGGAAAACGATTAAATTTTTTTCAAAAAAATAAACTAAACACGAAATTCTTATAATGGGCGAAAAATAGAATTTTGATAATTTTTTTGATTTTTTCCGACTCTATGAAAACAGTAAATAAATCATTAAAAATAGAAAAAAGAGGAATTTGGCAATTTGACGTCGGAGTCCCTTACTCTTCTAGAGTAAGGGAGAATTGATCGCACGATTTTTCTGCTTCCAGTAGGCAAAAATATTATACAATCGGACACAAATTTTCTAAAAACCTATTTTTTTTCGACTCTAAACGCGAATTGGCAAAAACCGTGAGGAAACTAGGGCCTAAATGCGAGAACACTAATCCTAAGACTCTAAAATTAGTTAATAACAACAAGAATCCCGCGCCAATTTGATCATTGTCATGCGAATCAAAACGAGTAATTTTAAAAAACCTAGTATAGCGACAATGACTCGAATCGTCTCACAAGGATTCTTGATTATTACCAACCGAAGGTAAATTTAATTAGGGAGTTGGTTTGGTGTTCGATTAAGAAAAAGTATAAAATAAGCGCTTAAAATAAGTGATTATAAAATAAGTCAATCTACCGATTCGATTCTACTATCATCGATTATTATAATTTTAATACAAGCATTGTCTATTCCTATTTGGATACAAACCCGTGACAAGCGCAGTGAAGTTTGTGAGATGTACGATCCTATTGTCGAATTAAGCAAACGGATAAATTTTCATGGATTAAGCAAACATGATTGATCGACACAACAACGAATTAAGCAAACGCGATGAGTCTAAGTTAGATCATACAATCAACCAAATTGAATCAATATATTTTATGCAATTGAGTTAAGCATACAATAACACAAAATATTATTGAAAGGAATTAAACTGAAATTAACATTATAATCTCAAGTGTTGGAACCTGAATACAGCAGATCGACTATGGATGTTTAGTTCCTCATCATAATCGTCAAAAGCGAAAAGTATTTTTTTCTGAATAATGAAAGGTCATCTCAAATTATTGTAGTGGCTGCTAGGTATAGCAAGGACAAGGATTCGAGTCATAACCCAACTGGGTCAAAAACACAACTCAGGCCCAAAACAAATGACCCAAAACTTAAATATAAAAAATGCTGCAACTTCAACGACTTTTTCAACCTTACTACAGTCCGAATCAGCTTCTGGCCACAACTAGGGAGTTGTAGCTCTTTCTCTTAGCTTTCCAACGCATGGTCAAACGCCTCAATCCGATTCCTGTAGCTCAAGTTATAAATGTTTCCGTGAAAGTTGTTAAAGCTGAAAAATAAATACGAAAATGAAATAAGTGCAAAAATAGAATAAAATAGAAAAACAATATAAAATATAAAAATAATCAAAGGAAAACAAGGAAATGCTTAGATACAAACATGGAAGAATGTGCATGAAAATGCACTGATCAAGGGAATATTGGAATTCTAGTTTATTTCATTAACCACCATAGATGTTATACCAGATAACAGTGTTTTAACATTAACACTGGATGGATAATAGAACATCTAAAAACCTTCATTGTTGGTGGTTTCATTCTCATTAAATTTGTGTTTTTTCGACCTTCTTTCTTTAAGAATTTTCTTCCGTTTGTGTTGTGTCAAAGTTGAAAGTTTTTTCCTATCCAAATAATCTAAATCCATTTTAATGGAGAATAAACATTAATACATTACGATAACAAGGATTTAACTAACTAATAGCAAATTTAATAAATTAACACGATTTGCAGCTCGCAATTCGTAGGTGTCATGACTTTGATACAAAAAACATTTGCTATATTAGTTTGTATGTTATTGATTTTGCTTATGTTTGTTGAATGTTGGAAGTGTTTAGGCTTATAACTTTTGTATGATGTAAAGGTGTATTGAATTGTTCAGTTTTTATTACTTACAAAAACTTCGTTAATTATTATGTATATTTTTAAGTGCATTACACGGTAGAATATGATACAATATATTTGTTAATGATAGTTATTATAGTTAATTAGTGGTTACATAAAGATATGCATTTTATCTGGGTATGCTTTATACCAATAAGAAGTTTATTTATAAATTCTATTAATCCATAGCCCATAAAAGCAAATGTCGACTATGGTATCATTATGTTAAAGTAAAATGCCATTGTTGATAAGTAGATAGCAAAAATAAGTACAAATAATCGATTAATTGTTACCATGCATTTAATTTCTTATTGGCATTGTTTCTATGGTAATATTATCTCGAATATACACTTCATCCCTTTGAGTGACATGGGATGGATCATAAATGTATTTCTGAATTTGTGACACGTGAAACACGTCATGCAAATTTGAAAGCTCGGGTGACAACGTCACTCTGTATGCAACCGCTCCAATTTTTTATGAATATGATACGGTCCAATGAACTTAGGATCCAACTTCTTTGATTTCAGTGCACGACTAACACCTGTCATAGGACTACCCTTAGAAACACATGGTCACCTTCTTAGGATTCTAACTTTTTCCTTCTATTCTCATGATAAATTTTGGCATGGGACATTTTCATATTCTCTCTGATCATCTTGATTGTCTCAGTATTTTGTTGCATAATTTCGGGTCCAAGTACGTTACTTTCACCCAAATCATACCAGCACATAGATGTCATACACCTCGTACCATATAATGCTATAAGTGGAGATATTCCAATACTAGAATGACAATTGTTATGATATGTGATCTCAATTAATGGTAAATGGGTATCCCAAGCACCCTCGTGCTCGAGTATACAAGCTCTCAACAAATCTTCTAATGATTGGATAACTTTCGGCATGGGATGTTTTCATCTTCTCTCTGATCATCTTGATTGTCTCAGTATTTTGTTGCATAATTTCGGGTCCAAGTATGTTACTTTCACGCGAATCATACCAACACATAGATGTCTTACACCTCCTACCATGTAATGCTATAAATGGAGTTATTTCAATACTAGAATGACAATTGTTATGATATGTGATCTCAATTAATGGTAAATGGGTATCCCAAGCACCCCTGTGCTCGAGTATACAAGCTCTCAATAAAACTTCTAATGATTGGATAATGCTATTTGATTGTCCATGTGTATACAGATGATAAGGAGAACTCAATGTCAAAATAGAACCCAAAGCTTCCTACAAGCTTTTCCAAAATCCGTAAGTAAATCTCGGGTCTCTATAAGATATTATGCTCAACGGAACCCCATGCAACTTCAGTATTAATTTGATATAGATCTCCACTAACTTTGACATGGGAAAACTGATGTTAATCGGTATAAAGTGCACTGATTTTGTCAATCTATCCCTGATAACTGAAATGGCATTAAAGCCTATCATTGTATTCGGTAACCTAGTTACAAAGTCCATAAAGATACTATCTCGTTTCCACTCCAAAGTTTCCAATGGTTGCATTAAATCAGAAGGTTTCTGATGTTTTACTTTTGACTTCTGGCAAGTCAAACAAGCATGCACAAATTGAGCTACATCCTTCTTCATATATGGCCACCAAAACAATTTCTTAAGGTCTTGATACATTTTCGTAGCCCCCAAATGAATACTCAAGTTACTCCTATGACTTTCCTTCAATATCATTTCTTCACTCAGGATTATCTGACACACAAATCCTGCCTCAAAATCTCAACACGCCAAAGTCATCCACCTTAAAGTCGCCTTTGATATCAAATCCTTCTATGGAAATTAAATCTACCAACTTCAAATTGAGTTTCTGATGCTCTCTAACTTTAGTAAGGAAATCATTATTAACCTTTAATGTACCCAACATCACACTTTTAGGGGTCAGTTCACAAACCATACTTAAGTCTCTGAAATACTTTGTTAAGTCGAACTCCTTTATCATTAATGTTCACATGTGAATTGTCTTCCTACTTAAAGCATCCACCACATCATTAGCTTTAACAGGATGGTAACTCAAGCTAAAATCATAATCATTCAAGAATTCCAACCACTTCCTATGTCTCATATTCAATTCCTTCTGGTCCAATAGATATTTCAGACTCTTGTGGTCACTAAATACCTCAAACCTCAATCCTTACAAGTAATGACTCCAAATTTTTAACACAAATACTACACCGGCTAGCTCAAGATCATGAGTAGTATAAATCCTTTTATGTACCTTCAATTATCGTGAAGCATAGGCCACGACTTTACCATCTTGCATCAATACTCCGCATAATCCCATCTTAGACACATGTCAACATACTACAAAAGCTTCATGTGGATCTGGTAGAATTAATATTGGAAATGTAGTTAGAATCTTCTTCAGTTCCTTGAAAATATCTTAACTTAAGAGATCCTACACAAAGACTTGGCCTTTTCTATTCAACTGAGTCAAAGGAAGGGCCAAATTGGAAAACCCTTCAACGAACCTAAGGTAATAACCTACTAACCCCAAGAAACTCTTAATCCTTGTCACTGATTTCAGAGGTTCCCACTGAAGTACAACACTTACTTTGGAAGGATCCACTGGAAGGAAAATTGAGATACAATACATATCGGAAATTAAAATTTCCTTTATTGATCCTTACGAATGAGCATGGCCAGTGATAGAATCCATTACCTCTTGTGGCGTTTGATGTTGTGATCACGAAAGTTAATGTTATGAAATTGATAGAAATTAATGTGCTAAATGGAGTAGAATGAGTACTCTCATGATAGAAAGATATGTTGTGGTTAAAATTGATATGAATAATTATTGGTAATGAAATAGGGTGCTTATTAGAAGAGAATTCGTGTCAATTTTAAGAAAAAAATGCAGAAAAATCACTTTTTTTTAGGCTTGCATCGACGCAAAATGGAGGGTGGGTCGGTGCATAACAACCAGCAAAGCTGGGAAGATCTGTCCAGCTAGTTTGCATCAACTCATACAGGTCTTGCGTCGACTCAAAGTTTGCGTCGACTCATGAATGCTTTGCGTCGACTCATAGACAATAATTTTTGACAAATTTTGTAACGACCATAACTTTTTAACCGTAACTCTTTTTTAGGTGTTGTTCAAATCGTTAGAGAGATAATGAAATAACCTATAAGATAGAGCTAGGTTTGTTGGCATTTGATGATTGGATCATTATGTGATTTGTGTAAAATGAAATGTGTATATGTATATGTATGTCATGAAATTGATGAAATATGAATAACATAAGTCAATATCGTTGTTATATGCTAATTGTGATTGTGTAATGATGGAGATACTATATGTTATTTGTGATGTGTGTGGTGATGGTGAATACTATGTGTATTGTTTTGTTGTTGATGATACCGTGATACATGTTTGTTTGTGCAAAGGTGGATAATTTAAGGTGTTGAATTATTGTGATATGTTTGAATAATTACGGTTGGTGATATATATATATATATAAACATTTAATTCTTACATTTATTTCTTTCCGTTTTTTTTTTGCTTTCGCACTCTGGTTCCCAGGAGAAAGAGGCCCTAGTAATCCAGAGTTCGTACCACAGAGGCACATGCACTGGCCAAGCGTGCCAGAAATCGAACTTGATATTCTACGAATATCATCCTTTGCAGAGACTCGTTTGCCACTCGAGCCAAAACGCTTAGTTTTTTTTCTTTTATATTTTCTTAAGCATTTTCCGTAATAAAAATACATACTTAATAAATTAAAAAACTATAATAAATATTTGTACCTATTTATAAAGAAAATAAGTCATTTTGGGTTGACGTATTTCTTTTTCAACTTTACCCTTTTGAAACTCACTTTATTTCAAAATTACCCATATGTAACTCACCAAAAAACTTGTAAACCGCTGCATACCATATCTGTATGTATAAAATTTATTAGTTGGAATTAGAACTACTACTCCATGTTCACGTTCATTGTTGAATTGAACTTCACATGTGATACTCATACATTCATATAATTCACTAATAAAGACCTACATTATATTTGTTATAGATTACTATTAATTCTTTAATTGATATCATTGAGGGAAAATATTCAAATCTATATATATCACAATAGTTTATAACAATGAATTAAAAAAGAATATATGTTTTTGATCTGACTTATTTTTCTTTCCAATATTATCCTTGAGTAACTTCCATTATAAAAAAAACTATAATTTTTTACTGACGCCCTTGTAAATAATTAGCAAATTCTTTTTCAACATAAACTTCTCATACTAAAGTAACTTTGATTGTAAAAACTATAACTCTTTACTCACTACAAATAACAATAAGCGAACCATTTTCCCCTCTACTTTGCAATGGCTTTGTATTTTTAAACTTGCTCTTTCATACCACTTAAATCTACAACAATTACCATAGAAAACTTCCATCAATTTAAATAATCTTTAGGGAAACTAATCTATGATCATAAAACTATAATTGTTTTCTCACTATTTTCTTTTATATCGTGTTGGTTGTGTGCTGGATGAATGGAAGGGAAGTTATTGATTATATGTCTGAAAAATCAAATTCTAAATAACAATATTTTTTCCATTTATGATTCAACTTTTATTTACTTTCTTTTACTTTTACGTTATCTGTTAACTATATATTTTAAATAAAGATATTAGTTAACTTCATTTTTATAAGAGTATGATTCTTAACAACAACAAAATTTCATAGCTTATAATTTTGTAGTTCTAAATCGTCACTATGCCATTATCTAGTGTGCATCGTGATTTAAATCGACACTATGCCATTATCTAGTGTGCATCGTGATTTATGTTAGTAGACTTTACAAATAGACTTTGATCCAATGACATATAAATTTACTTTTTTTTTTACAGATATATTCACATATTTTACTTTTTCATTTCTTCTTACTTCTTATAACCAAACAAATTCAAATACATATGAAAAAGTAAAGGCAAAAACAAGCAACGGTAACGAAATTCAAATTCAAAGAATTCCACCGCTCACCCTCTAATATTTCTCTCTCGCTTCCAATATTCCTCATTCATGGACGAACCACAAACCCTAATTTCACCACACCAAGATTCAATAATGGAAGACGGTGATGATCATTCCTCCTCCTTGCTCGATTTAATGCTCTGTGACTCAACTTCCAAACTCATTCCTTCTGGATTCACCAGATCTGAAAACCAAGGTTCGTTTCTCACCAATTCAGTTTACCCAAAGTTGTTCTATCTACTCTATACCGTAAGTTAGGGTTAATTGTGGTTTTCGAATTCTGGTTTACTTTTTCAAATGATTACTGGCATCGACGTGTCAGTGTCAGTGTCGTATTCTGGTGTCTCTGCTTTTCATAGCTTAGATTAATATACTTCGGAATTAATTTGTTGAATTAAGTGTTTATATCTAAGATGTATGTTTGAAGCAGATGAGTGTGTTATGTTTGTAAATGCGGGAGGGGATGCTATTAATGAAGCAGCTGATGGAGTTAAGTTTCTGGGGGATACCTTTTTTGATGGTGGGGATGTTTTTCGCACCAACGAGCAAATAGCGGAAGGTGGAGTTTACCCGTCTGTATATCAGTCAGCTCGGGTGGGAAGTTTTTGTTATAGAATTGAGAATCTTCCTCCTGGACACTATCTTGTTGATCTTCATTTTGTTGAAATCATTAATGTAAATGGGCCAAAAGGAATGAGGGTGTTTAATGTTTACATTCAAGAAGACAAGGCAAGCTATTTTTTACTCGAACTAAATTTTTATTTATATTTTTACATTTGAGAAATTTTTAAAGTGATAGCTTGAACTCCTTCCTCATTGAATTAATATGGCAGGTTCTATCTGAGTTGGATATATATGCAGTTGTTGGAGTCAACAAACCACTACAATTGATAGATTCTAGGGCCACTGTGAAGGACGATGGGGTAATTCTCATAAGATTTGAAAGTTTAAATGGAAGCCCAGTTGTTAGTGGGATTTGCATTAGGAGAGCGTCAGGTACTAATTTTTTTGTTTATATAGCTTGATTAATTTTTCCAGTGGCATTGATGTTACTCAGCAATTTTTCTCTGCAACATTTTGTTAAACAGTTCCACCAGTGACAAACGATTTCATTCAATGTAACTACTGTGATGCGCAGATTGAAATCTCTTCATATCAGGTTAGAGGTGAAAACTAGTTGATATGCGGCTGTTTGAACTGTGAAGTATCATAGGCTGATAACACTTTGTTTGTCCTGCTTTTAATTGGAATGTTTCAGATGAAAGTATTGCAGACAAAATCTACAGCAAGGTATGAGAATAAGATAAAGGAGCTCACAATGCAGTGCGAGCTCAAAGCAAAGGAATGCTATGAGGCGTGGACGTCATTAACTGAAACAAGTAGGAAAATGGAAGAAGTCCAGACAGAGCTTGACCAAGTGACATTTATGTCACTCACTACTGGTATGTTTTGCAGGGTCGTCCAATGGAATAAGTATGAAAATCTTCTTTTGCAAAACATTCTCAGCTTGGTTAATGAGATTTTCTGTCATGTATATGTAGGAACTTAGAGATCTGATAATTTTATTTTCTATGAATACATGTAGGAACTTAGAGATCTGATAATTTTATTTTCTATGAATAGCTTGTGGCTTTAATAAATTACCACAGTCAGACGTGCCTATACATTAATGACATCACACATTCTAACCTTCTCAAACTTCAAATATTAATTTTATTGTCAATTTATCTATCAGAACATACTGTGGAGAAACAAGCTGAGAACCTGAGGAATATTTCTATCAGGTATGAACTTGATAAGAAGAAATGGGCAGAAGCAATTACCAGTTTAGAGGAGAAAATAAAGGTAAATGACATAGGGTTGATGTTTAAAGTTACTTTCATATTTTATAATCCTCTGGAAGACATTAAGAGAATATCAACACTAAATTTGTTTTGCAGTTGATGAAGAGTGATCAGGCTCAGCTTTCCCTTGAAGCACATGATTGTGTTGATTCAATCCCTGAATTAAATAAGATGGTTTTTGCTGTTCAAGAATTGGGTATGCTTCAGTTACAGTATTTGATCTCCATTTTTCTTAGTTAAGAATGAAGAGTTGTATTTAATGTTGAGCTTTGAAATAGTATGAATCGTGATAAGGGTATACAATTATTTTCTGCAGTTAAGCAGTGTGAAGATCTCAAAGTGAAGTATTACGAAGAGATGACAAAGAGAAAGAAGCTATTCAATGAAGTTCAAGAGGCTAAAGGTATGTTATCATGTTACTCTACATAGTACAATTAAACTTTGTTTCTATTTGAAAAGAATTATTGTAAATCAAATCATAGACATTAAATTCTCATGTTCTTCTGTTATGAATACATAGGGAACATTAGGGTTTTCTGCCGTTGTCGACCATTGAATAAGGTTGAAGTGTCAGCTGGATGTAAGACAGTTGTGGATTTTGATGCAGCAAAGGATGGATGCCTTGGAATTTTGACAACTAGCGGCTCCGCCAAAAAATCATTCAGATTTGACAGGGTTTATACACCGAAAGATGATCAAGGTAAGCTCAAAGTCTAATACAAGAACTTTGTTTGTTTAATTAGTTTATACAATCCATATTATTATTAATTACATTACATAAATGGAAGTTTTCTAAAATACATTGTTTGCTTTGTTTAACAGTTGATGTATTTGCTGATGCATCATCGATGGTAATCTCTGTACTGGATGGCTACAATGTTTGCATCTTTGCATACGGACAAACAGGAACAGGAAAAACGTTTACTATGGAAGGAGTAGAGCAGAATAGAGGAGTCAATTACAGGACTCTTGAGCATTTGTTTAAAGTTAGTAAGGAAAGGAGTGAAACATTTTCATATGATATAGCTGTTAGTGTGCTTGAGGTTTATAATGAACAAATCAGAGACCTATTGGCTACGGGACCAGCATCAAAAAGGTATTCCTTGTTGGGTTTGTCATTGATATTCCACTCGTGAGATAGTTTTGTACAGTAAAGCTGTCAAGCATGCTAGAATGTGCAACAGTACTAGTCTAAGTAGGAATATCTAGCAAGCTGAAATGAATTCTCTTGAAATTTTTATCAGATTGGAGATAAAACAAAGTCCTGAAGGATATCATCATGTCCCTGGTGTTGTAGAAGCCAAGGTTGACAACATATGTGATGTGTGGAACGTACTGCAGACTGGGAGTAATGCTAGAGCAGTTGGAAGTAATAATGTCAATGAGCATAGTAGTCGATCTCATTGGTACCAAGCTCCTGAATTTTCCCCCTTCTTTCTACATCAATGTCGGTTTTTCTGTTTTGATACTTACCAATAATCACTTGTTTCTTATTCAGCATGCTATGTATAATGGTAAAGACTAAAAATTTGATGAATGGTGACTGTACCAAGAGCAAGCTTTGGCTTGTGGATTTGGCAGGTAGTGAGAGACTTGCAAAGACTGATGTGCAAGGGGAGCGACTTAAGGAAGCGCAGAATATTAATCGATCTCTTTCCGCTCTTGGAGATGTGATATCATCATTAGCTGCAAAGAGTAGTCACATTCCCTATAGGTATACCTGCCATTCTCTTTACTGTTAGCCATTTTGTTTATATGTAAATGTATATCTCAATGATGCTATTTTCTTTTGGATATTTCAGGAACTCTAAATTGACACATCTACTCCAAGACTCACTAGGTATGTCTAGCTATTTCATGTTTTTGTTTGTCGTTCATTTGAGTTAGATCTGGTTTCAGTAGGATTATATTGGTAAAATATGTTGCATAATTTTTGTTATCATTTTGCAGGAGGTGACTCAAAAACTTTGATGTTTGTACAAATAAGTCCATCCGATCAGGATGTAGGTGAGACTCTGAGCTCACTTAATTTTGCAACTAGAGTGAGGGGTGTTGAGTTAGGCCCAGTCAAGAAGCAAATTGACACAAGTGAACTTCAAAAGACAAAAGCACTGGTAGGCTGGTTATCCTTACCTTAACATATTAAATTTATTTCACCATGCTTTTTATAAACAAATTATGTTTTCTTCCTTTCACACTGGCATAGCTTGACAAAGCACGAAGTGAGTGCAGAAGTAAAGATGAATCTATGAAAAAACTAGAAGAGAGTTTGCAAACCATTGAAAGCAAGGCCAAAGGAAAGGATAATATCCACAGAAGTCTACAAGAAAAGATTAAAGAACTTGAAGGCCAGATTGAGCTCAAAACATCTATGCAAAACCAATCAGAGAAACAAATTTCTCAGTTATGTGAAAAGTTGAAGGGAAAAGAAGAAACCTGCATTACACTCCAACATAAGGTTCCTTTCTATTCAAGAGTGTCATTTGGCTTGTGGCTCATCTATTCGTTTTTCAGTAACCTTGGTTGTGTAGCATGGTTTTGGTCTATAGTTATGAACTTAGATTTTCATATAAGTTTTATAGGTTCCTTGCTTGGTTCATTCAAAATCATGTCTAACTAAACACTTGCTTCTTCTGAAGGTCAAAGAGCTAGAGAAAAAAATAAAAGAACAGCTGCAGACGGAGACAGCCAATTTCCAACAGAAGGTTTGTTAAACATTTAGATGACTGCTTCCTCCGTTCTTCTCTATGTATACTTGCCAAAACCTTAGCATAAAGGACTCACATCACCAAAAGATGAACATATATTGGAGAAAAGTTTATCCTTCTTTATTTGACTGTACAAATTAGTTTAGTTCAAGGAAGAGCTAAGTTCTTGTACATTATTGCAGGTTTGGGATCTAGAAAAGAAGCTGAAAGATCAGTTTCAAGGGTCTGAGTCTGAATCTTCCTTTCTAAAAGATAAGGTTGTCCCTAGAGCTGCTCCTTCACTACGATAAACTGCCTTCTCTATGTTGATTAAATATTTTTAGTGACCTCTTTATTTTCAATGCTTCTTATTCTTCAGATTGTGGAGCTTGAGAGAAAACTGAAAGAACAGGAGCAGAACTCAGAGTCCATGCTTAAACAACAGGTGCTATTTTGTTTCTGTTGCACACCACATTTTAGATGCTGTCTTGATAACTGCCACATTTACTATCTGACCCTGAGGGAAGGAAAGTAATAGTAATAACAGCCTAAACTGATTTGTCCAACTCCCTCCTTACATTGAAAGGAGCACTATGTCTTATCTTTTACCATTCTCTGTCTCTGGCATCTGTTGAGTGAGTTGTTTCATTTATATTCATTAACAATTCACATGGCAATATGTCATGGCAGATGAAGGAACTAGAGGAGAAATACAAAGAGCGAGAGCAACAATGGCAGCAAACTCACCGTAACGTTGAAGCAGCAAAAGCGATGGCCACACCTGAAGTAGTTAGAAGCCGTCTAGATGACGAATGTCCAAATGAGATTGAGGCTCGCATTTTACGTAGTTCGAATTCAGTAAACCGCCATACAAATCAAAGTTCTGCTTTGTTAAAAGGGAATGATTCTACTCAACAGATGAGAAACAAAAGGCAGTTCCGAAGCACCGAAGTTGAGAACCATTATGCCATGCCAGTGACCTCTTTACACGATAGAAAAATCACAAGGAAATCTGATCCACCAAGAATTGTAAGGACTGGTAGGCTAACGACAAAACCGCCAGTTGTTGCTAGTCAAGCTCCTGTGTCACATAAGAGAGCTAGCATAAGCAGAGATCAGGCTCAAGGGGTTAAAGAGAGGGATAGTAAGAAGAAAATATGGTCATGATAGGAGAAGCATATCTCATGCAACAACAACTGATAATTGGATATTATTTGTGTAATTTTTACGTAGAAATTGATTGTGTGCTTAGAAAATACAACATATGCAGTTATAATACTTATGTTAAGGCTCGACCAGACAGTTTGAGCCTGCATCCAATCAGTCAGCAGTGGCTGGATTCGATTGCCAAGATGCACAAGAATTTCAGTTGTATTCTCTCACAGTTACGGTTGCGGATTGCTAGTGGCGTAGGTATTAAATTGATGTAAGATTAAAAAAATGAACTCAGCAACGGTGTTACATTTTTACAGAGCTAACTAGGCAGAGCTGTTCATTGAATGTTATTGCAGTGGAAAAAAGAACAAGCTCAAACAATCTTCTTTACCATCCTCACAATGCTCTCAATTTGAAGGGCACTCATACAGGTTGGTAAACACTTTCTATAAAAGGGAAGCTCTTTCCACCTTTACGGGTGCTCTACACCACCGTAAAAAGTCCATAATGTCCCTAGCTGCATTCCCAGACACACCTATTTTCACCATTTCTCTGGCCAAATTGAAGAGACCCTTTTATGTCAAAAAAATCTTGCAGAAGTATTTGGCAAAATTGTATATGGATGCAAACTTTGTAAAGATGAAAATGAAAAGGAGGTTGATACCAATGAGTACAAAATTGTGGGATGCCTCATGTATCTTCTTGCAACTAGTCACAAACATAAATAATTCAAGTTTTTCATACTTTCCCACACGTCAATACAAATATTATAGGCTTAACTTCTAGGCTTAAACATTACACCAAACAATTGGCGCGCAACTTTCTTTATGAATATTGGAGCCGTTTATTTTTATTTTTTAAGAAATAATTTTTATAGTCTTACATATTTTCAAGTAAACATTACACCAAACAATTGCAATTTTGATTATTTTTTATTTAATAATGTATATTCATTAGGAGTTGACAAATTTCAACCGTCTAAATAAAACTGATCGATTTATTGTACATTTTGTGCAAACAATTCGGATCGGGTGTTGGATTGATTCAATTGCTTAATTTGATCGATATAAGATTGGTTCAGAATGATTATTTTGGATTTATCGAAAACAAAACCCGACTGAAGTCAATTAATATTTTTTTATATTTTATTTCTATTACTATAATAGATTGATCTATTATAAAAGTGAGGTTGATGTTATTATCAATTTTTATAGTCTAATAGTAAGATTGTTTCCTCACAAGAATAAAACAACATATAATATAAAATTTTGAATGTTACTTAGTTTGTGGTTTAAAATATAATAATATCAAATGATATTGAAAATCTTAATACCTAATAATAATTGTTTCAATAATAAGAAAATAAGCCTTCTTTATGCTTTTTCTAAAATTTCATAGTTTTTTTTAAAAATTTAGAAAATAAATATTTGAGAAATAATTTTTTATGAATTTTGCCAAATATTTATTTTCTAAATTTTGCATAAGAAATGTTAAACTAGTTAAATCCATCCAATTTATCCGACCAATTGATCTAACTAAATTTGTCAAAATTCAAAGTTTTATTCTTTAAAAGTGGACTTCTAGAATAAAACTATAATTTATGTCAGATTTAATTTTTAAGTTTAATATAGATCCAAATACTTATGTTATAAAATGACTGAACTGTTTATAAAAATAAATTTGATTATTTTTAATAGATTAAAATACATTTTTTATAAAAAACCATTTTTAAATACATACAAAATTTATTTTTTAAAATTAAAACAAATATTTTATCCTTTTTTGCAAGAGGATAAATTACTTTTGATCTGTAATCTCTATGTATATCTTTTGCTCCAAAATGATTCTAGAGATTTGAAAGATATAAACATTATAATGTCAAAAGTGAAATTTTTTCAACTGCATTGTTATAAATTTATGCAAATTAATTCATTTTGATTTTAAGAAAAAAAGGTGTGCTTAACATTAATTTTAGTTTTAAATTTTAATGTCTAGTTCGGAATTTGAGGAATTTATAATTTGAAGATGATATTTGAAATAACGTTACATTAAATTTAATTTTTGTGTATTTGTATTTGGTACTATCTCCGTTAGTATATATAAGAGACAATTTATTTTTTAAATTTATTAAATAATCAATGTATTTAGTCAGTTTATAGATTAGATACATTGATTATTCAATGAATCTAAAAAATAAATTGTCTCTTACATATAGAAACAGAGGTAGTTACCATACCGACCAAACTTCAACAAAAATACTTTTCAACTTTCTAGTATTTAGACTTGGAAAATTTTATTCTATACCCCTACACTTATTCCGATACACCTACAATTTTTCTAATATTCCAATTTTATCCTTTTACTTTTTTTTATTTTTCTATGGAATTTTTTATTATTTTCACTATTTTTTGAAAGCGTACGAAAAAGACAAGCGGAACCAGAAATTTAAGAACCGGATAACCCAAAATGGAGAAATCTGGTACGTATTTTTACACGAACCGGATAACTTGGCAAAGCTAAATCCGGAATGCATTTTTCCCCGGAAAACCAAGCCATAAGTTATCCGGTTAACAATATTAACAAACCGAATAACCTTTAGCTATGTGTTCCGGTTTGTATTATATTGCCAACCGGATAACATGTTGTGTAGTTATCCGGTTCGTTTTTTTCTAAATTTTTTTTAAATTTTTTTAAATTTTGTTAAAGAGGTGTTATTCCTCAGATATGCGATAAAAATCAGACATGCGTAGATACCACTGATCTGTTTACATCTGCAGAACGTTTTGCCACAAGAGAAGAGGCGATAAGATGGGTTAGGGAGATTGGAATCAGGAATAAAGTGACCGTTATAATAACACGTTCAGATACCAAAATAGGCAAGAGAGGAAGAAGTGATAAAGTAATATTTGGTTGTGATAAAGGTGGAAAATACAAAGAAGGAGAAAGTGAAACACAGAGTGCTAGTAAGAAATGTGGTCGTCCGTTCAAAATTAGATCTACACCGTCAAAAGATGGTTCCGGATGGAAGATTGATGTAAAATGTGGAGTTCACAATCATGGGTTACCTGATACATTAGAAGGGCATCCGTTTGTAAGTCGACTTAATGCAGAAGAACAACAACATATTGTTGATTTGACAAAACGTCATGTTCCACCAAGACACATACTTTTGTCATTGCAGGAGCGAGATCCAGAAAATGTCACTCGGATCACGCAAATATATAAGCACAAGAGTAAAATACAGAAAGATATAAGGGGGCCTAGAACAAAAATGCAACATTTGTTTAAGCTGGTAGAGGAATCAAATTATGTATACTGGAGCAGGAAAAAGATGATTCATAAGTTGTGAGGGATATTTTCTGGGCTCATCCAAAATCAGTGAAGTTGTTGAATATGTTTCCTGTTGTGTTGATTATGGATAGCACATACAAGACAAATAAGTATAAACAACCTCTGTTTGAAATAGTTGGTGTGACATCCACTGAGCTGACATTTGTTGTTGCATTTGCATATATGGAATCAGAGCAGACTGAAAATTTTTGTTGGGTTTTGGATAAGTTGAAACAGTTATTTACTAAGGACGGGTTTTGGCCACAAGTGGTGTTGACTGATAGAGATCTTGCCTTTATGAAAGCAATTGAAACAGTATTTCCTAAAACAACCAATTTGCTTTGTCGATTTCACATCAACAAAAATGTGAAAGCGAAGTGTAAGGAATATGTTACATACGGGAGTTGATAGAGAAAATGTGGTATGAACTTGTAAGGGCTAGTGATGAGGTGGAGTATCAACAACGGTTGCAACAACTTGAGCATGCATGTATTGACTTTACAACATTTATTGATTATGTGAAAGATACATGGTTGTCTCCGCATAGACATAGATTCGTCGAAGCATGGATTAATCAAGTGTTGCATTTGGGAAACACCACGACCAATAGGTATGCATATGTTAATATATCTTGGTTTTAGTCAATGTTTTTTTATATTAATTTTATTGTCGACTTACTTGTTTTTTAATTTATTTAAAGGGTTGAATCCGCACATTGGAAATTGAAGCAAATGTTGGAGAATAGTTTAGGTGATATGTGCAAATGCTGGGAGGCTATGAATGGCAATCTTAAGATACAATTGGGAAACATTAGAGCTTCATTTCAGAAGAGTTTTTATGAAGTTGAACATGCACACACTAGCCCATTTTATGGAAATTTGTGTGGATCTGTATCTAGAGCTGCTTTGAGGCATATTGCTGAAGAGTGGGTAAGGGTTGATATTGTTGGTACAGACACCCAAAAGTGCGGGTGTACTCATAGAAAAGTGTATGGGTTATCTTGTGCTTGTGAGTTAGGGAGATATACACTGAGTGGTGATCCAATACCAATCGAGGCTATTCACATTCATTGGAGAAAGCTAAGTATGGAAGGCAAACAAGAGGTGGATGCAGATGATGGATCAGAGGTGGACATGACCCATGCAATTAAGGAAATTTGGAAAAAGTACAGGGCAGCAGATGTTGTCGAGAAAAGAGCATTAAAGAGTAGGGTGTGTGAAATTGCTTATCCCACTACATCAAAAATGTTGCCACCGCCTGAAAAAATAAAAACCAAGGGAGGAGTGAAGAAGAATGGGAAGAGACCTGCGGGATATGATGTTTATCGTGATCCTTCATATCACGAGTATGTTGATCGAGTGCACTCGAGCTCCCAAAAGTCTTCAAAGAGGGTATGTTCATAGTTATCCCAAACCTCTAAGAAGAAACCATGTAGTAAATACATTACACAATTTCCAGCACATATCAGACCATTTATTGATGACATTGTTGATGTGATGAAGGATGGAAATTGTGGGTTTAAAGTCATTGCATTGTTTCATGGTTATGGATCGGATGGATGGTCAATTGTTTGTCGTGATTTGGATAATGAACTTAAAGGTCCTAGAAGCAAGCTGTAGGAAAAGTTATTTGGACCTCGTTTTTCGATAGTGAGAGATTCGTTGATGATATCAAAGTTAGGTCCTCAACCACTAGAGAAATGGATGACATTACCTGAAATGGCTTATGTAATAGCTAATCGGTATAATGTCATTGTTGTCTATTTGGGTTTTCCTTCTTTAACGTTCTTTCCTATGACGACTTCACATTCACCTAATGTGTCCATTTACTGCGTTGGATTTATAGATGAAGATCATTAGGTACAGGTAATTATTTTTTAAGTTACGCTTATACTTATTTTTTAAGTTACATATATACTTATTTTACTTATTTGTTTTATTACGCATATACTTATTTGTTCAATTACTTATAACCAGGTAAACATGAACGAAGGATTTCCGTTACCACCCGTCACATTGACTTGGAAACAATTTCGCACAAAAGAGGCGACTTCTTGGATGATAGGATTTGGCGGACGACTACAACATTGGCAGCGTCTTACACCTGTAGTAGCGCCACATATTATTAAACTATAATTGTTATGTCTTGTTTTGTTTTGTATTCATTTGACATTTTTATTTCATGCTAGATTTTGGATTCAGATGTCTTTGTTTTGTTTTATATTCATTTGACATATGACTTTCATGCTAGATTTTGGATTAAGTTGACATATATCTTTCATGCTATATTTTAAATTTTATTTTAATTTTTATATTTAGGATTGTGGAAAGTAGAAATATTAAAAGAGTGCACAAAACAATAGATAAGTCTGATAGAAATACATAAATCGTAGGATAATACATGTCACAAAATACAATATAAGTCTAAAAAAAATAAACAAGGCAAATCATGGAGATGGATAAGGTATCGGTCCTCCCTGAGGTAGTGGTCCGCCCTGAGCTACACGTAATGCTCGAAAAATATCAATGAACTCATCGTCCTCCTCATTTGCATCGTGACGCTGCAAGTAGCGATGAAGCTCACCTGATATGTATGCTAACCTCTCGTCTTCTGGTCCCTCATCATAAACAGGCACTGGGATCTCTCTCACCTCATTTTGTGGCGGTGCTACTAATCGAGGATTTGACACCATATAATACCAACCCAGATACTCATCAACTACATCATAAGGTCGGACAACAAAAACTGCATCACGAATAACATCCAAAACCCCCTGAACATAGCTTAACCAGTCTACATCCACATCAAGAGACTCAAAAGCAGGATTGTTTGTATCCAAACTGACACAAACATCTGTCGGGTAGATATAGCATTATTGTACCATACTATTTCAGACCACCCTTGTATAGACATATATCATCAAATGGACGTATATGTCGGCGATCCTCAAAAGGACGCCAAATGACATCATCCGGTGTCAATGCATCTAAATGCACCCTATGCTGCCCGACCTTTGTAGTGGATTGCCTGTAACACCACTTCATCGCCCTCGGAAGTGGACTACCTACACCGCAAATCCCAGATAGACCTTTTTTCTCAATGGAGGGAAAATACTCGTGGATCCAGCACTGTTACACACCATGAATAATATAAATAAAATTCATAAATAACTAAAGATAAAAAAAAATATATATAAATAACTAAAGATTATATATATATATATATATATATATATATATATATATATATATATATATATATATTGTACCTGTAATAGAGAGGCATATCCACCCAACAGTTTGCAAGAATAGAAAGAAGCATCACCTAAATAACGGTAAAGATTAACCAGTGCCACAACTCCCCAACAATATCTACCACATCCATCCAAATCCCTAAATAGTGATAAATATTTTGCCTCCACCAGAGTAAAGGTCTTATCGGTTAGAATGTTGCAACCCAATAACAACATCATGTACGCTCTGGAAGCACAATCAAACCTGTTAGCAACCCACTGACGCTCAAAAATAATCTTTAACCAATCCAATATGTAGTAAGGACCTCTACAAAATTGGACCTCCTCAGCAATCTCCTCCAACGAAACTCCCATAAGATCAATCGCTAATCCAATAGCGTCATTATCAGTAAACCCTTTTGCAGGGTCAACCAAGTCACCCCTAATCGGCACGTGGAGAAGACATGAAACATCGTCTAAAGTAATGGTCATTTCACCAAATGGCATGTGAAATGACGATGTTTCAGGATGCCATCACTCTACAAATGCCGATACTAGATGTTGGTAAATCCTCGACAAACTGGTTCTTTGAAGAGATGATAGACCAGAATTCAACAACCAGTGCTCTATAAAAGGAGGAAGCATGTGTGGAACCCAACCGATCAATTTGCTACCATGTTTAGCAACCTTTAACTCTTTTTTAGGATGTCTCTCCTGAAAATAATTTATACCAAACATGTTATAAAATATATAAATTTTAACAAATAAAAATTATTCAAAATAAAATGATAAATATTAACTTACCTCGCCAAACCAAAGATGACGAGCAACGTGACCATCACATCTGATTAAAAGAGAAGTATTGGTGGGTCCTCCTGGAAAAGGTGGATGCACCTGATCCCCTGCAGGCGGCTGATGTCCCTCTGCATCGTCTGCTTCACGGCGACGTTGTCGCTCCTCTATTCTTCTATGCACATTATTGTCACCCGCTCCTCGTCTGCGAACCACTGGAAAAAAAAGAGAGCCAAAAAACGGATAACCCAATTGGGAAAATTTTACGAAATACGCAGCAAAAACCCAGATAACACAAGCAGTGGTTATCCGGGGTGAACGGAAGCAAACCGGATAACCCTGAGACGTGACTTCCGGTGGGTTTTAAAATTTTCAAAAACACACCGGATAACTTCTTAACATGTTATCCGGTTTGTAAAATTTCATCAATGCATAAACCGGAAAACTTACTCTTGTGTCTTCCAGAGTGTAAAATAAAGACCGGATGTAGGCTTCTTGGGTTTTCCGGTTTGTCAAAAAATTATCTTTCTCTCGTTTTTACAGAAGTTAAAATGGTAAAAATGAAAAAAAAAATTAGGTGATTAGTATTTATACAAGGGCAATTTCGTCCAGATATCAAAATTGTAGGGGTATGAGAATAAATGTAGGGGTATGTGGTAAAATTTTCTTAGACTTGTATAATTACTCTCGAAATCTTTAGTCGCTTCATAAATTTGCCAATCCTTTAATTTCCATAACTTAAACCACATGAAAAAGAAAATCAATAAATCTCTTCACAATTTGAAACAAGGTTAAGGTTATTTTTAATATCATAAAATGAATATAGTGAAATGGAGCGGATGACACTTACTAAAATGAAACTGATTAGAAAAAAATAAGATAAATTTTTTATTTCTTCCAAATAAAAAAAGAAGAATTATGGTGATAAGTGATGAAATAGAAGGGAATTCATACCACTCAATTTTACTCGAGAGTGCTCCATCTATTTCATTCTAATCTCGCGTCATAAAATTTCATCAATCTAAACGATAAATTAAGAGATTTGAGGAACAATGAAGAATAAATATAAAGAAGAATTCAAATACAATAACAAAATCCAATTGTTTCATTTTGACACCATTTATTTTCCTTTTTCTAGTTGATCAACTTTTTTTCCCCATATTTGTTTCTTTATTCAAATTTTCCAAACATAAAACTTGTAATTTGCACCCCTTTTTCTTTTATTCATTTTCTTTACGCTTTCAACTTTGCCAGACAAATGCCTAATACTCTCTCACACAAATTTAAGAATTCATTCTTAATATAATTTCAAAGCTGATGAATTTTTATTTTTAGGCTCAAAAGGGAAAGATGGTAGAAATTTGAAGGTAGACTAATTCCACAAGTAATTTAACAAATAAATAAAGCATATAACGTTCATCCACATTTAATAGAAAACATATTAATATTTTTCTTTATAGTGAGTGTAATTATAAAAAATTTTACTCAAAAAAATTAATTCATATAACTTAACAATATGAGGAGGAATCCATTCAACAATATTATGTCTTGCTCAGATTAACAAACAAGCAATCGAATTCGTTTGGCGCTTAAAAACTTTGCTTCAAAGTTCAAAAAAATAAACAGCAAAATTTTAATAGATTTGATAATTAAGTTAAATTCCGAGCTTCCATCTTTACTAGCATGAAAAGCTTGAAAAAGATTTGAAGCCATGACTTCAGCCTCTACAATTGAGAGGAGACCGTAGTCCCAAGCTGTACCCACACAAACAAAATTACTGAAACTGTCACTAAAGAACCAACCCCAATTGGTCGTACTCCTTTGGGTATTGAATCGACATCCACATTACACTTCAACCACCCATTATTCGGTGGAGTCCAAACCGATTGGTGATGGAATCCACCACTGTCATTACTATTATCCTCTTGGTCATTAAACCAATTTTGCGAAGTATGAAAAGCTTGGGTACCCAACGACATAAAACCATCTCTTTCTTCATTCTAGATGAAATTGTTCCTATTATTTCACAACATCCACATCATAACTGCAAATCTCCTAACAACTCACCTATCTTCCTTGCTACAAACATCTGCGATAAGAGATTTAACGTCGTTAAACATTTTTAGCCTGCGCTCTATAATAGATGACAACCCAACCACTCTCCAACACTGATTGATATAGGTACACCCAAAGAAGATATATAAATCATCTTCCTCACCATCTTCACATGATTGACAACGCGAATGACAAGGAAAAAATGTTGTCGAAGTTTAAGCCGAGTTGGAATAAAACCTCTACAAATACGCCACAATAAGTGTTTAGCTTTAGGATGTGCTTTAATATTCCATAAACTACCCCAATCACCTTCCGCACTTTAATTTTCTTGATTCCAATGGATCCTCCTCGCTAAGTGGTACACTAATTTGACGCTATAATCACGATCCTTCTCTTCCCTCCACACTATCATATCTCCCACTACATCATCTAATATCAAAACATTACGAATTTCCTTTGCAGCCTCTTACGATAACAATTGTCTAACTTTTTGTGTATCCCAACCTCTTCACATCATCCATCATAATATCCTTAACATACATACCATAAACTTCTTGATTTTGAGGCACTGTTAGACACCCCTCTTTATCACCCCTAATACACGGTTCCGCCATCACCTTGATCTTACTACCATCCCCTATCCCCCACCCGTAACCCATATTCAAAACACTATTAGATTTTCATAAGATCCTCCATACAAAGCTAGGATTATTACCCATAAGCTCCCCCACCAAAAAGAGTTCAACATCTTCTCAATATCACTCACAATCGAATCCAAAATTAAAAAAACACTCATAATGTGTGAAGGTATAACTTGCCTAACCAATTTAATCATAACTTCTTTTTCTACTTTTGATAATGACCCACCCCTCCAATAATTAATCCACTTACATATCCTATGTGTGATAAAAGTAAAGGTAGTTTTTTTACTTCAACCAACCATCGATGTTAAACCAGAGTAAGTCCATGTACCTAACACCAAACGAACACCCATTATTCGAGTGAGATCTTCCCGAGATGGACAATTAAGATTACGACTGAAGAAAACCTTTGATTCGGTCATGTTTATTTCTTGGACCGATGCTTCTTCATAGATACTAAGTAATTCTATAAGATGCTTATCCTCTGAGATGTTAGCTCTGCAAAATATAAAACAATCTCCAACAAAAATGAGATGGGACACACTAGGTGCCCCTCTACATATCTGAGCTCCGAGAATATCGCTTTTATTCACTGTCTGATTAATGAGAGCCTGTTGCACCATTACTCCCAGACCTAATAAGTGGCTTCCAGATCGACGTCGTATCAAAACCGACTACATAACTGCTTGACCCACCACCACCCATGGATTCCTCCCTCAACCACCACGATCTAGGTGCACTTGCAATCCTTCAACTCCCGCCTCTGAGCTTACCAGACCAACCTTTTTCCCGTTATCGTTTTATATTGCAAATCTTACCTCACATATATGTTATGTATGTCCCATTATGCTGCAGATAAAATAAAAAACTCTTAACTTTTCGTATTTAAACACGACAGTACACCGCTCTCCTCCCTTATTCTTCACCCTAGTACTCTTCTTCAATGATTGTGGGGCATCGATTCTCACCCGTAGACACATGTATTTCCTCCAAAAACTCAAATTATTATTTTTTATCAGACTCCACAAAGGAGCCGAAAAAATTCGCCATTGCTTTGCCAACCTTCTCAAACATAAGTCCCGCCGGAATATTATACACTTGTACCTAAAAATCCACACGATTTTACGAAATATAAAATTGAGCGATTAAATTTTATATCGCTTATAAATACGTGATATCTTAAATTTATAAAAGAGATTCATTTAGGTCACGTCTTAAAATTTTAAATAGAAATATAACGTCTATCTTTTATGATAATGGAGCATTCGATCTTCTGATTCTAAATTAAAGGGTTTTAATTTAATTTTGAATAAATGACTAATCTATACTAAATTTTCAAAAAATAAAAATAAAATTAAGACGAACTTGAATGAACAATATAGTTAGTCTTTGTATATGTGGGGCATGCATCATGCTCCTTTAATTTTCTGGCCATACATATGATTGCATGTATTTGTTAGTGGAGGAAGCTATGTCGATTGATAAAGCATGTGGGGCCCAAATTGTTGGGTTTGAATTTTTTTTGTTGCAATAATCAATTATTAAAAAAACGCAAATAATCAACTTTTGAAAAAACTTACGCAAATAACCAACTTTTAGGACTAGATAACACATAGGCGCCATCTGAGATGGCTCCTGCATTAAAAAAATGCACATAGGCGCTATCCTATTTGGCGCCTCATCATGAATAAGCCATCCCAGATGACGCCTCTTTTATGTTGGTTACATGTAGGAGTCATTTTAGATGGCTCCTACGTGTATTTGTGTTTTTTATAAATAAACACCCATCCTATAAAGATGACGATTGCTATCATCCCCACATGGGACCTAATTCCCACCATAACGACCAAGCTATGAGAACATGGGAACACATCTATACGAAAGCGGTACGACAAGTAATGCAGATCTTGAGGCATTCATGGATCTTGATCGCATACACTACGAGTAACCATCAATCCATGCACAGGGGTCATCGACCCAACAACAGTCGAATCAAGAACCTCGCATCACACGAGTTAGGAGAGGACGCGCATGTGGAATCCGTGGTCGTCTACACGTCCCGGGTCGCCGAGAATAAATCTATGTAATTGTTATTCGTTGTAATGATAATTTATAATTCAAGTTTTATTTTGTCCTACACTTTAATTTAAATTGAAAAAAAAACTTTTTTTTACTTAATACGTATAGGCGCCATCTCAGATGACTTTTACCATGTGATTAACACATAGACACCATCTGAGATGACTTTTAAAGAAAAAAATGCACTTAGGCGCCATGTGGAGTGACTCCTTCTTGTTAAAAAACAATGCAAGAACCATTTGAGATGACTCTTACTTGTATGTTAAATCTGAAACATAGTTATTTGAGTAATTAATTTCAATACATGATTATTTAAGTATTTTTTTTTAAAATATGGTTATTGCAAAAAAAAAAATCGTTGGATTCAAGATAAGAAAGAGAAATGATAACTAGAAGAATAGAATATAGTCTTCTTCTCGTATATGTCATGAGGTTCTTGCACTACATGGAAATTGAGAAATGACGGTCTCCACAAACACAACAATACAACAAAATTTTCAAAGTTTCTCTCTCCAACTCACGTTAATCTCACACCTTCATGTTCTTAGTTTAGTAGGTCACTCTTCTTCTTCTCTTGCGTGAATCATGTGAGTCATTTGAATCCTCAACAAACATATGACACATATAGAAACACATAAGCACAATGAAAGGTTATGTTTTATTTTAAACAACAAATAAAAGAGAGCTTTAGTGTAAAGTAAGTGTATAACCTTGTCCAATTTATCTAACTAATGAGTTTGAATTCATAGAAAAACTTGAATTTCAACAAGAGTTGGAATTTTAAAGGAATTTAAAATTTTAAATAATTCAAATGATTTAATTGAAATTTATTTAATTTTAATTTTTTTTTGTTTGAAAGAAGTATTAAAATGATTTGTTAAAATTGTAAGGTCATTTTAATTAATTTTTAAATTTTTGGACCAAATTTAAAATATGAAAAATAGGGACCAATTTTCAATTTTGAAAATTTTAAAAAATCAATTTGTAAATTTTGAAAACTATTTAAGGATTTATTTGCAATTTATAAAAATTTTAGGCATAAATTTATAATTTTCATAAAATATGATGATCATTTTACAAATTTTAAATAATTAATAATTAATTTAACATTTGCAATCTATATTTTTTTATTTTTGGTGTCATTTAAAATTTTTTAAATTTGACTTGAATAAAATACTTTATAAATTTATATCATTTTAACAGTTCTCTATATTTTTATTTAAACAATAAATTTTAATCAAATTATTTTAAATTCTCTCAAAAATATTACTTTCCATCATTAAAATATTTTATCCAAACACACTATAACAATATCTTTTGGATAAACTTAATTTAACTATGGATTACCAGCAAATTTTTCACTTAGAAATTTGAAGTAAAGACAAAAAAAAAAGTATATGTTTTATTAGAGTAAAAAAACTTACCAATATAAAGATTGAATTACAATGATATTTGATAGTTAGATTGATACAAGTGTATAATTTTTTTATTTGGTAAATCAGTTTCGATCCATTTTGCATGTATAGTTAATCTTATAAAAAAATAAATTAGTAATAACAGTTTAAATAATAAAATAGGACTATTTAACTCATTTTATCATTAAATTTGATTATAAAAATTATAGACAATTATTTAAAGTTCGTGTAAATGAGAGACGGATTTAAATTAAACCAATTAATGAATTTGAATTGAAATTGAATTATTGATTGACTAGATGAAGATTTCTAAATAGACATAAATATAAGAATTAATTTTACATACAGTCAATCAAAAATATTTAATTAAAATATAAATATAATATCTTTTCTCTCATTTGAAATTACAACTACATCATAAAGTTAAATAAAAAAGAAATTAAAATTAAAAGAAATTAAAATTTATCTATCTTTTTATTGAAGTTTTCAGGAATATGAATTTATATCTGATTTCTGATACAAACGGTTGATAAGTGTTCAATCTTTAATAGTATAGTTAGTTTTATAAAAAATAATTAGAAATAAAAATTTAAGAAATAAAATATGAATAATCAACAGATTTTATCACTAAATTTGATGATAAAAATTATAGACAATTAAATTTTATTAATTTTATCTTTAAAGTTCGTGTAAATGGGATTCGGATTGCACCCCAAGTCAAAAGCAATCAATATTATTGGTTGCCTGAATAAGGAATAAGGGCATTGATTGTTTTAGTTAAAAAAAGAAGAGATTTTCTTTCTATGTTTAAAGTTTTTCTAAAATTAGATATTTTTATTTTTCGTCCTCTAAATTTAATAGTCACTATAAAATTAAAAAATTTATCTTTTAATTATTTCTACAACTTAGTGACGATTTTATAATTTAGTAACTGAATTAACAATAATTTTTAACAATATTTTATTATTTAGCGATTAAATTAACGATGATTTTATTGAGAGAACATAAATTAAAATTCTTAATTTTAAAGAGATAGTTATTTAAATTTTTTTATTAGAGAGACGGAAAATAAAAATAATTAATTTTAGAGGAATTTTATACACATTTAACCTTTTTAAAATGAATTTTATAAATTTTATAAATATTATTAGTATTTTTATATTAATATTTTTAGTTAAAAATTTAATTTAACATCGCGTAAGATAAAAGAAAAATTAAAACAAAGTTGAAATTGCAATTTAAAAAAAAATTTATATTTCAAAATTGTTTCTTATAAAAATTTATTTAAAATTAATTTTGAAATTAAATATATTTTTTAAAATTTTGATATGACAGAATGAAATTTTTTTATTTGATGATGGTGTAAAACAATTATCACTGTCATGCACTTCCTTTTACCTAAAAAAAATATAAACCACTTGCATTATTAATATACTAAATCATTTATTTTATACAACTTAATTGACCAACTTAAATTTCAAAAATCACTTAAAAATTTTTAAACAGTTTCATTAAAACTATTATGTTACAACTTTTGAACAAAAATAAAAATAAAAATAAAATTTCCCTCTCCAAATTTAAATAGATATTTTCATGAAACTGTATCTTATATTAAACAGATATATGTACTAACAAGATAGACGTGTAAGTTTGAGTCAGTTTATAAGAATTATAGTTTTGAATCAATTTATAAATGGAAATTGATTCTAAAACAATTTATAAATAGATATTGCACTAAAATTGAACTGAAATTATTTTGTTATTGATTTTTTTTATTAACGTGGTCTTTGAATCAAGAGCACTCCTATATTAAACGCATTGATGACTGAATTACATCCATTTTTTATTTCATGCTATTTTGAATTGGTCAGTTAATTGAATCAACCCATCTATCTACTTATATCTATTAAATTTAATGTCATACATAATTCAATGACACCTATCATAGTTTCAAATTTTTACTTGAACACTTTATTTTCCATATCATCTAATTTTGCCACATCAAATATATTCCTATGTGACATATAAAAATTCATTTTCTTACTTTTAAAAAAAGAAGAAGACATATTCTATACTAAAGGTCTCCGGTTCAACTCCCGATAACTACGATATTTTTATATTAACTTAACAATTAATTACTAATAACTTTAATATATAAATTAATTGTATAAGCCTTATTAAATAATATTTTTGCAAACTTTTTATATATTTCGTCATTATATATATATATATATATATATATATATATATATATATATATATGGAAGATAATATTGATTCTATAAGTTTAGTCAATACAATCAAATATTTTAAGTTAATATAATACAAGGTTTAAAAAAATCAAAAATTTAAATTAGTAATTAATAACTTACAAAAATTTAGATGAACATATTTAGTGAAACAAGAAAACAAACTTAATAGATTTATATTAAATAATAAAAGTGTGTGTACAAAATTAAACTATAATTAAAAAAACCACATACAAAATTACTGAAAGAATTACTCTAAAATAAATACTCTAAAATTAAGATTTATCATTTTCACAAAATTTAATTGAAGAAAAATTCACTAAAGAATAAAAAATTAAAGCTCATTATTTAATAAAGCAATTCACACAATCTTAACAAAATATAATGATATAATTTAATAGTTTGAATATTTGATATGTAACGGTGCCTATAAGACATGTTTATTTTTTGAGAAAAATAAAACGCAAAATTAAAAACGTATTCTTTAAAAAATGGAGAAGTTCATTTTTTATCTTAATGTTGCATATGACAATTTGTTACATAGAGTCTAAGTCATTTGAATGTCGGATGTCTTTCTATAAAATGATGAATATTTAACATTTTTTAAAATGTTGAAAAAAATGAAGGAAAATATAAACTAATAATTGAAAATTTTCCATTTATTTCGCATTTTAAAATTAAATAGCAACGTCTTATTTATGATTTTTACAATTCAAAATTTTTTTTTTATTTAAAGTCGTTCTCTCTATTTTATCCTTTTCATCTTATCGACTCAATTACCATAATTTTTATATTAAACAAAATTAAAATTTATATAACTTAATACTACTTAAAAAAATTCATCAATAACCCACGCATCGCGCGAGTCTCAATCTAGTTTAACTTGCAAAGGATACAAGACTCAGAGAAAGAAGTCTTGGTCGAACACTCAAAGACACAATGTTGATGATAGGGCTTCTAAATCCTCAAAAAATAGGAGAATAAACTCCTATCAGAAAGAAAAAGATGAGAAAAAAGGTGTGTGATACTATAATTATGAAAAGTAGGGTCACTTATCCAAGAATTGTTGGTGTAGGAAAGATAAGGGAGTGAAAAAGGCAAGAATGGAGGAGAAAAACTTGCACGCCAAGATTCAGATGATTTTGAAGGTATGGTGGTTATGGTTGCATTTCTAGGTGGTCATGTTTACTCCAAGATCTGGTTCCTCAACATTGGTTGCTCGAATCACATGACTGGAAGAAAGTATGGTTAAAAAAATTTGACGAGTCGGAGAAGAGAAAGGTCAAAGTTGTAGATAATAGATCATTGAAATTATAAGGTACTGATAACATAACAATTAAAAGGAGCAATAAAGTAAAATCTATGATCAAAGATGTACTTTATGTACCTGGAATGAAGTGTAATTCACTAAGTGTTGGACAATTGGTTGAAAAAGGTTTCTGAGTTGTTATGAAATATAAAGGCTTAGAACTGTTCAACACTCAGAATAATTTGGTCTTGAAATCTCCTCTATCGAAGAATAAGACATTTAAGACCATGATCAATTTAACAGAGGTAAAATGCCTAAAAATACTTGTCGACCACAAGAGTAGTTGGTTGTGGTACTTAAGGTTTGTCCATATGAACTTTAGTTCACTCAATCAACTGATTACTCAAAATATGCAACATGTATACCAAGTCTTAAGGTGCTCAACAATATTTGCAAAGGTTTCCTAGTAGGGAAGCAATTCATAAATTCTTTTGTTTCGACTATGTCAGTGAGATCCTCTTGCATACTAGATGTAGTACATTCATATGTATGTGGAACATTTGAGGATCATACCATCGGTGGAAACATGTATTTTGTCTCATTTACTGATGAGTATAGTTGAAATATTTGGATCTATGTGATCATGCAAAAGGACGAAGTATTTGAAATCTTTAATAGATTTAAGATGCTTGTCGAAAACCAAAGTGAAAAAAAGATATAGGTTCTGCAAACAAATAGATGTGGCGAATACATATCCAAGTTATTTGAAGAGTTCTATGTAAAATATGGTATTGATCATGAGGTAACTACTCCTTACACACCTCAACATAATGGAATAACATAAAGAAGAAACATGACCATATTGGAAATGGCGAGATGTATGTTGAAGCAGAAGAATCTGTCTAAATCCTTATAGGGTGAAACAGTCACCACAATTGTCTATATAATGAAAATGTGTCCTACAAAAGATGGAAGAACAAGGTTACTGAAGAAGTTTGGAGTGGAAAATGACCTGAGTTATCTAAATGTATTTGGCTCTATTTTTTATAAACATGTTCCTGATATGAGAAGAACGAAGATTGATAAGAAGAGTAAACTTGTGTTTCTGGTCGGATATGATAAAAATTGAGCATACATACTGTTCAATCCAATTAATGAGAAGATCATGACGAGTCAAGATATTATGATTGATGAGAATTCTAATTGGGATTGGAATTCTATTGATCCAATTAACAAGTTATTGATGAGTTATGGCTTCATTGGAGACTGTTAGATTCGTGGTAGCCTTGGCATGCAAGCAAGGTTGGTCGACATTATACTTAGATGTGAAATCAACATTTTTTAATGGTCCCTTAGATTAAGAGGTATATGTCACCAACCTCTTGGATTTGTGATACATGAGGAAGCAAGGAATCTGTAAGGGTTGCACAAATCCCTTTATGGTCTCAAACAGGCATCGAGGGCATGAAAGAAGAAATTGGCTCATAATTAGTAGAATTGGGATTCGTCAAATGCAAGTTTGTTTATGATGTTTATGTTCAAGTTATGGCACATGATATAACCATCATTTTCTTATACGTCAATGACTTCCCGATAACTGGAATAAGCTTGGAGAACTTGTCGAAGCTCAAAGAGCTAATGATGAGTGAATTTGAAATGTCGGATCAGGAAAAATTGTCATATTTCCTAGGCATGGAATTTCAAATTAACAAGTGTTATAACCCTAAATTTTCCCTCCCACTTTAAGGTCAAGATACTCAAGAACTACTCAAGGGTTGAGCAGATAAACCCTCTCCTAAGTAGTCAACCCACAACTAGGGTTTTGCTTTTCTCAAGGAAAAAGTAATTTTAATGGCTCAAGTGGATGTCATTCCTCCTCATATGCTTCAAAGTATCACCATGTCAAGTTTCAAGCCTCATAGCCCAAGTTTGCTCAGTCAATTGCTCAGATGGTTGAAAATTAGTTGTATTGGACAAAAAGTCAACTGTGGTCAACATACAGTCAAACTTCATCATTTTTTGGTCAACATCAAGATTTTGAGGTCACATTCATCATTTGATCCAGGGTTGATCATGATTCATCAAGAAAACTCAAGGATTGATCAAAAGTCAAAAGTTGCTAAATTACGGTTTCTTAAGGGAAAGTCAACAAAACTTTGACCAAGCATAAATTTCACATACTTCATCATAAATTCCTCAACCAAAGCTCATTTTAAAGGGAATTTAATTCTCTAGAACTTTGTCTCTCTTAGCGCAAGTCCAAAAATGCTTCATTTCAGAGATATGGACCAAGACATTATAGGTCCTTTCAAAAGTCAACAAAAAGTCATCTTTTCTCAAAGAAGTTTACATGAACATGGAATCTTCAACGAAGATGAAACCAAATATAGATCTTAGGGGACATCTTAAGCTTTCTAAAAAGTCCAAGAGCACCTTCAAATGTTGAAAATTGAGCAAGATATAGTTTGTGCAAGTTTGGCAATTTTGAGAAAGTGCATGAATCAAATATTGAGAAAAACTTAAGTTTTGGACTAATGGGCCTAAGTTTTGAAGTTCAAGCCTGTCCATGACCACAAATAGGACCTCTAAATCCACTCCCATATTTTTGTGATTTTTATTCATATTTATTTGTATTTTTATTCAATTAAAACCTAAATAAATTAAATAAAATATAAAAATGCGAGATCAATTCGCAGGGCTTTGTTTTAAGTCACTTGGAGGCCCAAAATATCAATATTGGGAGTCAAGAAACCGAGCTAGCATTGTAATACCCCAAATTCTACCTGAAAATATATCGAAAATCAGAGTATTTTAAAATTTCAAACAACACATGGGATGTCACATATCATCCTTAACAACACAAACAAATACATAACACCTTCATTATCAGGGGATCACATATCACTTGCAACAACTTTTAAAACAAAATATTCTTTTTATTACTACGCAACAGAATTCATAGTTATACTTAAAACAACTGATCATCTTTATTCACTTAAACAACTTGAAACATCATGTTCAACTTCCAAATTACTTAGCAACATTTATTTCACAATCTCACTTAAGATTCAACAATTACTAATAACAACAAGAGTCAACAATATAAAAGACATAAACAAAACATCCCCCTAAGTGCTACGTATCAGAGCAATGACGAACAAATTGAAATGGTGAGATATCGAAAAATATAAGCAAAAGTATGATAACTAATATATTAGATCTAGAATCATACAATATTCACCGCTTCAACCAACTACAACATAACAATCAACAAAACAACATAGTAAATAACAACAATTACAATAATAGTTATAATTACTATTTTCGCATCTTCCCAACAATACCTGTCACAAGACAACGTTAGCAAAAACTCACATTAAGTCACCAACAACATATTGCAACAAAATCATCATCATGACACGATTACCAACATTATCACAACAACATCACCAACAATGAATTCATTTATAATGCGACTCTAAACAATTCACATGCATGTGGTACCATTGGAGTAAAACTCCCAACGTCATCATTTGCCAGTAATTTTGAGGCACAAGGCATAAGCCTTCAACATAATCAACTTTGCCCCCAACGGCCAACGTGTTTGCCATCAAGGCCAAGGCATAAGCCTTTAACATAATCAACTTTGCCCCCAACGGCCAACGTGTTTTGTCATTAAGGACAACTTAATAATGCAATGTATGCCATGCAACCTCAACCTCAATCAACAAAACCGCAACAACAATGACACACAACAACGACAACATAACAACTTGTCAACTGAAATTCAACATTGGCCAAAAGCCTACAACATAATACAATCCAACATTGGCTAAAAGCCTACAACATAATACAATCCAACATTGGCTAAAAGCCTACAACATAATCAACATATCAACGTAATCAACGTAATTCACAACAACATTATTCATCTTCACATCACAAACATCACCACGTCACGACAAAATTTATATCAACATAGAAACATCCTGCAACTTCGCATAAATCAACAATAACATACAGTAATAATACACTTCACTGATAATTCACAAACAAAATAACAACACCGTGTACTCAACACAATTCCAACAAAATAAATTAACAGAATCCGCCTACTAATTTTTCTCAATTACCCTACCATTTTTTATTAAATTCCGTATACCGCTTAATTCGGCTAACCGGTACTGTTAGTCAGCATATTCCACATAATTTCACAAAAACAACACCACCACAATTATCTACTAATTAATCTTAGTTAAACGGTAAATTTTCATTCAATTCTGAGCAACTAAATATACCGCTTAATTTTGGCTAATCGACTAAATTGGGACTGTTTTCTGCTTACAACATTATTACACTTAAGTAAATTAATTCTGGCAATATATATTCAACTAATACAAGTAATTTCCTGCATTATTAAAGTTATTCTGTTATACTAAACCCTTCTGGAGGCATTATCAGAAGTTTTGCTTCGACCATCGAACTTCGATCGACCGCCGCTTCGACCATCGAACGTCGATCGATCGCTTATGCTTGTGACTATCGAACTTCGATCGATCGCTTACCGACTATCGAACGTCGATCGATCGCTATGCTTCTAGCTATCGAACTTCGATCGATCACTGCTTCGACCATCGAACTTTTGACCGATCGCTTACGACCATCGAACTTCGATTGATCCTTAGAAGTTCTGAATAGGAATTACTCTCAACAAAACTAGCCTGCTACTAATATTACTCGTTCTGCTATTTTATTCTGCTATGGCTATTTGTTTGCTACAGACTACATGTTAAATTCACTATCATAATTATTATGTGATTCCAATTATACTACTAGCACATGTGTTCATCATACTTAAAAGATTCCTAAAAGTAATGCCAAAACAGGTTTTCCAGAAACACAACTTCTATTCACCACTACAATTTCACATATGAATAATACAACAATACAATGTAAACAACTTCCATGGCATACAGTATAATTTCAACAAAATCGATCAATTTCATCACAAACAAGGAATTGACATCAAAATTATACAACCCTAAACCCCACATAAAAATCATCATACAATCGATTATACAATTCGAACCACACCCCTTACCTTTGGATTGAAGAGAGCTCGAAAAATCAATCGGAAGAACGGAAACTATCGGACTGCAATTGAGCTTTTCTCCTCACTGCTAGCAAACCCTTATTCCCAATTTCCTCTTCTACTACTACGTGGTGTTTCTTTTGTTTTCTAAGTACTAGTACTACTTCCTTATACTACCAAGGCCACTTAAAAATAATAATGGGCCACTAAACTCTTATTGGGTCTACTAACTATTACTCCTCAAAATGCTATTTCACGTCTATAACTAACTCATCCGTATTTAATTAATAATTCTGAAATTAATAATAAAATTCTAATATTATTTTTTCAACGTAATCAACTTTATTAATTCTTCAACTAACCCTATCCAAAGTTCGTTCTCCTATATATGTACAAGGATACCAGATGCTTAGACACAGTTTTGCTGCACAAGTAAACCCTATCCAAAGCTTGAAAACCGTGGAAGAGAAGGATTTTGTAGTCAAGGTTTTTGATCGATTTAGGCCAAACAAAGCTTCAAACCACATCCCTTGATCCTCCCAGAAGCATCCCAGATCATTACAAGGCATCAATACATCCTGAAACTCGATCTTACACATCAGGGTTTGCCCATTCTTTTCCAAAATCAAATTTCCAAATTCGTGCATCATAAATAAGTTTTGATCATATATTCTTGTTTGTCTTGACCTATGTAATGTTTTTGGATAACTTAATTTAATTTTATTTGTAGATATTGTGATTCACCATGGCTAGGGTTCCGACCTCATGAATTGGGGAAACTAGTTTAGAGGAAAAATTGGCCAAAACCAAGGGCACCGTTGAATTCAGGGGACAATTTCTAGTCGATCTATGTCTCTAGATGGAATTTATCTTTTGTATTTTTGAGTTTTGATTTTTGCAGGGGCTATAGTGACGCACAAGATCGTCGGTAAAGGCTTTTACCTACGAATTTTCCGTAGGTAAAAGTCCCAAGAAATTCAAATTAACAACGATGATAAACAGAAGAAGCGGTGCACGTTTTTTTAAAAATAATTTCAAATTTTTTCGTTTTTTTATATAATATTTCTTTTCCGTTTCCATACTAGTTAAGCACCATAGTTCAGATGACAATGAAGGCGTGTGGGTTACCCATAGGTCCTAGGTTAGAACCCCAGGGGATGCATATAATTTTTGTCCTATTTTCTCTTCACATTTTTCCTAACCTATTTTCTTTTAATTTATTTTCTTATTTTTTATCCTTTTCAAAAATTATTTTCATTACTAATTAAAAACCCTAAAAATATTTTGATTTTTAGATTTAGGTTTAAAAAAATGTTTAACTTTTTAAAAAAACACAAAAATATTTTTATTTTTTCACTTAATTTAATTTTTCTTAATTCATTAATAATTAATTTAGAATTAAGGTTTCTCACTTAAAATAAATTCCAAAAAATACCAAAAAATGTTTTTTTCTCTAACAATTAGGGTTTAGAATAATGTCACATTTGTTTAACTAATTTTTCTCTTTATTTATTTGTTTTTTTTTTGCATTTAAATATTAGAAATCGATGTATAGGTCGCAAGGTTATTTTTGTAATAGCGTAGATCTTTATTTTCTCGCATTTTTTTAATTATGTAACTGCTCATGGGATGTAATAGCTTAGGTTAATTTTACTTTTCCGCACCTCTATTATGTAACTTTCCCAAAGCCATGTAAAGCATAGGACCTTTATCTTTCCCCAATTGACTTTTCTGTACATATTAATTGCTAGATGTATGTGTTCGCGGTAAAAAGTGACGAACAAGGGAGTCGAATCAGAATTACACCCTAAAAGTCCAGGATACATGTCGCCTAAATACACATGTACCACATTTTATACTCCTCGACCTGTCAAACAAGCAGAGGAAGATCGTCTCAGCAGTACAAAGGACAAGGTTAACAAACCAGAGCCTTCAAATCTTGCTCGACCAGCGGTCAACGTCATCAATGAAGATGATCCTAAGGAAAAAATGTCGGAATACATAGTGTACCATGGAGTTCGTCACTATTGGAAAGTTGTTGAAGCTCCGACTGTTGTTCACTGTTCAAAGTAGTCATCTCGCTTTTATTTTGAACTCTCGCCCCGCCCAAGGCACAGAGATATTTCATAGGGATAACTTTTAAATGTTTTTCTCTTTGTCTTTCCAAAGACAAAAGAGTTTGTGTTTAGGGCTTTATTTCAAATTTGAATCTTAAATAAAGCGTCATTTTCTTTTCCCACATTTTACGTGTTTTTTTTCATTTTTCATTTTTTTCTGGAAATGGTAATCCTAAAAAACCAAATAAAAAACATTTTCAAATAATCTGCTTACACTTTTGCATTTGCTTTTTTCTAAAAAGACAAACATAAATCATATGTGCAGATTAAAAATGAATAAACCCATTGAATGCAATAACCCTATGCCCTCTCCCAAATTTGAATTCCCTGTGTTCGAAGCCAAAGAACAAGGGATCCCAAATGAAATTTACTGACTACTTAAACATGAGGAAAGAGCCATTCTGCCTCACGAAGAGCCTTTAGAAACGATCAACTTGGATTCTGAGGAAAACATAAAAGAAATAAACATTGGAGCTTTACTCGATGGCGATGTCAAGAGAAAATTGATAGATCTTCTCAAAGAATACGTCGATGTGTTTGCTTGGTCCTACCGGGACATGCCAGGGTTGGATACCAACATCGTAGAACATCACTTGCCATTAAAGCCTGAATGTTCGCCAATTAAGCAAAGACCGAGGAGGACCCACCTAGACATGGCTGATAAGATCAAAAAGGAGGTTCAAAAACAACTCGACGCAGGTTTTCTCGTCACCTCTGAATATCCTCAATTGTTAGCCAACATGGTGCCTGTTCCAAAGAAAGATGGAAAGGTCAGGATGTGTGTTGACTACCGGGACTTGAACAAAGCCAGTCCAAAGGATAATTTCCCATTACCACATATTGACATGTTGGTTGATAACACTGCTAAGTTCAACGTATTTTCCTTCATGGACAGTTTCTCTGGTTAAAATCAGATCAGAATGGCTCCCGAAGACATAGAGAAGACATCTTTTATCACGTCATGGGGAACATTTTACTACAAGGTAATGCCGTTTGAATTAAAGAATGCAGGCGCAAGTTACCAAAGGGCAATGACTACTCTCTTTCATGACATGATGCACAAAGAGATCAAAGCCTACGTGGACGACATGATAGTAAAGTTCGATACTAAAGAAGAACATATATAATATCTTTTGAAGTTGTTTCAACGACTAAGGAAATATCAACTTCGCTTGAATCCTAACAAATGCACCTTTGGGATGAGATCTGGAAAGCTCCTAGGTTTCCTTGTCAGCCAAATAGGTATTGAAGTTGATCCTGACAAAGTCAAAGCTATTCAATAAATGCATGCGCCACAAACTGAAAAGCAAGTAAGAGGTTTTGTTGGACAATTGAATTATATTTCCATATGTATCTCTCAAATAACTACCACTTGTAAACCAATATTCAACATTCTCCACAAAAATTAAGATGTTGTGTGGACAAAAGATTTTCAAAAAGCGTTCGACAATATCAAAGAATACCTGTCAGAACCTCCGATATTGATTCCTCCAATCGAAGGAAGACCTCTAATTTTATACCTTACCTTGTTAGAAGATTCTATGGTTTGTGTGCTTTGACAGCAAGAAGAAACCGGTAAGAAGGAGCATGCCATCTATTACTTGAGTAAAAAGTTCACAGATTGTGAAACTCGTTACTCCATCCTCGAGAAAACCTGTTGTACTTTGGTATGGGCTTCAAAACGTCTCCGCCAGTACATGATCAACCACACGACTTGGTCAATCTCCAAAATGGAACCAATCAAGTACGTCTTTGAAAATCCTGCCTTAACAGGGAGGATTGCCCGATGGCAGATTCTATGATCTGAATAAGACATCAAGTACCGCGCCCAAAAAATGGTCAAATAAAGCATTCTCACCGATCACTTGGCTTATCAACCAATCAGCGAATACCAATCTCTCAAGTTTAACTTCCCTGACGAGGATGTTATGTACTTAAAGATGAAAGATTGTGACGAACCGTTACCTAAAGAAGGTCCTGATCCTAAATCAAGATGAGGCCTAATTTTTGATGGAGCAGTTAACGTTTTTGGCAATGGAATTGGGGAAGTCATCATTACTATCGAGGGTACTCATATCCCATTTTTCGCCAGATTTCTATTTGATTGCACCAACAACATCATAGAATACGAAGCTTGTATCGTGGGTATTGAAGAAGCCATCGACTTAAGGATCAAGATCTTTGACATATATGGAGATTCAGCCCTTGTGATCAATTAAATCAAAGACAATTACGAAATCATCACCTTGGTTTGATTTCCTACCGAGATTATGCAAGACATTTGTTGACTTTCTTCAATAAAGTTGAGTTACATCACATTCCTCGAGATCAGAATCGAATGAAAGACGCCCTGTCTGCTCTGTCTTCCATGTTCAAAGTCAACCATTGGAACGATATGCCTAAGATCAACATTAGACGTTTTAAAAGACATGCCTATGTGTTTGCAACTGAAGTAGTCATCAATGATAAGGTGTGGTTCCACGATATCAAACGCTTCCTTCAAACTCAAGAGTACCCGCTTGGGACATCACACAAAGATAAGAAAACTCTATGGATATTTTCTGGAAATTTCTTCCTGAATAGATATGTGCTATACATAAGAAACTTCGACATGGTCTTGCTCAGATACGTGGACAGACACGAAACAGATATGTTGATACATGAAGTACATGAAGGATCCTTTGGAATCATTCAAATGGGCATGCAATGTCCAGGAAAATATTAAGAGCAGGTTACTATTGGATGAAAATGGAATCTGATTGCTGTAAACACGTTAAAAGATGTCACAAGTGCCAGATCTACACAGATAAGATCCATGTGCCACCGACTCTACTCGACGTTCTCTCCTATCCGTGGCCTTTCTCCATGTGGGGCATCGACATGATTGGAATGATTAAACCAAAAGCTTCAAACGATCATCGCTTCATTTTTGTGGTCATCGATTACTTCACCAAATGGGTTGAAGCAACATCTTACGCCAATGTTACAAGATAAGTGGTTGTGAGGTTCATCAAGAACAACCTCATTTATCGATATAGAATTTCAAGCAAGATCATTACAAATAATGGATCGAACTTGAACAACAAAGTGATGAAAGAACTGTGTGAGGAATTCAAGATTGAGCATCATAACTGGTTGTCCAAAAAATTAAGAAGATCGTCCAGAAAATGGTCGTCACTTACAAAGATTGGAATGAAATGTTGCAATTTGCTTTACATGGATATCGCACTTCAGTACGCACTTCAACAGGGGAAACCCATTTCTCTTTAATGTATGGCATGGAAGTAGTGCTCCCCGTGGAAGTTGAAATTCCATCAATGAGAGTCATCATGGAGACTAAGTTATCTGAGACTGAATGGTGTCAAAGCAGATACGATCAATTGAACTTAATCGAGGAAAAACGTATAACCGCTTTGTGTCATGGACAGTTGTATCGAAGAAGGATGAAGAAAACCTTCGATAAAAAGGTTCGACCTTGTTAATTCCAAGAAGGCAACCTCATGCTTAAAAAGATCTTGTCTTTTCAACCACATTCTAGGGGAAAATGGTCTCCTAATTATGAAGGCCTATACGTTGTTAAGAGAACATTCTCTGGCAGTGCTATGACTCTCGGACCCATGGACGGTGATGAACTCCCGCATCATGTAAATGTTGATGCAGTCAAGAAATACTTTGTCTAAAAAGACAAAAGAACATCTCGGTAAGTCAAAAACCCGAAAAGGGCGGCTTAGGCAAAAATGAGCATCTCGGTGGACTGAAAACCTGAAAGGGCGGTCCAGGCAAAATTTAGAGACAATAAACATAAAAGTTTATCCTGGTAGATTGAAAACCTAAAAAGGAAATCTAGGCAAAAATTAAGGATTAAATGACAAAGTAACTGCATCAGTTTGTACTTCGTCAACCCAAAGAATATTCCATCAACAGATCTTGAATCAAATCTTCTGAAGCAACAAGCACAGTTGGAATTCAAAGTTGTTAGGGAGAATATTGGTTATTGCTTTCAATGTAGCCTTTTCCTAAAATTAAACATTTCCAACTTTTGTAAATATTCCATGGAATTACGCCTTTGGATGATTACCATCCTATCATTAAAATTTGAGCCTTGTGCCCATTTATTTGTAATTCTTATTTTATTCTATCTTGAAAAATAACGCTTTTTCTCTTGATAATCACTTTTGAAACAAAAACAGAAAAAATTAGTTTTAAATGAATTTGTACTTCTAAACTTTTCAAAATAAAAGCGGAATTTTCCTTTGAATTGTGAACATAGAAGAAACAACAACAATTATCTCTGTGAGCGTTTTGACCTCAAAAAAGGATAAACAACTGTTGAGAAGTTTTCTCTTCCCCGAAAGAGATTATCAAGCAACGGTATTATTATCCAAAAATAATTTCCAACCCTAGAACTGCCAGTGAAAAAAATGCTTTTTCTCCCCAGAGAAGTCTAAAACATGCAACTTTGATTCATCGCCAGTGATATCTACACCTTGCTGAAGATTTTGCTAAGTATCTGATTGAACTGCAACAGTGGTCCTTTTCCAAATACGCTTTGTTGCCTTGTCAAGTATTGTCAACATGCATACATCATTCATGACATTCATTATTCATACATAATTGTATCATTAATGCATTCTTGCATTTTTCAATGTTTGCTCAAATATCACTTGTTTAGGTTGCATTTATTCCCAAAAACAAGTACGGTTGTGTCATCTGTCTAGTAGACTTTCATCCCTAAGAAGGAAGAACACATTATTTCTCCAGTTCCCCAGTCTAGTTCATTCCTCATTGGATCCAGAGTCTTATGTGACTGTTCTTTCTAGTTCATTCCTGGATAGAACCTCGTCATTAACCAATTGAGGTCTAGAGTTCAGAAAAAATCTACATGCAAACAATAAGCAATAGCCTCGTCATCCGAGTAACTTATTTCCTTCTTATATTTGAACTTATCATAAAACAATTGTTCTTTTTAACAAGTACATTCGTGAAAGTTCAAGAAATCCCCACAGTTGTCTTTCTTTTTGAGAAACCTGTATCTTTACAATCAAAACGCCCGCATCTTCTCAAAAAGATCCTGGACACGATTGTAATTGGGAAAGTAGAAACTCATTTGAGATCTGTTTCCATTATTGTTTGTTATTCACAAGACTGAATAATCTGTAAAATTTTCTCAAGAATTACCTTGTTATAGTTATCACTTTGCTGATAATTGGTAATATCTTCAGAACTCATACCATTTACCATCACAATGCTGATAAATGGTAAATGAGTATTCATTCCAAATTACCATAAACTATCACCAGGCTGATAATTGGTAATATAACCTTTAATTACCTTGAGCATTGTCACCAGGCTGACAGAAGGTAATCTCCTTATTTCTCAAAGTGAAACAAATATTCACTTCCTTTGTGAATCTATTTTCCCAGTGAAACATATACTTGTTTCCTAACAAACATGATTCTTCTTTCTTAGACAGATAAAGACATCCTCATAGATATTTTTCACCAGTTGTGTCACCCTTTGCTACCTCCTTGGTAAATTTTCTGCAATCACTTTGCATCATTCTCATTTTGTGGTATCTTAGGCCCAAAATTTGTGTATTATAATATTTAAGTCTCTTCCCACCTATCGAGACGAAGATTTTCATCTTCATATCTCAGGTTGAAGAAAATTAAATAGGGGCATATTTCATACCCCAATTTTTGACCTAAGATACCATCTCATATCATTCACATATGCATCATTGTATCATTGACAATTTCAGAACAAGATAGCTTGTGTGTGCTCCTTGAGCCAAATTAGGGTTTTGGATCAAAGCTTTCATTTGTTCAAGATATGATCAATTAGGGTTTGAGTCTCCACTCACCACTAATTATTTATCTTCATCAATCATCAACATTTAATCTTCAAATTCCAATCATTTCCTCAAGCTCAATCTTGAATCGACCAAATTAGGGTTTTGGTCGAGGATGGTGTATCATTGACTTTTTGCTCAATGAATAAACTAATTGCTTGGGGAATAATCTTAAAAATCACCAATGCAATATCTTGACCTAATTTCTTGATTCAAAACATCTCCAAAGCCATGGTTAATCATAAGAGAAATTCTAAATCATCTGACAAAAAGTCAACTGTCTAGATTAGTCAAACTTTGACTTTTTGGTCAACTTTTGAAATTAAATTTTTTCAATCATCAAAGAATTTCAAATTATCCATCATGATCATAAAAAATCAAAAATGTGGGAAAAAGTCAACAAAAAGTCAAAACTTGATTTTTCTAAACACTTGGAAAAAATTTCAAGTGTTTTTCATCACTTTTTTCACCATTTCCATGGCCATTTTTCTCCTAGATCCATTTTGATTCAAGAAAAACTTCCAAAATGAAAGTTGTAGGTCTTGCTCCAAGGTTTCCAAAATGTTCAAGAACATGAAAAATATTTTGTGGAGCTATGGTTTTGAAATTAGAACTTATAGGTCCATAAGCTTGAATTATAGGTCATTTTCCCAACTTTTCAAGTCATTCTTGCCAAAATCCTCTTCTATAAGCCTTGTCATCACCAAGGGATAGGTTTTCACTCAAAAATATCTTGTGATCATGATTGAATAAGTGATAGGATCACTTGAGTTTTTTAACCATGGTTTAAAATTTAACCATGTGCATTTATGGCAAAGATTCCATTCTCATTCCTTAAGCTCCAACTTGCAAAAATCCTTCAATCCTATCTTGCCTTGCTTGCCAAACATCTTGGCCTATAAATAGAGGTCTTTCCTCATTTGGAAATCACACCAAAACAACCATAAACTTGTTTTCTCATTCTTTCTTAAATTGCAAGTTTTCTCATTTTCAAAGAGGTTAGAATTCCAACTTCCAATTCTTGCAAGTTCTAACCAAAGGTGTCATTCAAACCTCTTCTAAACATCATTTAGAAGTTGTTTGAAACTTCAATCCATCACAAAAACTATCCAAACTCAGAATCATGTTCAAACCTCCATAAGTGCATAACTTGAGCCTTAAACCTCTAACTCTTAATCCACTCGTGCATCTTCCAATCTTTCACTTCAAACATCATCCATGCACTCCATAGAAGTGATCCAAACCCTTAGATCACATCTGTAACATCTCCAACATCTAAATCGAATCACACTTCAAGCTATGGTAGTTGGACTTAGAAAGATTGTTCCAGGCTATCTCAAAGCAAACCGAGCACTTCTACACCTTCCATAAGGTCCACTGAAGCTACACAAAAGATAAAAACACTTATGGAACGACTCCTTCGAAGATTTAGATTTCAACTTGAAGAGGTAAGTTGATCAACTTTGAACTTTATGATTTCTGAATTCCAATTCAAAAATTGCTTGGTGATCGCGACATCTTTTAAACAAAAAATCAAAGAGTAAATCGTTTTGAGCCGGAGATTTGAATTCCGATTCGATTCCCTCGTTCTTCACTTTTTATGGCGAACAGAAAAATGGTGACTCTGTTGGGGATTAGCAAGCTTTTCTCTGTTTCCGAAAAAAGAAAAAAAGGGGTTTAGCCTCATTCGTGCATTTATTTGTTTTATTTTTATGTGTTTTGTTCTGTTACTTGCGATTTTATGTGATGGAAAAAAATCCTAACCCAGATTTAAGAAATATTTTATGAATTAGGTGGGGGTATAGTCCTATTAACTTATGAGGAGTCTCAGTCCTTAATAAGTTAATTTGAGATCCCTCGCTCAGTGGAGGTTTTCTTGGGGGTAATTTTGTTTAGAAAGTTATTTGCGAAGACATTTTTTCTTTTCAAGCGAACCAGCGAAGCTGAGTTGGTTGTAGAACCCATAACCCATCCGGGCCATTTAGGATGTAGTGCAGAAACTATTCAGGTATAAACTTGGATTAGTTGTCATGCGAGACTACGATCAGGTGAGTTTTTCTTGAAAAATATTATTGGACTACGAGTCAGTTGTTTAAACCGATAATATTTCAAAGAGAAGCATAAACCATGTATTATCAGTAGACCATGTTTTACAGGTGATTAAACTCATAGAACTTACCCACGTTTGGTTCTTATCGTTGACCTCATGCTCGTGACTTCGAACGCTTGAACCTATTTTGTGTATAACCATGTTTGTATCTTTGTGGCATCCATGCATTCATGCATTTTTACATTTTTTCTCTTTCCATAAAATTTCAAAAGAATTTAGAGAATTTTTCTTTGCAAATATTCTAGGTTAGAGGGATGAATGTAAGAAGAAGAAATATTAAGAGATACGGTTTTAGATTTCCTGATGTGAAAAAGTTAAAAGAGTTAGCATCCTTAGTAGAAGATACCTCGGATTTCAGAAAACGCTATGGAACTCTTTTAACTATCTTGAACACTAACGCTGATGAAGGACTTCTTAAAACCTTGGTTCAGTGTTACGATCCTGTTTATCGTTGTTTCACTTTCCCTGATTATCAGTTGATGCCTACTTTGGAAGAGTACACAAATCTTTTAGGTATCCTAGTGTCTGACAAAGTGTCTTTCAATGGTTTGGAAGCCAATCCGAAGCCACAAGTCATTGCAGCGATAACTCACTTAAGGAAATTGGAGATAGACAAAAACTTGACTATAAAAGGAAATCTCTTAGGACTAACTTCAAAGTTTTTAATGGAGAAAACTTTTAGTTTTTCCGAAGCAGGTAGTATGGTAGCTTTTGAATCTATTTTAGCTTTGCTCATTTATGGGTTGGTCTTGTTTCCTAACGTCAAAGACTTCGTTGACATCAACGCCATAAGGATCTTTTTGATTGGAAATCCTGTTCCCACTTTGCTTGGCGATACATATTTCTCTATCCATCATATGAATCGTCAAGGAGATGGAATTATTGTGTGCTGCGTGCCTTTGTTGTTCAAATGGATTGTTTCACACTTGCCTAAGTCTCCTATATTCAAAGAAAATAAAACTGGTTGGCATTGCCCTCGAAGACTCGTGTCTCTTACTAATGACGATATTTATTGGTATACTTTGGCCTACAATGAGATGGAAATCATTGAAAGTTGTGGAGAGTTTGCCAACGTACCTCTCATTAGTACATAAGGAGGAATTAATTACAACCCATTCTTGGCAAGACGTCAACTTGGGAATGCAAACTCGAGTAAACCCTTTGGTCTTACAGTAGAGGGTTACTTTTATCATGAAGGGGAAGATTCTCAAGGTTTGAAAGCTAGAATGATAAGAGCTTGGCAGCATATTCGAAGGAAAGAAAAAGATGATGTAAGGAATTATGTAGCGATGAAAATCTACACTTGTTGGGTAAAGAAAATAGCAAAGGAATTTAGAATGCCTTATGCTTATGAAGAACCCATGTTCCTAGTGGTATCTAAATCTACCACCATTCCCATTGAGACTATGGGAGAATACCAAGAAGCTTTGGCTAAAATAAGGCTAGAGAAAGATGCTTGGAAAGACAAATTTCTTAAGGCTGACTTTGACAATGTAAAGCTTAAGAAACAGATCAAAAATCAGAATCTCCTACTGGGTCTGTTTCGTTTATTCCTTTTCTTAACCTAATTTTCTTAATTTTTTGTTCTAATTACCAAATCGATTCGGTTTATAATGTTGATAACAGTGATTCCTCCGTCGGAGTGGCTCTTGAATGTATTCAACACTTTCTTCAGCGAAATCGGTTCCCACAAGAATGCTCCTCGTGCCGTTTTTGTAGATCTAGAATCTACCGTCATCGACGAAGTTAGGTCTGGTACCTATCGCCATACTCTTCCATCCTTAGCAACTCATCTCCGGCAAGAAAGATGCTGCTACAATTTCGGCAGAGGACAATACACTGGTGAGTTATATTTCTTCAAACCTAACCCTAATTTGCGTTTTTGTAATTTTTATTGACGTTTTTTTTTTGTTTTTATGGTTTAGTTGGTGACGAAATTGTAGATTTGTGCTTTAGATCGTGTCAGGAAGTTGGTTGATAAGTGTACCGGTCTTCAGAGAATTTTGGTCTTCAATGCTGTTGGTGGTGGAACCGGTTCTGATTTGGGTTCACTCTTGTTGGAACGTCTATCTGTTGATTATGGAAAGAAGTCCAAACTTGATTTCACATCACATCTTGCATTGTTATGAACACCGACTTGTATAATCCTGATCATATCAACACATCATTAAACTTGTGAGTGTAACACAACAACACTTTTATATTACCAACTTTTTTTTTGGGTTATGAAATATTACACAGAGCTTCAATCATAAAATATACTAAAAACCTATATCTTTAGATCAAATTATAAACTCTAATACCAGTTATTAAAAAAAAATCCATAGAGAATGAAAAACACAATAAAAAAAAAGATATATTGTCAAAGTTTTAATATTAAAAAAAATCATATCCGAATTAATGAGAATTAAATAATAATATGATAAATTATTACAATACATGTACTACTCTCAATCACTTTATAATCTCTATTATACCCTCTTTAAAAAAAAAATCTAATTATATCTTACATCACTCTAACACAAAAATATATTAAAAAAAAATTGAAAACAAAGTCATGTGAGATTTTTTCTAGTTTTTATATTTTCAATCAAACACCAACATGGGAAAGTGGTCTTCTTTTATTTTCAATTTACACATTTGCCTCTTTATGCTCTCAATTCTTTATGCTCTCAATCATTCTCAATATAGAAGAAAAATGCTTTAAATGTGGCTAGTTGAAAACATGAAAATTCATTGCTTATCTTTGTCAATATAAGTTTTTTTTAGCAAGATACTAAATAAAAAAATTATTTTTATCCTTTAATTATTATAAAACTCATTTTTTATTATAAATAGTAAAAATCAATTCAACCATTTTTTTTTAAAAAACCTATATCAAATTGACCTCTCAAACAACGTGTATTTTTTATTTAATTCTTGATAGTTATTATTCATTAACTAAACTGTACAACTACATAGGTAAATTTCAGAAACACATTTTACACCAAGTGAAAAAATTGCAGTTTGCATGGAAATACATGTTATATAGATACCTGTGATGAATAAAGGAGTAAAGAGGTAGTAGCATATAATAATGCAAATCTTTTATCACATTTGTGGGGTCTAAAGTTCTTTCTATGTAAGATTGAAAGTGAAGAATATAAACACTACAAACAAGCAACAAAAGCAACAACACTAATAAATCACTACTTTTCTTTTTCCTCTCTGCATTCTGTACATGACACAGTTTTTTCCATTAAAAATCGATTATTTTATCAGTGACAAAATAGCACGTATGAATAAAGTGTTCATTCTCCAACACTCCTTAAAGCTATACAACATATCAAACATAACTTCTGTTTTGTTTTGTATTTTCTTCAACCAAAAACAAAAAACCAAACCCTAAGATTTTGTATATTACTACTAATTAATTAATGTGTTTGTGTTATTGAAATGGTGACAGTGTTTCATTGATTGAATTCACTTTTAAAAGAAGCACTTTTTCAGACAGCACCACCAAATTGCACCATACTGCAATAATAATAAGAGGAGAGAGAATCAAAGAGCAGGGCTATAAGGATTGATGATATAGTGCAGGGCTAATTAGAGGGCAAACAGCGAAAGCTACGCTCATCCACTGCGTGTTTTGTGTTATATATTTTCCATTCTTCTCACGCTCAGTTTTCTCATAGATCACAGACATGCATGCTGTTCAACATATAAAACAAATCCATTCACAACACTCCAAAAATTATCCTTCACAGATCCCAATATTGTTTATACTCACTGGTAAATAAAACGGTAAAACTTTCAATATTATAATAATACTAATAATGATAACTGAATAATATCTGATGTCTCTGTACAACTATCAACTGAGCTAACTTAACGAATACTAATAATGATATATGTGTATCTGATGTCTCTGCACAACTATCAACTAAACTAACTTAACGAATACTAATAATGATATATGTGCATCTGATGTCTCTGCACAACTATCAACTGAGTTAACTTAACAAATACTAATAATAACAAGACTAATAATAATAATAGGATATAGAGTGAAAGTAAAGCACCAAATTTTGCTTTCTCTTTTATGTAGGACTCATAATAAAGGCAACAATTAATAATGGAACTAAAGTAGGGCACAACAAATTAACTAGCTACTATACTATATCATACTACTATCAATTATTTGAGTAGGAATAAGGAATTTGTATAGAAAGTAGAAGTTGGAGATTAAATATATGAACACATGAGAATGGTAATTAGTTATATGAAGAAACATTATAGTCTTAATTTTCCCATCTGTTACATTACATATATGTGTTCTTTTTAAACCAAATGTAAACATCAATACATAAATAATAACTAACATATACCTAAAGAAATTTGATTCAAATATCAAAGTTGCCCTATTCATTAATTTCTTCCTAAGTAATTTCTAGAAAAACACCTACCTTTTAACTTATCCTCTTGAATCTTGTTCCATAGATCTTCTGCAGTTCAGCAGTAGTACCTCTACACGGTAAATGATTTTGATAGTTAATGTGAGACTAAAAATCTCAGATTATATAACAACAAAATTAACTTTAATCAGTCTCGACCGTCCAGTCTAAATTGGACGGTCTGAGACCGTAACTTTTCGAACTAGGGCATAGCACTATATTGCTGCTGCACATCATTCCAAGCATGAACACCACCACCATTCCAGTTGTTTCCATTATCATGACCAGCTCCACCACTTGTAGTAGGTGTAGCAGCAGCAGAACCATAAGAGTTACCGAAAAACCACTCGGTCGGTGTATCTACTCCCCCATTTGCACCTTCTCTTCTTGAATTTCCAGCACAGAAACTCCCCCCAGCGGGTTTCGAAACCTCAAGATTCTGAAACAAAATAGGTTGTAGAGGTTTCTCCGTCTGATTGTTATTATCTTTCTGGTTTTCTCCACCAAACAGCATGGATAATCTCTGTTGCTGTAGCTTCCAGTGCAAGTCTTGGTTCATAGAACTCAATGACTCAATAGAAGAAGCAATGTTATTGTTACCATGATTAATATTCATTGAACTCAAACCTTGAATTGCACCATTATAATTACTATTATTACCTGTTGAAAAAGGGTAATTCATAGGAGCAAGAGAATTTGAAGTTGCTGGGTAATTCATAGCAGAAGAAGTTTCTCCAAGAGAAGAAAAATGGTTAAATAACGGAGGGTGGTGCTGAAGTTGAAGCCTAGGAAAAGGTAAACCATTACCTAGATGAAAATCCATGGAAGGAGAAGAAAGAGAATGAAGAAACTTCAAACCACCAACAAACTCCGAAGAAGAAGTAGCAGAATCTTTTGAATCACAAGAGAGTCTAGACGATGATTTCACTCTCTTGTTTTTTCTACATCCACCGCCGATCGGAACGTTGCGTAAAGCTCCACCTTTTGTCCAATATCTTCTACATGTTTTGCAGAAATGTCTCGGTTGTGTTAAGCTGTAGTTGTTGTAGTAGCAGAATTTTGTGTTGGGTGAGTCACATCTAGGACACTTCATGTTTTGTTCTTGTGCTTTTGTTGAGGAAGATGTTGATGAAGATGTTTTCCGACCACCGGGACCTTGTTGGTTGTTGATGTTGTTGTTATCTTTTGCAGACTTTGAGGTTTGTTGTGTTTCATCAGGTGACATAGTTTTCTTTGGAGTTTTTTTGGTTGTTTTTTTCAGTTTAGTTTTGAAGAGGGAAAGATGGTTAGAAATTGAATGGTTTCATGCATGGAAGAGATGTTGTTGTTGAGTTGGTTGAGATGAAAGAGGGTGAATGAGAAGTATTATTAAAAGGGAGTTGGGTAAGTAGTCTTTTTCAGATCTAATGGAATAAAGAAAGCTGCATGTGTATATAGATATAATTGTGTTGTGTATATATGGATATGGAAGAAGGGAGATATAGAGAGTGGGGCACAGATGTCACTGGGATCATCCAAAACAGTTGTCTTGTGTCAGTATGATCCACCAATACAACAAAACTAGTATTAAACATATATTAAATATTAACATTAACCAAGCTCAAGGTTTTAAAAAATGGTCACGGCTGCATCACAATCGTGTTGATATAAATGCGTTGATACAAGTATCACAATATTGATTACTATTGCTAGGACGTGAATTAATCATAATTTATTTATTAATATAAAAACAGTGATAATCGTATTATTATTAACATTTTTTAAAACGATTTTATCACATATTTTTGCACGGTCACTGACCTTTAATTTAGAATGATTTTGAAATATCAATATGAAATCTGATTAGATTCTTATAAATGAATCTCGAAATAATATTTTGTTTTTCTATGACGGGTGATTTTTAAGATTAATTATGATTTTTATTTAAATGGGTTTAGAATTGGGTACTAATGTAGAGTTATAAGAGAGTGTTAGTATTGTTAATCAAGTTCCATGATGTACTTGGAATTTATATTTTTGTAACAAATAATGTTGTTGTTTTTGTATTGCGTGATTATTACACATAAGTTTCCTTTCTGAGTTGGGACATGTTTAACAAACTTTTGCGTCACACATGCATGTCCTTTCTTTCTCTTTTAAGTTACATATAAACATGGATTTTGACACTTGTGCTTGCTAGCATATAATTGTAAGATTCTTGGTCACAAACATTGCGGACAAAAATTATAATCACTTTTGATAATCAATGTTTTTACAATTGGGTTTGGCAATTAGCTCATAAAAAGGTGCCAAAAGGTCACTTAGAAATGAACTCCCAATTCAACGAGGGTATTGTCTCAATTTTTTTGGGATAAATTCGGTATTTCAATAAAGAGCTAATTTCTCAAGTTAAATAGAACCACAAAGATGTCATAATTCTTTTACTTTAGGGTTCTAACACTGTTATATTGCCATAATTGAATTTAAATTTAGAGATATTGATCTAACTTGAGGAAAATGATAGTACGTTTTGATTTATTTTTGAGGGTGGTGGTGGGAAGATGACTCTAAAATTTAAAAATTAATTACTGTTTTTATAGGTACATTGATCGACCCTTATTAATATAAAAACAGTGATAATCATAATTACTGTTTTAATGGTACGTTGATCGACCCTTATTATGTACCTATGAGACATAAGTTAGATTTATTAGAGAAAATGAATATGTCTCATAGGTACATAATAAGGGTCGATCAACGTACCATTACATAAGATAGTTAAAGATTTTTTAACACTTTTTCATTGAGACATTTATTTTAAAGAAGATTTTAGAGTCTTCAGACCTTAAAATCCTATTTATAATGTCTAACACAATAGTTTAGACATAAATACACATTATTTTAAACATTAAGATCCCACATTCATAAAAGTTACAAAACAAGGTTTGTGGAGAGATCTCTAGCTAGGTAATATAAAGAGCACTTCTTTGACTTTAAGATGTCTAAGCTTTTTCTGGATGGAATATCCCTTCCTTGTCTCTCGCCAATTAAGATCACTTATTAATAATTTGGATATTACAAAGCTATTTGGAAAGTTAGTCAAGCATGAAAATGAACTGAAACGACTCGTCAATGGCGAAGTAAGGTAAAAAATAAAAGAGAAAGAAAAAGAAGAGAAAGAGATCTTTCTTTGAAAGCTCTGTCATCTAAAGCTAGTAAATCAAAGGAAGAAAGTAAGAATTCTGACAAAGAACCTCTTGAGGAAGAGGAGATGTGTTTATTCTTCAAGTGCTAAAATAGATATTTGAAAAGGATGAAGCTCAAGCATTCCAACAAGGGTTTAATAAACTTCAGAAACACTCACCGCCTAAGAAAGAACACAAGAAAAATGATGATGATATTACATTTACAAGTGTGATTTCACTTTCCCATTAGATATGTTTTGCATGATGTCAAAACTAGGATAATTTTATATTTTGTGTATATTGGACGAATTCTCTAAGTCTTAGTGCATTTTAGTATTAGGGATCTTAGAATGTGTTTATGAAAGGTTTTATGCATTAAAAAAAATCACGTTATATGTGAAAAACATGTTTATGTGTCGACATATACGTGATATGAGTTGACCGACACTTGTGGATCATTTTTAAAGCTTGTAGCTTCTGTTTGGATGTGTCGACACATGGGGGCTTTCAAGACGACACATAGAAGAAAAATGTCTTGTATGAGTCGACACATATGATGAATGAGTCAACATATGCTTCTCAATTTTAAAGCATGTAACTTCTGTTTCTCATAAGTCGACACATGACCTTGTATAGGTCTACACATGGGTCAATATGAGTTGACTCATGACTTACATATGTCGACACATGCAGTGGAATTTTTGAAAATCTGCATTCTTTTCTAAACTAATTTCTCGTTTTGCCTCCAACTTGCACATATATATACCTTATACATGTACCATTTGAAAGTTGATGAAACCATAAACATACAAAATATTGCTCTTTATATTCAACCTCTCCTTTTATGCATACCTACAAACAAATTACACATAATCATTCTTTATTTTGATGTCATGTAGATTTAGCGTTGATAACGTCCAATTTAGGTTTGCGTACTGATAAAATGGGTTGAGAATATTTGGGGGTTTCATTGGGAGGAACCACACGGTTTATCCACCAAGATCAAAGTGTTAATTTGTGGGGCTTTGTACAATATTTTGCAATTTCGATTCATCTTAGTGAAAGCTTTGAAGAATAGTGGGTTCGGTCGAAGGAGTAATAGTAACTGGAGGATTAATTGAAAATATAGGGTGACAACAATTCATAATTTATACAAAATATTGCTCTTTATCTTCAACCTCTCCTTCTATGCATACCCACAAACAAATTACACATAATCATTCTTTATTTTAATGTCATATAGATTTAGCGTTGATAACGTCCAATTTAGGTTTGCGTACTGATAACGTTGGTTGAGAATCTTTGGGGGTTTCACTGGGAGGAACCATAGGGTTTATCCACCAAGATCAAAGTGTTAATTTTTGGGGTTTTGTACAATATTTTGCAATTCTGATTCATCCGAGTGAAAGCTTTGAAGAATAGTGGGTTTGGTTGAAGGAGTAATAGTAACTGGAGGATCAATTGAAAATATCGGGTGACAACAATTCACAATTTAGATGCATTCGAGTGAAGCTTTGAATAATGGAGTTTCTTGCAAAGGAGTAGCGTGAGACGGTGAATTAAATTGGCATTGTTGAGTGACTTGATCGAGCTCAAGATCAAGGGAGGAGAAAAAGTTAAGACAAACATCAAACATAGGGTTTGTAGGGTTGAATTGCTACTTTTTTCCTGTAAATAATTTTTTCAAAGTAAGATTTATAATCTCAATTCTGAATGGAATTGTGGGGCAGACGTAGCCATAAACAAATCCTTAGGTACTCTCTCTATCTGTCTCATTTACTTTCAATTGTAAATTATTGAATTCGTTGATTGTGCAATTGACATGTTAGATAAACATTTTGTGAATTAATAACTATATTGTTGGTTTGATTACAATATATATATATATATATATATATATATATATATATATATATATATATATATATATATATATATATATATAAAAAGATGGTAATTGGTTTTTGAAATCAACACAAAAATAATAACAAATTGGCCAACATCAAATGCCCACCATGTGTTTGATAATTTGTTTCTCTGTGTTTGTTGTTTTAGAATTCATTGGAAACACGATACTAATATCTTCATATTCAAGTGTGTTTTTTATGGAAATATATTTTCTTTGTTGCTTATTATTATCATTGCATATAACATTGGTTTAACGCATATCTAAGCTTTTCGATAAAGGTTTGGATTAGACTATATTTGATTCAGGTGTTTTCCGCTTGCCATAGTTAACAAAGTTTTTAAAACTATTTTTTAAAAGAAATTTTTATGTTGGGATATATTTATCCCCTCTAGACAATTTGTCTTCGTCTAACAACAAGTGCAATAAATCAGATCACTATAGAACAACTTTCCCGATTCTCACCAAACGTTATAAAAAGGGAGATAAGGGATCTACAAGACGATAGGAAAAAGTTCCAAAGGCCATAGAGCCTATATCGTATAGGAAGAAGAGGATGAGAGATCCTCCTTGGATCCATGCTTAAGTTCGAATGATGAGTGTGTCAACCTATTTTTGATGGCATGTAAGAAAGGTGAAACATCAAAGGTATATAGTTCTGACTCCACGAATGGATTTTCTTATAGTGAGTTATCTAAAGCTTTTAATAACATGTATGCTAATTTTATAAATGCGTTTAAGAATATTGCTCTCCAAAAAGAGATGATTTCAACTCTTGAACATAAGATCAACAATCCTAATCGTGCTTTATATTATCTCAAAGATGCACATACATCCATAGTTGACGAGCGTTATAATGTTTCTGACACTTTAGTTGAAAATATGGAAATAGTTGAATGTGGTGAATTTCCGATTCAAAAAATTGAAATTAAAAATCTCAAAGAACAATTAACTCATATTGCTTCATAATCTTATTCTTGTTGTAGCCCTTCAAGTGATTGAGGGATTGTTTTTAAGAAAAGGGTAGGTGTTTTAGGTGTAAACGATCATAGACTTATCATTCTTTCTTTTCTAAGTGGAGGTGGAAGATTCTTTTATATGTGTCATCATTATGGTGAGTTATTAGTTTAGAAATGTATGGTTCTTAGGGTTCAGTTCCCCGTTAGAGGGGTAAGGAAAGAGGCCCGAGGAAGGTGTCATTGGCATATATGTGTTTTTATCAATGTTAAGGTGATTGGTTTTCCCCTTCCCGTGTTAAGGTAATTGGGTAAGGTTATAACACTACGTTTTGATATGATTTTTGGGCTTGGGAAACCCCTCTGTTTGTCTCTTTTGAGAGGTTATTTCTAATCTCTAAGTAAAATTCTTGGGTGATGGGTTCTTTGGATTATTTTAAGGGGGTTTATTGGTTTAAAGTTTTAGGTGGAGGCAGGCTTTCCTTATTTGTGAGGAAGATCTTTTTAAGGCTTTGCTAGTCATCATCTTAGGAGTGGTTAGGCGAGGGAGGGAAGATGCTTGAGTTAGTAATCCATATCCGACAAAGTAGTATTTGGTAATATTTACTTATGATAATCTTTTGGATTTGGGTGGTACTAGCGAAGGCATGTTGGTGAGGGTGTTCCCAGGACTTGCTAAGATATAGAAGAGTTTGGCGCATTTTAAAATCGTAGTGATGCCTTGGCAGTTACTTAAAAATAGGTTGTTGACTAGGCAAAATCTCTTAAGGGATCAAATTGTATATGGTTCTATTAATGTGAGGTGTGTAATGTGTGTGGGGAAAATGAAGTCGGCAAATCATCTTTTTAACTTGTGTGAGATTGCCTAAACTATCTAGTATAAGGTGTTTATGTGGATGGGGCGACCTAGGCCCTACTCTTATTCAATTTTAGGAGTATTTTTGTTGTTTTAGGATCTATGTCAAGGAAAACATGTGTCTTTAGCCTTGATCTTAATCTGACATTTTGTGATCTAGACTATTTAGAAAATGCGTAATAAAATTAGTTTTTGTCAAGAAAGCTTGATAGTTAATTATTGAATGTCTTGGATCATTAGCTTGATATAGAAGTAAGTTCATGCATATGCTATAGGTTTTGGTGTTTCTCTATTAGAATGAGAGTAGGACCTACTCACGTGACTAGACATCTAGGCGTATGCTACATGACTAACTTTTCTCATTTTGTTTTGTGTAGGCAATCTCTCTTGAAATTTGATTTGTCAGAGATTTTACAATAGATCGCATTTTTGGACTGGTTAACTTGTTTTTTCTTATTTGAATATTCCATTATTTTGCTCTTCAATTTTTTACTCGAGTTGGACTTTATCGGATTTGTTGTTCTTGTGCTCCTTGTTTTCTTATATCTTTTATAATTTTCTATTTTTTCATTATTTTTATGTATATGGCTTTGCTATTAAAAAGAAATAAATATCTCTTGAATATTCAACCATATCAAAGATCCAAGTAACATACGCTTTTAACAATTAAATGTAAAGACATACATAAAAAAAATCCAAGTAATAATAATATTAGGTTAGACTTATTTGATAAATAATTAAAATTAGTTTTACAAAATCAAATTCTCCCATCATAAAACCCTACATTAACTAAATTCTATTTCTAAAGGAAAAAGTGTGAGGGATATATTAACTACCCATACTTCTAAAGCAGTGTTGAATTAAAAACCTTTCACTTTGTTCACTTCAAAATTGAAAGACAAAAAAAAGGTAGCATTTATTAACAAACTCTGTCTCTCCTGCAAGCAATGGCTTGTAATTTCTTTAGTTATTAATATTTGTAGCAGTGGTAGTAATTGATAAAAAGTGAAGCAAAACATAAAGAACTAAAGAATGAAAAGCAAAGGATTTTAATAATTGAGATGGTACATAACCTATGGTGATAGAATTAAAAACAATAGAATACTATAGGCTAGAGAATTGGAATGATATATTATAGGGTGAAGTAGGAGTAGTGGTAGTAGTAGTGAGGGATGGATGGTAGAAAGAAAAGATGAGTCATAGTAAAGGGGAACACAACACAAAAACAGCAGTACAACAGCACTGTGTGCTCTGAACACTGCCAACAACGTGTTTCTGATACGTCCCTTTTCAACTAAAGATTAACTGCAACTCTCTTTACTTTATTTTATATTCATCATTAAATCCTCTAACATAAAGCTCACACGTGTGGTGGTTTTATGATCATCTTAATAATGTTTAACCTACATCATTAGTTACTTAGCTTTTGTAAATTGTAATTAACTTTTGCTTAATTTTGGCTACATAGGTAATTAGTTCACATTATAACTAAATAATTGTTTGCTCAACACCTAAGGCGCAGTTATACATATGTTGTAAGTCTTCTATCTTAATTGAATGTTTAGATTTAAATTTGATAATTTAAATGATAGAATAAAATATCATATCGAATGATCAATGTCTTTGACTATATGATTGCGAGTTTCAATCGAATATAAGAAATTTAGGTTTAAGGATATTATCAATACTACTATTATAATGTGGGGGCAAAACACCTAGTTGAAAAAATACACCAATGTCTCATGACAATATTAATTGTAGTGGTAGACACAAAATAGTCGTGGTTCGAGGTGATAATCTACTATTTATGTATCAATATGTATGATTTGTGTTGTGTAACGTAAATGACACATTGAATAAAATAATCGTAAATAAAAATTAAATTTCGACTAGCTAGAATAATTATTGACAAACATAGTCATGTAATTTCAAAATTTGAATCCCTTGAAGTTAAAGTTTTCATACATTCACATTGTCAAGATAATATTAACTGCTTGATCTTGATCGTACGACTCACACAAATACAACTTTAATTTTCACAAAATTATATGTTTTAAATCAGAATCGTTCGATCTTGATTTGAAAGTTAGATATACTTGAATGAATGAATGCAAATTTTTATACTGAAGCAAATTTGAATCTGCAATTTCGACTGCTCGATTTTTTAAAACAAATTGTATTATAACTTTACAAATCATAAGCAATTGCATTTCAATGTGAAGCGCAAGATAGATCCAACTATCCATATTGAAAGAATGAGAATGTGTAACCTAAGTCAATCCTAGTACATGCATATATGGCCCACACCAATCCATCCATAACCCTTTGGTTTGCCACTTAAATAAATAAACAGCAGATTGAGCAAGAATAGTACAAGCCCTTTAAAAGTATTGTTCAGTTACAAAGGGAAAGTTGAATAATTAATTGAACTCCAAGACTCAGATTTTCTTTTCTAGTTTTATTTATTTGAAAGTATTAAAAACATACTAGAAACAAGTACTAGTAAAATAGACCATACGTAAAGTTTGTTTTGCTCCACAAGTATTAAAATAAAATAAAATAAAATAAAAAAACAAAACGAAGTTAGTAAATTTATTCAATCCACTCTGTTTAACTTGTGTTTCTATATTTGAATCTGACATATAGAAGGAAGTACGATTGTGAAAACCTTCATAACTTCCAAAGATACCCAATCTATTAACACAAATTTAACGGTTGTAATCAAATACAACAAATAGTGATATTATTCTTGTAACAATTATGCATGTCTCATGAACATGATTGTCTTTGACTTATTTTTCTTTAATATAAATTATTTTGTAGATATAGTTATTGTTATGTATGTGCGGATATGCTAAAGGTATTTTAGAGATGATCAAAGAAATTGATCTACCAATTTAATAGATATCTCAAAAGTAAATTTATTTAAATATACTAAATAACATAAATATAATTATTTGATTAAATATATTTTTACTTAATAGAGTTTTAATCTCCCTCTTTTACTTCATTTAAGAAATTAATTTTTTTAAAATTAAGATAATTTTAATCTTTTTTTAAATTAATATGAAGGATAGTCTTGGTTTAACAACAAAGTTAATCCATTGGGACACTGGTATCATGAGTTTAAACTCAGCTGAAAACAATCTCCTCTATTATAAGAATAAGAGTAAAATTGCGTGCATCCAACTCCAGAACATTGGGTACCTCTTTTTAGTTTAACCCATCTCACATTCTTAATAATATATAAAATATTTATTTTATCTTTAAAAAATTTTCAAGTTGTTTTTTGTCTTATAACATATATATATTTTAACTATAAATACTTATAAAATATTTTTTTATTATATAAATTTTTTACCATGCATCACACAAATATAAACACTAATATAATTTAAAATTTAATACGGTTAAAATATGATTATAAAGGCTTCAAAAATTATTTGTCATTATTAAATTGTAATTAAAAATAATTTTATCGATTGTTGGTTGGTTCAGTGGTGATTGGCGCTGAATTTGGTAGGTCGAACCATGATTCGATCCCCACAACGAGTGTTTTCATCTCCACAACAGCGATCGGAAGGAGACTGAAACCACTTGATGTCAGAACTGACTCCCAAACCGGACTATATCGGTTGTGATAAGAAAAAAAAAAATAAAAAAAATATAAAAAAATATTTATCATGGTTAAACATATGAAAATAAATTATATTTACTTTTAAAAATTAAACTGCCACTAATTTATACATAATCTCTGGAAATTTAAGGGGGTCTTAGCAACTAGATAGTAGTAGTAGGAAGCAAGTTAGCTAGAGATGGAACCACTACCACCGACTAATAAAGGTTGTGGTTGTAGGATTGCTATAGTGTTTCTGTTCTAAGCATGCTGAAAATGAGGCAGGTCCAACCAAGAGAGAGAGAGAGAGAGGAAGAGACATGTGAGAAGGTGGCTGGATTCCCGTGAGACTAAACCATAATCCATAGTCATGACATTACGTTACATAGGAACAAGGTTCCTTCAACGTTACATCTCACGAGTAAGATGCTCGATGCTTTCTCTCTAACTATTTTAACGGTTTTACAATCTACTACCTATTTTGCATTCATAATTTTCAGCTTGTTAGATAAGCAGTTAAAAATAAATTAATACATTATATTTCTTCTATTTCAAATTATAAGAGAAATTTATCTTTTATATAGATTTAATAATTAACGTATATTATCGTAGAAATTAGAGAAATACTAAGATGACATATAATATTACATCAACACCATGGTTTAATGTACTAATTGTTTTTATTAATAGCTTTTTCATGTCTTTTTGTGTCATTTTTATAAGAGAAATGTTACATTTACACCGTAATATTATACGTTTTTTATTTTTATAGAATATTTAATTATTAATTTTCTTTATTCTGCAACAGTCAAAAGAGGTACCTATGCTGTAATTTTTACCGTGTAATGAATTGGTGTATGTTTTTGGGTGTCATAATAGCAAACCTCTTGTTAAAATATTGGTGTATGCTCTTGGGTGTTATAATAGCAAATCTCTTGTTAAAATATTTTGGAAATGATACGGTGTAAATACGGTTTATGTTATTTTAGTGTCAATGTTATGAAGTAGATGAATGATATACTGACATTGCAATTTTAACACTGTATAAATACACCGTATCTTTTAACTTTCACTTTGCAATGACATAAATTTTAATTTTGATTAAAATAATAAATAAAAGTAAAAGAGTATACATTACTGCATTGAAATACGGTGTAAATGGTATATTGAATGTAAGTCTTATCATTCCTCTATGAAGTATGATAGGTCCATTAGGGAGAGAAAGGGATCAGTGTGATTGAAACACTTTATGTAAGTGTCATACCCCAATTTTTGACCTAAGATACCACCTTATATCATTCACATGTGCATCATTGCATCACTAACAGTTTCAGAAAAGGATAGATCGTGCGTGTGCTCCTAAAGTCAAAGTTAGGGTTTTATCAAAATTTCATCTGTTCAAGGTATGATAAATTAGGGTTTGAGTCTCCACTCACCTCAATTGATCTATCTTAATCAATCATCAACATTTGATATTCAAATTCCCAACTTTTTCTCATGATCTACCTTGAATCGACCAATTAGGGTTTTGATCGAAGATAGTGAATCATTGACTTTCTGCTCAATGAATGATCTATTTGCTTGAAGATTGATCTTAACATCATCAATGCAACATCTTGACCTAATTTGTTGGTTCAAAACATTACAAAATCCATTTTTCTTCATCAGACAAATTCTGAATCATCTGATGAAAATTCATCTGTTCAAAAAGTCAAAACTTTGACTTTTGGTCAACTTTTTCAAATCTAAACTTTTTCAATCACAAAATCATTTCAAATAATCCATCATGATCATAAAAAATCAAGAAATGTGAAAAAGTCAACAAAAAATCTAGATTTGAATTTTTTCTAACACTTAGAAAACTTTTCAAGTGTTGAAAAACATGGTTTTTCCTTACTTTCATGACCATTTTTCACCTAGATCCATTTTGATTAAAAAAAAACTCAAAACATGAAAGTTTTAGATCTTGTTACAAGCTTTCCAAAATGTCCAAGAACTTGAAAAAAAACTTTGTGTAGCTAGGGTTTTGAAAATTAAACTTAGAGCTCCATTACCATGAATTACAAGTCATTTTTCAAGAACTATAGGTCATTTTTCACAAACTTCTCCTTCTAGAAGCCTTGTCACCAAGTAAGGATAGGTTAGAGCTGATAAAAATCAGATGAGAAGTAATTATGAGGAAGATAAGATCAAGTGAGATTTTAACTATGGTTAAAGGAATATTCCATGTGCATTTATGACAAAAATGTCTTTCTTGCCCTTGAAGGCAAGTTGTTCAATTTCAAGCCAATCTCCTCTACTTACCATTCAGAATTCTTGGTCTATAAATAGAGCTCACTTATTCATTCAAAACTACCCCAAAGCAACCATAATCCAAGCTTTCCTTCTTTCTTTCTTGTTTTTCAAGTTTCAAGTTTCTAAGTAGGAGAATTTACAAATTTCAAAGCCTTGCAATTTCTGAGCAATCTTAGGCTTCAAATACTTTCTAAACATCATTAGAAAGTTGTTAGAATCCTCAAGCTAGCCCAAGAACTAGCCAAACTCAGAAACCATTTCCAAAATTCATAAAATGCAAGTTTGAGCCAAAACTTCCAAACTCCAAATCTACTCGTGCATCTTCCAAACTTTCACTTCAAACACACTCTATACAACACATAGAGACTGTCCAAACACTTAAACAAGTTCTGGAACAACTCCATCATCATCTTCCATTTCCAAACCAGCAGTCTGCAACTTGACTTGGTCAGGGAGTTTCAGCAACTTTCAGAGTAATCTGGGAGTGAGAGCATACTCAGTGAGGTTCATGGAAACTTTTTCAATCATCACTTTGTATCTAGAAGTCCTCATACTCGATCTGGTTTTTCATACTAAGAGGTAAGCTTTCGAAATCTTGATATCTCCATACATGCATCCTTAGCTTAAAATTTGAAAAGGAAGATGTAGATATCATGTCATTAAAGCTATCTGGGTTCTCAATTTAAATTTAAATTAATTGTGTTCATGGAATAATTCATTCAATCAGTTAGGTTTTAATTTGGGATTATCAAAATTCGTATTCATCTTTGATTATTAGCCATAATAAGTTATATGGTTAGAATCGTGAGGAAATTCTGGACAATTTTGTATTTTGAATTTCTCAAATTGATGAAGAATTAAGAAAGTTCAGGTTTGAGCCATGGATGCTTGTTTTCGGTTCCACGAAGAAGATGAAGTGGGAAACTCAGAAATTCAAAACTTGAATTATAATATATTTATTTGGATATGATTAAATGAACGGATGTATTACCGCCCCAACGGTTGCCAGCACGCTCTTAATCCTTTCCTTCGCCTCAAGGCCCATGGTTCGAATCCCCCTGGAACCTTTTTTTTAATAAAAGGCTCATCAGCTTCCGATGCTTGCTTCTTCAGAAGCGCTTCTGATGCTCATCCCTTCAGAAGCACTTCTGATGCTTCTCATTCTTCCAGAAGCAGCCAACTTCTACTATCTCCAGAAGCATTCAACTTCTACTACCTTCAGAAGCACATCTAGTGCTTCTCACCCTCCGTATCATTTCACCCTATTACTTTGAGGCTACCCTTCGCATCATGCTTCTCACCTTTTCAGAAGCATCATGCTTCTCACTCTTCAGAAGCAACACACTTCTAATCTCTTCCAGAAGCAACACACTTCTCACTCTCCAGAAGCAACACGCTTCTAACTTCCTTCAAGCTTCTGACTCCTTCAGAAGAAGCAAACTTCTGACTCCTTCAGAAGTAGCAAGCTTCTGACCCCCCCTCAGAAGCATCCAACTTCTGACCTTTTTCAAAAGACTTCATTTCTTCAAAACTCCTTTAAAACAAGGTAATTAAATGACAAGTCAAGCACGTGGCTCTGTGGAAAAACTCTTCACTTCTAAACCTAATGTCCAAGGTTCAAACCTCCTTAGGACCAAAACTCTTTTTTATCACTAATTTTCTCATGTTTTTCAACAAACTTCAACATTTTCAAAAACTAATCAAAACTTCTCATTTTGAGATGATTTTTTGCACACTTGTCATTTAATATACCTATTTTATGATTATGTCAAAAGATCCAAAAATATTTTCTTTTTGATTATATTTTTATTAGGTTAAAAAAATGATACATTTTAAGTATTTTAATACTTTTCAAAAATGTTTTCTTTCCAATTTTCAAACCTAATCTTTTTCAAAACTTCTTGTGAATATACTTCACTTTTCAAAATCATTTTCAAAACCTTTTCAAAAACTTTTCAATAAACTTACACACCTTTTTCCATGATCGATTCGATTTAAAGATAAACCAAACCAGGTTTTTCCTTGAATTTCTTTCAAATTGATCATGGGCCTCCCTCACGGTGTAAGTCCCAACCCTCCTATGTACATATTTATTTCCTTGTACATATCCACCCTTTCGTGTACATATTCATTTCCTTGTACACATTCAATCATCTTTGTAAATATTCAAGCATAAACAAATTTTGTTCGTTTGTTTTTATTCGCTTGTTTATACACCGATTCCATTGGTATTAAGAGAAGCATTATTCCCGGTGAAACTGCTCTTAAACCAATGGGCCTCCCTTAAGGTGTAAGTCCCAAACCCTTGTATATATTCAAGTTACACTTGCTTTAATTGCTTGTTTTATACACTTGTTTATATATTTCCTTCATAAACTCCTGTGAATACACATCACACACTTGTTCATATAACTGTTCAGTTATAACATAACAACTAGCCTAACAACTAGGGTCCCCTTTAGCCTCCTCTTAGGCTTCGTATAAAAAAACTCATCTACTGAGTTAGCCTCCTCTTAGGCTTCGTATAAGAATAACTCATCTACTGAGTTAGCCTCCTCTTAGGCTTCGTATAAGATAACTCATTTATTGAGTTAAGTCTCCTCTTAGGCTTCATATGAGACAACTCACGCGTTTAGTTTAGCCTCCGCTTAGGCTTCATATAAGACAACTCCCCTGTTGAGTTAGCCTCCTCTTGGGCTTCGTTCAAAATAACTCCTTCGTTGAGTTTAGCCTTCTCTTGGGAATCAAACAAGAAAGAGACCTGGAAATCTCTTAACAGTCTCCTATTGGGCTTCCAATACAAAGAATCACCCGCGCTAGGATAGAACCTTGAGAGTATGATTTCCCAGTGAAATCACTCTTGAGTCCTAAGAGGATGGTTTCCCGGTGAAACCACTCTTAAAGCCAAAACTAGCCATACCCTATAGCTTCTTCTTGAGCTTCATACAAGGACCCTCGATGACCCTCGATGACCATCGGAATGCCGCCTCTTGGGCTCACAAAACAAGGACCCTCGATGACCCTCGGAATGCCTCCTCTTGGGCTTACAATACAAGGAACCACAGGCTTCTTAAAAGCATCCCCTAATCCATAATCAATTTCTCCTCAAGATTTAGACATTTATCATCTCTATGGAAGAAGTATCTCATCTATAACATCACATACAATCAAACACTTTTCAAACACTTTTCAAACAAAAACATCTTTTAACTGTAAGTGGTAACGCTTGTACACTCAAGCAAAACACCAAAACTTACAATTAAAGATTCAATCATCTTTTAAACATCTTTCTTAACTCGTAAGTGGTAACGCTTGTACACTCAAGCAAAACACCTAATACTTACGATGAAAGATTTAATCAATCAACCCTTCAAAATGTATGTGATGAAATAGATTAGATACATTTTTCATTAAGATGACATTTGTCTTTGTCTCTTAATAACACCTTTGCTTCTACTAGCATAAGTGGGAACTACGATTTCTCTGACTTTCTCAACCTCCCTTTGAGAATACGTAGGCACAAGGTCTCATCCTTGGCGAGCATACTTCTTTCTCCCTCAAACCAAACAAAACCATAGCTCCCTTAGATCCGAGCTACAGATGCTCTGATTCCCATTAAGGGATATGTATGCAGAAGATACCAATGATCTTTGCAAGCACAATATCAACAAAACCTAGGATCCCATATGACCTACCTTTCTTAAAATCCAAAGGAGAAACTCTCCCAAGAATAGAATAGCAAATTAAAACACACAAACATATGAAAAATATTCATATATATATAAATAAGGCTATATATATATATATATATAGGGTGCCACATCTTTCCCTTTATATAATGAACCCCCTTACACAGATCTCTCCCCAAATGCGTTGCGTCTAGTTCACGCTAGTCGCATCGCATATCATTATTTATTGAGGGTATTGTAGCTTTCCCCTTTTTCATCTCATTTTTCTTGTTTTGGAAACAATAAAGCTTGATGCTTGCGACATATTTAAAAACAAATCAAAAGAGTAAATCGTTTCGAGCTAGAGATTCGAATTCCGATTCGATTCCCTCGTTCGTCATTTTTTAACGCGAACAGAAAAAATGGCGACTCTGCTGGGGAGGACGCTAAAATTTTATTTTCAAAAAAAAAAACTGTGATTCTGCCAAAGAGCACCAAGCTTTTTTTGTTTTCAAAAGAAGAAGAAAAAAGAGGTTAAAAGCTTTCATATGTGCATATTTTTGTTTTTCTTTATTGTGTGTTTTAGTTCTCGCGATTTCATATGATGGAAAGAAATCCTAACCCGGATTTAAGAAACATTTTAAGATCTAGGTGGGGGTATAGTCCTATTAACTTGTGAGAAGTCTCATTACTTACTAAGTTAATTTGAGATCCCTCTCTCAGTGGAGGTTGTCTTGGGAGTATTTGTGTTTAGCAAGTATTTGCGAAGACATTTTGCTTTCATGGGAACTAACGAAGCTGAGTGGTTGTAGAACACATAACCCATCCTGGCCATTTAGGGTGTAGTGCAGAAGCTATTCAGGTGTAAACTTGGATTAGTTGTCATGCGAGACTACGATCAAAGAGTTTTCTTGAAAAATATTATTGGACTTCAAGTATTTAACAAATCCGATAATATTTCAAAGAGAAGCGTTGAACCTGTATTATCAGTAGAACATGTTTTGCAGGTGAATAAGCCCTTAGAACTTACCCGCGTTAGGTTCTTATCGTTGGCCTCATGCTCGTGACTTCAAACGCTTGAACGTGTGTATAACCACTAACCGTGTTTGTATCTTTGTGGCATTCATGCATTCATTCGAAAAACTTCGAATTCTCATTTCTCTTCCCATTTCCAAAGAATTTAGAGATTTTTATTTGTAAACATTTTAGGTTAGAGGGATGGACGTCAGAAGAAGATATACCAAGAGATACGGTTTTAGAATTCCTGATGTAGGAAAGTTAAAAGAGTTAGCATCCTTGGTAGAAGATCCCTCAGATTTCAGAAAACGCTATGGAACTCTTTTAACTGTCCTGAACACTAACGTGGATGAAGGAATTCTCAAAAATTTCATTCAGTTTTACGATCCAGTCTATCGCTGTTTCATTTTCCCTGATTATCAGTTGATTCTTACTTTGGAAGAGTACGCACATATCCTAGGTATCTCAGTGTCTGACAAGGTGCCTTTCAATGGTTTGGAAGTCATTCCTAAGCCACCAGTCATTGCAGCAATGACTCATTTAAGGAAATCTGAGATAGACATAAACCTGACTACCAAAGGAAATCTCTTAGGACTAACTTCAAAGTTCCTAATGGAGAAGGCTTTTAAATTTGCTGAAGCCGGTAGCATGGTAGCCTTTGAAGCTGTTTTGGATTTGTTCATTTATGGATTGGTGTTGTTTCCTAACGTCCTAAGTTTTGTTGATATCAACGCCATAAGGATCTTTCTGATTGGAAATCCCGTTCCCACTTTGCTTGGTGACACAAATTTCTCCATTCATCATAGGAATCGTCAAGGAGATGGAATTATCGTGTGTTGTGTACCTCTGTTATTCAAATGGATTGTCTGACACTTGCCTAAGTCTCCTATCTTCCGAGAAAACAAAAATGGTTGGCATTGGTCTCGAAGACTCATGTCTCTTACTGACGACGATATCCATTGGTATACCTTGGCCAACAATGAGATGGAAATCATTGAAAGCTGTGGAGAGTTTGCCAATGTACCTCTCATTGGTACGAAAGGAGGAATTAACTACAACCCATTTTTGGCGAGATGTCAACTCGGGTACGCAAACTCCAGTAAACCCCTTGGTTTTACAGTAGAAAATTACTTTTATCATGAAGGGGAAGATTCCCAAGGTTTGAAAGCTAGAATGATAAGAGCTTGGCATCACATTCGAAGGAAAGAAAAAGGTGATGCAAAGAATTGTGTAGCCATGGAAATCTACACTTCTTGGGTAAAGAAGAGAGCGAAGGAATTCTGAATGCCTTATGCTCATGAAGAACACATGTTCCCAGTGGTATCTAAATCGACCACCATTCCCATTGAGACTATGGGAGAATACCAAGAAGCTTTGGCTAAGATGAGGCTAGAGAAAAAAGCTTTGGAAGACAAGTTTCTTAAGACTGACTTTGAAAATGAAAAGCTTGAGAAGCAAGTCAAAGATCATGAAAAAACGCTCTACTTTCAAGATGAATGACTCATGGAGAAAGATGAGAAGATCCGTCGAAAAGATGACGCAATCAAGAAATACATCAAAGAAAGGAAAAGAAAGCTTGAAGAAATGAGAGTTAGCAATCCTGCTCCAGACGATTGGAAAAAAGTCATTAACAAGCTAAAAGCCGAGAAAGCTGAGCTGAAAGCTTACTATGGGAAAGAAATCCTGAAGTTGAAGTTGCATCAAGCATTTGGTTCTTCATCAGACGAAGACGCTTAATTAGTTTAGCTTTATTTTTATCATTTATTTTATCATTGTAAGAGCTATGCTCCAAAAACTTGTTGTAATCTTCTTTCGAATATTAATAAAATAAGAGTTTTCCATCCAAATGTTTACAAGAAATTTCTCTTTTAGCGTAAATTCTTTGGAAATTATTTTCTCTTTGCATTCATAATCATGCATCATACTTTGCATCTCGAGTTTGTTATTTAGAGTCTTATCTTTTGGAATTTTTCCGGGTAGATCGCAGTCGTCGCCTTAGAGTTTCTCGACTACGTTCACAGTCAGCTCGCAGATACAATACTCGTGCAAACAGAAGAAAAGCAATGGAAGATAAAAGAAAATGTTGAGCTCCGTGGCCAGGAAGAGGTGGAAAGACTCACTTCTTTGGTAAGCTCGTTGGCAGCTACGCAAAATCAGCAATCAACATCAAACAGTCAAAATCAAGTGACGATTTCAGAGATCACTACTACTCTAGTTTCAACTGTTGCAGTGAGTAATCCTCTTTTCAGTATTCCAGAAGGCTATCCATGGGGCATGCCTTTCAATTTCGGCATTGGATTTTGTCAAAACACTTCTGAAGTACTGGCAACCACAATTGAGTTTCCTACTTTGCAGAACTCAGCATTGACTCTGCAGCACGGAGTAACTATTCCTCAAGTCACTATGTCGGTTTCTTAACCGATTATGACAAATTCAGCTTCTATGGTTCACACTACTGCGGACGAAGAAGTCTATCATAACCCAGGCGAAAACACGAATCCTCGTGGCCAAATGGAAAACCTCCAGGAACAATTCCATAAGATGCAGCTTGAGATCAAAACAATCTGTGGGAAGGATTTGTTTGGGAAGAATGCCCACGATCTATGTCTGGTTCCTCACGTAAGGATACCCGCTAAGTTCAACGTCCCCGACTTTGAAAAATATAGAGGAAATTTCTGCCCGCAAAGTCATATTACAATGTACGCTAGGAAGATGTCTAATATAATGACAATCATCAATTGCTCATTCACTATTTCCAAGACAGTCTCACTGGCGCCACTCTGATGTGGTACATGGGATTATGTAGTGCAAACATCCAGACTTTCGATGACCTAGGCGAAGCCTTTTTCCAATAGTACAAATTCAATCTGGACATGGCTCCAGATCGAGATCAACTCCGTTCTATGTCTCAAAAAAAAGAAGGAGACTTTCATAGAATACGCCCAACGTTGGAGGGAAATTGCTGCCCAGGTTAATCCACCGTTAGAAGAAAAAGAAATGACTAAGGTCTTCTTAAACACTCTTGGCCCTTTCTACTATGAACACATGGTTTCCCAAATAAGAAAGAGCATGACGTTGGAATGGTATCCCGAAGGAAACCTAGGAAAAATGTCAATCACCGACAACAGGTAGCCACGGTCGCACCAGTTGTTAATACAAATTCAAACATGGGAATTACCCCACAATTCCAGCAAAATCAACAGCCTCAACAACAATCAGAATCGTACTTCTCGAATCTCGCAGTTTGATCCAATTCTGATGACTTACACGAAATTATATCCTGCCTTGATAGAAAGAAATCTTGTTCAAACAAGATTACCACCTCCAATACCAGATAAGTTACCTTGGTGGTACAAAGCAGATGTGTCTTGCCCTTTTCATCAAGGGGCACCAGGTCACGATCTCAAACACTGTATAGCATTGAAAGCCGAAGTTCAAAGATTAGTGAGGGCTAATCTTCTCTCTTTCAGGAATGCAAATCCGAATGTGCAAGAGAATCCACTTCCTAATCATGGAGGACATGCTGTGAATTTGATAATCAGAAATTCAGATCGATATCTTATCACAGACATAAATTTGATAAGGGAAAGCTTGGTACAGCTACACGCTATATTCAACACAGTGGGCGCATTTTCTAAACATGACTACACAACTTGTAGAATCTGCTCTACAGATTCTCGAGGTGTCCAGTTGTAAGAGCAGACCTTCAACGGTTAATAGACCTCGGCGGCATTCAAATTTTCAGAAACAGGAACGATTATAACTTAAATATGGTAGGGTTTTATTCGCATGAGATTTTAGTCTCAGATATCAACTCGGAAATTCCCGAAGTAAACGTCATTATCCCCCACTTCAATATGCCCAAGTGTGTAGAAGTTGAATACAACAGTCCAAGAGTTCCAGACTCTCCTTTGATCATCTGTCTACCTGGACCTGTTCCTTATAACTCTGACAAAGCAATTCCCTATCAGTACAACACAACTATGATGGAAAATGGGAAGGAGGTACCCATACCAACTCTTTCAACCATAGTTAACATCGCCGAAATAGGACGAGTAACTCGGAGTGGGCGTGTGTATACCCCGTTGCCACCAAAGCAGCCTTTTACTCCTATAGTTAGACAAAATCCTGTTGATGTACCTGTTGAGAATCCTATGGGAATTCTTGTTGGTAATCCAGACGTAAACATTGGTCCGTCTGATGGAACCAATGTCAATTCAGACTTTGATAAAATTCTAAAGCTAATCAAGAAGAGTGAGTACAGAGTTGTGGATCAACTGATGCAGACTCCCTCCAAAATCTCAATACTCTCTTTACTGCTAAATTTTGAAGCCCACCGAGAAGCCTTGATGAAAGTGTTGGATCAAGCCTACGTAGATCACGACGTGACTACATATCAATTTGGTGGAATTGTAGGTAACATAACAGCTTGCAACAATTTGAGATTCAGTGATGAAGAACTCCCAGAGGAGGGAAGAGATCACAATCTTGCTCTACATATCTCTATGAATTGCCAATCAGACTATCTGTCTAACGTGCTAGTGGACACTGGCTCATCCTTGAATGTAATGCCAAAAACGACTCTTGCTCGTTTATCTTACAAAGGAACGCCAATGAAATCCAATGATATAGTAGTTAAAGCCTTCGATGGATCAAGGAAATCCGTTATTGGAGAAGTTGACCTTTCGATGACGATTGGTCCACATACTTTTCAAATCACTTTCCAGGTCATGGACGTGCCAGCTGCTTACAGTTGTTTGTTAGGACGACCTTGGATACATGAAGTAGGAGCAGTAACATCTACGCTCCACCAGAAATTGTAATTTACGACAAATGGGAAGCTAGTAACCATTATTGGTGAACAAGCTTTATTGGCAAGCCATTTGTCCGCTTTTTCTCTCATCACTGTTGACGATGTTGAAGGGACACAGTTCCAAGGACTTTCATTAAAAGATGAATCTACAAAGAAAAACAGATCATCTATCTCTTCTTACAAAGAAGCAACGCAGATAGTGAAAAACGGAACTGCCGCCGGTTGGGGACAAGTGATAAATCCTGTTAACAAAGAAACTAAAACACGGCTCAGATTTGCTCCAGTGCTTCCGAAAGCCAATGAAAGGGATGAAACTCTTCGTCCAATCAAAGAAGTATTCCACAGCGGAGGTTTCCTAAACTCTATTCCTCAAGAGGTCAATGTCCTTGTTGATGAAGGAAATGAAGACAATCTCTCCGGATCCGAAGAATGGAACACTTATCTTAATAACTCGGAATATGTGGCCCAAGAAGAATCGCACGCGTCGTTCTATCCTCCTTCAGAAAAATTTGAAGGCATGTTCCTGAAAAATGATGAAGATGAAATTCCACCTATCCCACCTGAGATTTGGGATACCTTGGGAGAACCAAGCGGAAAATTTGACTTTATGGTGAGATATACTGCTCCTGAAAGTTCAAGAATCAGAATCGAAGACATCCAACCAACTGGATGAGACGATCCTCCTGAATATCTCATTCAACCAGAAGAGTCATACACGTCTTATAGATCTCATCATCAATCTGAGATCCCAAATGAAAACCTTTGCTTCAATACGCCTGCCGGGGTTGTTGAACCAAATTTTGATTATCCTCAGATTAACGCAGTTTTTGGAGAAGATCTAGAAGACCACTCTCAAAATGATTTGGAAAGTGTCTCGGATAATGAGTCTCTTCACCCAGAGGATTGGGAAGTACATCCTGAGAATCCAGAATACATGCCACTTGAAAGTGCATATGCTGCATTCTATGCTTCTCGACCTATCAATCAAGCAGAAGAAGATGACCTCAGCAGTACAAAAGGTAAGGTCAACTGACCAGAGTCTTCAAAACCTGTTCGACCAACAATCAATGTCAACACGGAAAATAATTCAAAGGGAAAACTACCAGAATACCTAGTCTTCCAAGGAGTTCGTCACTATTGGAAAGCCGTGGAGGTTCAGACTGATGTTCATCGTTCTAAGTAGTTTATCTCGCTTTTGTTTTGAACTCTCGCCCCGCCCAAGGCAGAGATATGTTTTATAGGGCTAGCTTTTAAATAATTTTCTCTTTGTCTTGCCCAAGACAAATGAGTTTGTATTTAGGGCTCTGTTTCATATTGTGAATCATAAATAAAGCGTTGTTTTGATTCCCACATTTTGTGTTTGTTTTTTCGTTTTTTACCTTTTTTTTTGGAAATGGTAATCCTAAAAAACCAAATAAAAACGAACATCTTCGAAAATTAATAATCTGCATACACTTTCACATTAACTTTTTCTAAAAATCGAACATAAATCGAACATGCAGATTAATAATGAACAAATCGATTGAATGCAAAAACTCTACGCTCTCTCTCGACTTTGAATTCCCTGTGTTCGACGCCGAATAAGAGCATGAAGAAGAGATCCCAGATGAGATTTCCCGACTACTTAATCACAAGGAAAGAATCATTCAGCCTCACAAAGAGCCTTTGGAAACAATCAACTTAGGATCTGAGGAAAACAAAAAAGAAGTGAGCATCAGAGCTCTACTCGACAATGATGTCAAGAGCAAACTGATAGATCTTCTCAAAGAATACGTCGATGTGTTTGCTTGGTCCTACCAATACATGCCAAGTTTAGTTACCAACATCGTAGAGCATCACTTGCCATTAAAACCGGAATGTCCGCTAGTTAAACAAAGACTGAGAAGGATTCACCCAGATATGGCCGACAAAATCAAAAAGGAGGTTCAAAAGCAACTCGACGCAGGTTTCCTCGTCACCTCCAAATATCCTCAATGGTTAGCCAACATAGTGCCTGTTCCAAAGAAAGATGGAAAGGTCAGAATGTGTGTTGACTACCGAGACTTGAACAAAGCTAGTCCAAAGGACGATTTCCCACTACCACATATCGACATGCTGGTGGATAGCACTGCTAAGTTCGAAATCTTTTCCTTCATGGACGGTTTCTCTGGTTATAATCAGATTAGAATGGCTCCCAAAGACATGGAGAAGACATCTTTTATCACGCCATGGGGCACATTTTGCTACAAAGTAATGCCGTTTGGATTAAAGAATGCAGGCGCAACTTACCAAAGGGCAATGGCCACTCTATCTTACATGTTCAAAGTCAACGATTGGAACAATATGCCTAAGATCAGTATCTTACGCCAACGTTACAAGACAAGTGGTTGTGAGGTTCATTAAGAACAACCTCATTTGCCGTTATGGAGTTCCAAGTAAGATCATTACAGACAATGGATCAAACTTGAACAACAAAATGATGAAAGAACTGTGTGAGGAATTCAAGATTGAGCATCATAACTCATATCCTTACCGACCAAAGATGAACGGCGCCGTGGAAGCTGCCAACAAGAACGTCAAAAAGATCATCCAAAAAATGGTCATCACTTACAAAGACTGGCACGAAATACTGCCATTTGCTTTACATGGGTATCGTACTTCAATACGTACTTCGACAGGGGCAACCCATTTTTCTCTAGTATACGACATGGAAGCAGTGCTCCTCGTAGAAGTTGAAATTCCATCAATGAGAGTTCTCATGGAAGCTAAGTTATCTGAGGCCGAATGGTGTCAAAGCATATACGGCCAGTTTAACTTAATCGAAGAAAAGCGTCTGATCGCTCTGTGTCATGTACAATTATATCAAAGAAGGATGAAGAAAGCCTTCGACAAAAAGGTTCGACCTCATGAATTTCAAGAAGGCGACATCGTCAAAAGAAGCTTTTCTGGCGGTGCTATGACTCTCACAACCATGGACGGTGATGAACTCCCGCATCCTGTGAATGCTGATGCAGTCAAGAAATACTTTGTCTAAAAAGACAAAAGAACAGCTCGGTAAGTCGAAAACCCGAAAAGGACGGCTTAGGCAAAAATGAGCGTCTCGGTGGACTAAAAACCTGAAAAGGCGGTCTAGGCAAAAATTAGAGACAATAAACAGAAATTTATCCTGATAGATTGAAAACTTGAAAAGGCAATCTAGGCAAAAATTAAGGATCAAAATGACAAAGTAACTGCATCAGTCCGTACTTCGTCAATCTGAAGAATCTTCCATCAATGGATCTTCAATCAAATCTTCTAAAGCAACAAGCACAAATGGAATTCAAAGTTGTTAGGGATAATAGTGGTTATTTGCTTTCAATGTAGCCTTTTCCTAATAAATTACCATTTCCAACTTTTGTAAATAGTCCATGGAATCACGCCTTTGGCTGATTACCATTCTATCAATAAAATTTGAGCCTTGAGCCCATTTGTTTGCAATTCTTGATTTATTCTGTTTTGCAAAATAACGTTTTTTCTTGTGAAAATTACTTCTGAAACTAAAAAAAAAAGTTTTAAATGAATTTTTACTTCAATTTTTTTGAAATAAAAGCGAAATTTTCCTTTGAACTATGAACACAGAAAGAATTCCAACAGTTTTCTCCATGAGTGTTTCGACCTCTGAAAAGTAAAGAACTGCTGAGAAGTTTTCTTTTCCTCGAAAGAAATCATTAAAGGACGGTATTCTTATCCGAAAAAAGAATCCCCAACAAGGTTTCCAGTAAAATGCTTTTTCCAGAAAAGTATAAAGCATGCAACTCAGATTCATCATCAGTAAAGTCTACACCATTGCTATAGATTTTGTTGAGTATTTGTTTGAACTGTGACATAGTCCTTTTCCCAGATACGTTTTTGTTGTCTTGTCAAGTATCATCAGTATGCATATGACATTCATGACATTCATCATTCATACATAATTGCATCATCGAATGCATTCTTTCATTTCTCAATGTTTGCTTCAATATCACTTGTTTAGGTTGCATTTATTCCCAAAAACAAGTGTGGGTGTGTCATCTCTCCAGTGGATTATCCCCAAGCAGAAAAATACATTTTTCTCTCTCGTCCCCCAATCGAGATCATTCCTTATTGGATACAAAGTCTTGATTGACCGTTTCATTCCATTTCATTCCTGGATAGAACCTTGTCTCTGACCAATTCAGGTCTAGATCACAAAAAATCTACATACAAACAATAAGCATCCGAGCCGCTTATTTCCTTTTCATCTTGAAACTGATCATAAAATGATTGTTCATCTTAACAAGTCCAATCGTGAAAGTTCAAGAAATCCCCGCAGTTGTCTTTCTGTTTGAAGAAAAACCTGTATCTGTACAATTAAAATGCCTGCATCTTCTCAAGAGAGAGATCCCCGCCAAGATTGTAACTGTAAATGGAAACTCATTTGAGATCTGTTTCCATCATTGTCTATTATTCACAAGGCTGAATACTCAGTAAAATTCTCAAGAATTACCTTGTTATAGTTATCACTTTGCTGATAATTGGTAATATCTTCAGAACTCATTACCATAAATTATCACTAGTCTGATAATTGGAAATGTCATCTTTAATTACCTTAAACATTGTCACAATGCTGACAGAAGGTAATCTCCTCGTTTCCCAAAGCGAAACAGATATTCACTTGCTTTGTGAATCTATTTTCCCAGAGAAACATATGCTTGTTTCCCAATAAACAGGACTCTCCTTTCTAAGACAGATTGAGGCATCCTTACAATTTTTCCCAACATGTCATTCTTTGATACCTCTTGGGTAAACTTTCTGCAATCATTTTGCATCATTCGCATTTTTTGGTATCTTAGGTCCAAAATCTGCGTATTCTGATATTTAAGTCTCTTCACACCTATCGAGACGAAGATTTTCATCTTCATATCTCAGGTTAAAGAATCTTAAATAGGGGTATCTGTCATACCCTAATTTTTGACCTAAGATAACACCTTATATCATTCACATTGCATCATTGCATCACTAACAGTTTCAGAAAAGGATAGATCATGCGTGTACTCCTAAAGTCAAAGTTAGGGTTTTATCAAAATTTCATCTGTTCAAGGTATAATAAATTAGGGTTTGAGTCTCCACTCACCTCAATTGATCTATCTTAATCAATCATCAACATTTGATATTCAAATTCCCAACTTTTTCTCATGATCTACCTTGAATCGACCAATTAGGGTTTTGATCGAAGATAATGAATCATCGACTTTTTGCTCAATGAATGACCTATTTGCTTGAATATTGATCTTAACATCATCAATGCAACATCTTGACCTAATTTCTTGGTTCAAAACATTACAAAATCCATGTTTCTTCATTAGACAAATTCTGAATCATCTGATGAAAATTCATCTGTTCAAAGAGTCAAAACTTTGACTTTTGGTCAACTTTTTCAAATCTAAACTTTTTCAATCACAAAATCATTTCAAATAATCCATCATGATCAGAAAAAATCAAGAAATGTGAAAAAGTCAACAAAAAGTCAAGATTTGAATTTTTTCAAACACTTAGAAAACTTTTCAATTGTTGAAAAACATGGTTTTTCCTTACTTTCATGACCATTTTTCACCTAGATCCATTTTGATTCAAGATAAACTCAAAACACGAAAGTTGTAGATCTTGTTACAAGCTTTCCAAAATATCCAAGAACTTGAAAAAACACTTTGTGTAGCTAAGGTTTTGAAAATTAAACTTAGAGCTCCATAACCATGAATTACAAGTCATTTTTCAAGAACTATTAGGTCATTTTTCACAAACTTCTCCATCTAGAAGCCTTGTCACCAAGTTAAGATAGGTTAGAGCTGATAAAAAACAGATGAGAATTAATTATGAGGGAGATAAGATCAAGTGAGATTTTAACCATGGTTAAAGGAATACTCCATGTGCATTTATGACAAAAATGTCTTTCTTGCCCTTGAAGGCAAGTTGTTCAATTTCAAGCCAATCTCCTCTACTTACCATTCAGAATTCTTGGCCTTTAAATAGATCTCACTTATTCATTCAAAACTACCCCAAAGCAATCATAATCCAAGCTTTCCTTCTTTATTTCTTGTTTTTCAAGTTTCAAGTTTCAAAGTAGGAGAATTTGCAAATTTTAAAGCCTTGCAATTTTTGAGCAATCTTAGGCTTCAAATACTTTCTAAACATCATTAGAAAGTTGTTAGAATCCTCGAGCTAGCCCAAGAACTAGCCAAACTCAGAAACCATTTCCAAAATTCATAAAATGCAAGTTTGAGCCAAAACTTCCAAACTCCAAATCCACTCGTGCATCTTCCAAACTTTCACTTCAAACACACTCTATACAACACATAGAGACTATCCAAACACTTAAACAAGTTCTGGAACAACTCCATCATCATCATCTTCCATTTCCAAACCAGCAGATTGCAACTGGACTTGGTCAGGGAGTTTCAGCAACTTTCAGAGTAATCTTGGAGTGAGAGCATATTCAGTGAGGTTCAGGGAAACTTTTTCAATCATCACTTTGTATCTGGAAGTCCTCATACTCGATGTAGTTTTTCATAGCAAGAGGTAAGCTTTCGAAATCTTGATATCTCCATACATGCATCTTTAGCTTAAAATTTGAAAAGGAAGATGTAAATATCATGTCATTAAAGCTATCTGGGTTCACAATTTAAATTTAAATTAATTGTGTTCATGGAATCATTCATTCAATCAGTTAGGTTTTAATTTGGGATTATCAAAATTCGTATTCATCTCTGATTAATATCCTTAATAAGTTATATGGTTAGAATCGTGAGGAAATTCTGGACAATTTTGTATTTTGAATTTCTCAAATTGATGAAGAATTAAGAAAGTTCAGGTTTGAGCCATGGATGCTTGTTTTCGGTTCCACGAAGAAGATGAAGTGGGAAACTCAGAAATTCAAAACTTGACTCATAATATATTTATTTGGATATGATTATATGAACGGATGTATTACCACCCAAGCGGTTGCCAGCACGCTCTTAATCCTTTCCTTCGCCTCAAGGCCCAGGGTTCCAATCCCCCTGGGACCTTTTTCTAATAAAAGGCTCATCAGCTTTTGATGCTTGCTTCTTCAGAAGCGCTTCTAATGCTCATCCCTTCAGAAGCACTTCTGATGTTTCTCATTCTTCCAGAAGCAGCCAGCTTCTACTATCTCCAGAAGCATTCAGCTTCTACTACCTTCAGAAGCACTTCTAGCGTTTCTCACCCTCCAGAAGCAATCAGTTTCTACTGCCTTCAGAAGTACTTCTGAGGCTACCCCTTTCAGAAGCGTCATGCTTCTCACCTTTTCAGAAGCATCGTGCTTCTCACTCTTCAGAGCAGCACGCTTCTAATCGCTTCCAAAAGCAACACGCTTCTAATCTCTTCCAGAAGCAACATGCTTCTAACTTCCTTCGGCGGCTTATGACTCCTTCCGGGACTTGACTCCTTGTATAGCAAGCTTGACCCCTCGAAGCATCCAACTTCTGACCTTTTTCAAAAGACTTCATTTCTTCAAAACTCCTTTAAAACAAGGTAATTAAGTGACAAGTCAAGCACGTGGCTCTGTGGAAAAACTCTTCACTTCTAAGCCTAATGTCCAAGGTTCAAACCTCCTTAGGACCAAAACTCTTTTTTTATCACTAATTTTCTCAAGTTTTTTAACAAACTTCAACATTTTCAAAAACTAATCAAAACTTCTCATTTTGAGATGATTTTTTGCACACTTGTCATTTAATATACCTATTTTATGATTATGTCAAAAAAATCCAAAAATATTTTTTTTTGATTATATTTTTATGAGGTTAAAAAATTGATATATTTTAAGTATTTTAATACTTTTCAAAAATGTTTTTTTTCCAATTTTCAAACCTAATCTTTTTCAAAACTTCTTGTGAATATACTTCACTTTTCAAAATCATTTTCAAAACCTTTTCAAAAACTTTTCAATAAACTTACACACCTTTTTCCATGATCGATTCGATTTAAAGATAAACCAAACCAGGTTTTTCCTTGAATTTCTTTCAAATTGATCATGGGCCTCCCTCACGGTGTAAGTCTCAACCCTCCTATGTACATATTTATTTCCTTGTACATATCTACCCTTTCGTGTACATATTCATTTCCTTGTACACATTCAATCATCTTTGTAAATATTCAAGCATAAACAAACTTTGTTAGTTTGTTTTCATCCGCTTGTTTATACACCGATTCCATTGGTATTAAGAGAAGCATTATCCCCGGTGAAACTGCTCTTAAACCAATGGGCCTCCCTTAAGGTGTAAGTCCCAAACCCTTGTATATATTCAAGCTACACTTGCTTTAATTTCTTGTTTTATACACTTGTTTATATATTTCCTTCATAAACTCCTGTGAATACACATCACACACTTGTTCATATAACTATTCAGTTATAACATAACAACTAGCCTAACAACTAGGTTCCCCTTTAGCCTCCTCTTAGGCTTCGTATAAGAAAACTCATCTATTGAGTTATCCTCCTCTTAGGCTTCGTATAAGAATAACTCATCTACTGAGTTAGCCTCCTCTTAGGCTTCGTATAGGATAACTTATTTATTGAGTTAAGCCTCCGCTTAGGCTTCATATTAGACAACTCACCCGTTAAGTTTAGCCTTTGCTTAGGCTTCATATAAGACAAATCCCCTGCTGAGTTAGCCTCCTCTTGGGCTTCGTTCAAAATAACTCCTTCGTTGAGTTTAGCCTTCTCTTGGGCATCAAACAAGAAAGAGACCTGGAAATCTCTTAACAGCCTCCTATTGGGCTTCCAATACAAAGAATCACCCGCGCTAGGATAGAACCTTGAGAGTATGATTTCCCGGTGAAATCACTCTTGAATCCTAAGAGGATGGTTTCCCGATGAAACCACTCTTAAAGCCAAAACCAGCCATACCCTATAGCTTCCTCTTGAGCTTCATACAAGGACCCTCGATGACTCTCGGAATGCCTCCTCTTGGGCTCACAATGCAAGGACCCTCGATGACCCTCGAAATGCCTCCTCTTGGGCTTACAATACAAGGACCCACAGGCTTCTTAAAAGCATCCCCCTAATCTATAATCAATTTCTCCTCGAGATTTAGACATTTATCATCTCTATGGAAGAAGTATCTTATCTATAACATCACATACAATCAAACACTTTTCAAACACTTTTACAAAAAAACATCTTTTAACTGTAAGTGGTAACGCTTGTACACTCAAGCAAAACACCAAAACTTACAATTAAAGATGAAATCATCTTTCAAACATCTTTCTTAACTCGTAAGTGGTAACGCTTGTGCACTCAAGCAAAACACCTAATACTTACGATGAAAGATTCAATCAATCAACCCTTCAAAATGTATGTGATAAAATAGATTAGATACATTTTTCATTAAGATGACATTTGTCTTTGTCTCTTAATAACACCTTTTCTTCCACTAGCATAAGTGGGAACTACGATTGCTCTGACTTTCTCAACCTCCCTTTGAGAATACGTAGGCACAAGGTCTCATCCTTGGCGAGCATACTTCTTTCTCCCTCAAACCAAACAAAACCATAGCTCCCTTAGATCCGAGCTATAGATGCTCTGATTCCCATTAAGGGATATGTATGCAGAAGATCCCAATGATCTTTGCGAGCACAATAACAACAAAACCTAGGATCCCATTTGACCTACATTTCTTAAAATCCAAAGGAGAAACTCTCCCAAGAATAGAATAGCAAATTAAAACACACAAACATATCAAAAATATTCACATATATATATATAAATAAGGCTATAGATAACTCTATATATATAGGGTGCCACATCTTTCCCTTTATATAACAAACCCCCTTACTCAGATCTCTCCCCAAATGCGTTGCGTCTAGTTCACGCTAGTCGCACCCCATATCATTATTAATTGAGGGTATTGCAGCTTTCCCCTTTTTCATCTCATTTTTCTTGTTTTGGAAACAATAAAGCTTGATGCTCGCGACATCTTTAAAAACAAATCAAAAGAGTAAATCGTTTCGAGCTAGAGATTCGAATTCCGATTCGATTCCCTCGTTCGTCACTTTTTAACGCGAACAATAAGTAGTAGGTGTTTTATTATTATTATTATTAATGTGGACCGTTAGTTTTATTTGTATTTGGACCATAGCCCGTTTAGTTAGAAAACCTTTCTATATGTTATGTATGTTGGCTCTTGTTGAAGTAAGAAGAAAAGTTGTTTTTATCTTTTTGCTATTTTATGTAATTCTTAGATATTTTAGGTTAACCTAGCATAGTCTATCATTGGTGCTTTCCTTCTCTGAACTCATGGCTCCCCCAAAACTCACCAACCCTTCTTCTAAAGACATTGTTGAAGACGTTGTTAACATTGCTCAGCTCCATTTGAATAATGTTATGCAAGAACAACAACAATTGGATGAAAGATTTGACCTAGCAGCTTCAGATCTGGCGCATCAAGTTGGAGAACTCCACAACCGTTTCGCTAAAGAAAAACTCATTACAGATTCTTGCCATGAATTTGTCATGACCATTCTGCAGCATATCGTAACACAACGGGAACCACCTCAAGTTGCATCAAGTCTGTCTGCAACACACTCTTCAGGTATTACCCACACTCATCCTTCATCATTTATACTTCTTCCACATTCCTCCATTGTTTCCACTCCACTTCACACACCTTTATAAAATTCACCACTTATACATTTACACCCACCCACACCACCGTAACAGTACCCCCATTAATAACAGCCACCCCACCACCATACCCACATGGCCAATATTCACAATCTTCATTTGTTCAAAACCAGAATCTTCATACTCAATTTACCCAACAAATTCCATACCATCAGCTTACACAACTCCCTCCCTTACCCCCATTTTGATGGGTCAAATCCGTTAGAATGGTTATTTTAAGCTGAGCAGTTTTTCGGTTTTTATAACCTTCCACCGAACAAGTGTTTGTCATTAATTTCATTTTATATGAAAAAGGATGCTTTGTGTTGGTTCAAGTTCATCCCATTCTACCGTGAGACTTTTCTTGACCTTGTTTCTGAAGTTGTTCTTCTAAAAGCTTCATTTCTTTGTCCAATCCTTCTACATCTCTACACATTCAACAATAAAGTGGCAATGCTTCATGCAGTTGTAGCATACTTTCTGACCATTTTTGTTGATTTTGGAGCTTGTTACTCTAAAGCCATTCCCTCTTTTTGAGAAACTTCTCTTTTTCTTTTTGGCCATATGTTAAAATCATTTGATTAAAAACTCTGTTTCTCCATCTTATGATTCTTGTTTAAAAATCTCTTCAGGAGTGGATTCTTGAGATCTAATCATCAGTAAAGATTTAGCATTATGATCAACAAACTTTAAAGCAAGATAATTTCACTTCTGAACAGGTTCATATTTATTAGCTCCATCTTTTGACTCTGGAAATTCGAGTCAAGATTTCTAAATGTATGTTGTTTAAGTCTCTAGCTTCTTGAATAACAGTCACCTTGGGTCTATACTTGACAGAAATACTCCTCAGAATCTTCTTGACATGATCAATAGTAGTATAATGTTTAATCAACACTTGAAGACCAGATACAAGAACTTGAAACCTAGAGAACATGGTTTCAATGTATTCATCGTTCATTTTGAATGAATCATATTGTCGAATCAAAATATTTGCTTTAGCTTACTTAACTTGTTGATTTCCTTAAAAAGAAGCACACCGAGATTTGAAGATAGATTTATGATAAGTGCCAAAATATAGTTATTTTGTGTATATGTTTTGTGGCAGTTATCTATTCTTTTGTTGTTAATATCGTTGAATAACCCCGCTTTTTGTTGTAAATACGTTTTATTGCGTTTTGTGTACATATTGTACTGTTTGATTAATTTTGTATATATTTTGTAGGTATTTGTTGCATTATTGGAGCATTGAGAATAAAGTCCAAATGAGGCTCCAAGATGCAAGTTGATCAATAAAGGAATAAGGCTAAAAGATTGAAGCCATGGAAGTTATGCAGGAAAAGCAACAAAAGTTGCTGGATTGTCAAGTTTTGTCGGGCGATGGCCAGGCGAAGGCCATCACTTCTGCGTCGCTGGGCGATGGTGGGGCGAGAGGATGATCAATTTTGAGGTTTTGCCCTGCCTAGTTTCGCTGGGCGAGGAAAAGATGAGTCATCGGGCGAAGCTGACCGTCGCCCGGTGACGGTAGATATTTTGGTCAGGTTGAGGACGTGGCCAGCGTTGAGCCAATTTTATAAGAAGTTTCTCCGGGGGATGCTTTATTTTGCCGGGCGAAACTTGCGGAACAAATTTTCTTTATCTTTCCTTTTCATTTCAATTTTGAGTAGTATGGTTTTGGGGTGTGAGATTCTTGCTCCCAATTCCATCACTCATATAGTTTTTGATAATATAGCTTAGAAAACAACACTAGGGTTTTGCTCATGGTTGATTGAAGGTGGATTGCTCTTCGGTAGGCTCTGACAAACCGGTGTAATGAGTAGTGTATCTCCTCTCTTCTCTTTGTATTTCTCTATTTTGTTGGCTATGTATGTATATTTACTCTGAACTCATGTATATTTGTCGCCCTTGGAATTGTATAAAGTTTTCTTTATGAATCTGTGTTGGTAACTGTCTTAGGTTTTTACTCTATGTTAGGGATTTGAGCTTTGCTAGAGATAGATTGGTTAGATTCTTACCTAGGATGATTATCTATTAGTTTCTGAATGTTAGAAATGGGTTTAGAGCTGACAGTCACTTAGTGTATCTGATCTTAATGCCTCTGTGTTGGTGAAGTATGTTAGAGATGGGTATGGAGGTGACACAGTTGACTTCTGGTTGTTGAGATAGGCCAGACAAGGCTATCGAGGTGATTCGGGAGGATTCTCAATTTGGGTTAGAAATATCTTAGGTTGTGAGAAGTATGTGATGACACGGACGAGTATCGTAGGCAGAGTATAATTGGACGGTAGATTTAAGTCTGTGACGGGTAGTGTGCATTCGTTTTGGACAAGCTTTCTATCCTTTATACTTTTTGTTCATTTATGTTTTGTCTTTTATTTTCAACTCATTTATTCCCAAACTCATTAACGGTATAATTATCGAACGACGAATCAATAACCAATCTTTGTGGACACAATACGATATAACCTAACCGGTATATATTACCCGGTAAAAATAATACCAAACTCTTTGCTTGCCTGCTATACCGCATCCAACAAAATGGCGCCGTTGTCGGGGAATGGTTTTATTGTTTTTGTATTGCGATAATTCCGTTGTTTTTGAGTTTTGTAATTAATGTATATGTTGTATAGACTTTGTATATGAACTTGTATATTGTTACTTGTACATGTTGTGTGTTTACTTTCCATACTTGTACATATTTGTGATTTTCTTTGTTTTCACGTATTGTTGTGAATTATCTCGTATTCATAACGTTTGTTGTGCGGTTGTAAGAAAACTTTCTTTAGGTTTGCGCGGTGTGGCAATACCATGGCATGACGAGAGGATGTTACTAGTGCTCGCACAATAAAGGCGTCGAGCTTACGACGTAAAACAAGCATGTTTTGTTTGTGTTAGTTTATGTGTGTGGTGTTTTTTGTTTTAACAAGTTGAAATAGGACTTGTTATTAATTTCAAATCTTCACTTTTCAACTTGTTAATTCATTTTCACCATGTTTTCGTATTGTTATTTGTATTCGTTTTGTTTTGTCAAATTGTGATTTCCGCAAGCTTGTCGTGTTTAGCTTGAGGAGTTTTGTTTGTTGTAAATATTGTAAATTTTGTTTTTCTAATTCTTTTGTTGTTGTTTGGACTCAAATTTTGGTCCGTTAGCTTAAGGATACATTTGGTGATTTTCCGAGTTAGATCATTTTAACTCGCAAATGTATGGTAATGATAGTTTCAAAGTTGGTACACGCCAGGTACTCGTTCATCACTTTCTATAGCATAACATGTTTAGGAAATTTATCATTTGTATAATTACCATGCTATTCATTCCTTTTGCATGACTTTTTCATGAATTGAATCACTTTAGTTCCCTTTTTACCCATAAATGTGAGGAAGCTTTCCATTGTTTACATATTGAGGCCACATTCTTGTTTTAACTAGATTTTATTATGCTTAATCTTTTGTTTTGTGTTGATTGTATGAATGCATTAAAAGGATCAAGGCATTTTGTTTGATTTTGAGCACAACTACGTTGGCCAAATATTCAATTCACCTTGTGAGTGTGTGATCATTTGTTAGCCCCTTTGAGATTTTATCAATATCCATTTTTATTTGAACTCGATGCTTGTCTATGAGTGCCAATTCACTTTTTTTGTACAAATGTTGATTTCTTTGTTTCTTGAACCCTCAACTAAATGTTATTTTGTCTTAGAAAGTAGGGAGTATTCACATAATGATGTTGGTTGAATTCAAGTTTGGGAGAGGAATATTTATGTACTTATATTGTGGTTGGTATGAGGTTGAGAAAAAGAAAAAGAGATTAGAAAAAGAAAGATTAGAAAAAGAAAGAAAAAAAAAAGAAAAAGCTTTGAAAAAGAAAAAAAAGAGTATGAATAATATTACCTACTGCTTAACTGCTACGTCTGTGTCTAATGCTTAGTGTAACACCCCAAAATCATAATTAATTATTTAATTAGTTATTTAACTAGTTTAGCGTGAATATAAGAGTCATTGTGAAGTATTTGGTATATACGATATTTTGTTATTTTCATGTGAGTCCTTGTGACCATTTGTAATGTGTATTCGTTGTGTAATTGTGATGTAATAACAATATTTTGATGATTATGATGATTGTGATGGTTATGTGATGATTTGTGTGGTGTAGTAGGAATTAAGATGGTTAAGAGAATTTTTGGATGATTTAGAAATATTAGAATAATTAAGTGGAATTATTTTAATTAATAAATAAAATAATATTAGTATTGAGAGATGACAAGGGAAAATTAGTCACTTGGAAAGAATAAGTGACATCATGATGGGAAGACCAATATTAGGGGTCCAAAGGTTAAGATTGACATAAGGAAAGTTTGAGAATTTTGATTGATCATTCTGTACGATAGTTTTTGGGAGAAAGAGGCAGAGACAAAGCTAGGGCACAAAGAGGCAGGAAGAAGCATACGAATTTCGATAGAGAACGAAGAGAATTTGATGGCTAGAAATATCCTAAGGTAAGGGATGTTTATCTGACTGTTATATTTGATCTAAGTTATATATAGATGTAGGATTTGCCTTAGGTATTGCTAAGTAGTGAGTTAGAGTTGTTTAGATGAATTATTGATGGGATTATGGTGAGAATGATGATTTGTGGTATTTTAATTCCCCTTGATTCAATTACCATATGATATGATGTTTTGGGATTTTTAGAGGTCAAAAGTAGGGGTTTGGGGTTGGTTGGAACACTGAAAAACATGAAAAATCACACAAAAACTCTTGAAAAACATGAATTTCTAGGCTCCGTTATGACCCATAATGTGTATTACTGGTGCCCGTAACAGGCCATGGGATTTAGTACCAGAAACAAGCAAAAATATGAAATTCAAGATTTTATGCATTACGGGTCATAATGTACATTACGGGCACCCGTAACAGACTGCGGGTTTTAGTACTGCAAAATTGTTTTGGTCATACTTTTGCACCGTAAGTCTGAATCGAGTCGCGTTCGAAGCATTGGATAGCTTAAACAATAAACTTGAAGTAGGTGGAATCAAATGAAGAATAAAAAGGATAATCTTCCTATGTTAAGATAGAATTAGTTTCCCCGTGTTGAATCGCCATGATGATTTGTAATATTGCAATATGATGATGATATGACCCTCTTATGATAAATGCTTGGTTTGTAATGATGATTATGTGATGTATATCACGATATGTTGATCTATATGATGATGTTAGGATGTTGTTTTGATTTCCTTTGATGATATGATGATGATATGATGATGCTGTTTCAATTCCTTTGATTATATGATGATGTTGTTTTGATTTCCTTGATGATATGAGGATTTTATGAAGTTTTTTTGATTCCTACGATGATATAGTGATATGATGATGATGTCTAACTTATATTAGTATAAATTACGAGGTTTTAAATTATGCTTGTGATGATTCATGAATGGTGATACATTTTGACTAGTCGTGGTCGTATTATTTATGTTGTCGCGTATCATTGCATTCATGACATAGCAGGACTTCGGTCCAATGATAGTGATTAGGACTTCAGTTCACTGATGATGGTAGGAAAATTGTCCAGTGAAGGCAACAATCCCATAGTGTGGATTGGGTGTGTAACGCTCAGTTATTTAATTAATTAGTTAATTAAATATTTCAAATTATTTCTGTTTTAAGTTGTCGAGTTGTTAGTTAATTCAGTTGTTTAATTGTTGAATAGTTGATGAATGCTTAATTCATAGTAAATTATCACCTTAAAGCATGACCGCTATCTTACTTAAATGACAAGGTTCTCACATAAAACCCCTAATTATTGAATAGATATGGTTTGTACATGTTTACCTTGGCTTTGAGTATCTTTTGTGCAGGATTTGGCCATTGAAGAAAAACTAGAAAACAGACACTTCGCTAAGCGAACGTTGCAGCGAACAGTTTGATTAGCGAACATCCAGCGAAGTCTAAGAACAAAATTCAAAATTCAGAAGGAAGCCCGATTCGCTTAGTGAGATATAATTCGCATAGAAAAACCAAGTTAGAAATAAAAACATCAATTTTTGCTTGTAGCGAGCAGCAGCGCTGAATAGTTCTCTTAGCGAACTAAAGTCCACTTAGTGAAACAGGGCGGTCATAAAAAGATATTTTGAAAGACTTCATACGGAAGAAAGAAACTTCGCTAAGCGAGCCATATTTCGCTTAGCGAACTTTGGCGGTAACAAGTTGACAATTTGATTTGAAAACTTAGCACAAAAGAAAGGACTTCTCTTAGCGAAGTATAGTTCGCTCAACAAACTCAGGCGGCCAGAACTGCTATAAATAGAGCAAGAACTCAGTTTAGTTGGACATTCTAGTTTTTATCACTTGTACTATCATAAAGTATCATCTGTAATAGCAGTAGAATAGATTTTGAGGAGATTGTAAGGAGAAGAAGGTGGATTCACATCAAGAGGTAGGAAATCGTCATTGATGTCGTTTCAACTTAATTCTCCATTTGTGCTTCAAGCTATCATGAGTAGCTAAATCCTTCTCTTGTTGGGATTGGTCGTAGTTCAACGAATGAGTATGTATTTACTTTGATCATGGCATTATATATAAGTTATGTTTGAATCGTTATCGTTGTTATCTTTGCTTTCCCATTTATTTAATGGATTAAATCGATATTGACAAATACGATTCAAAACTCGATCCAAGATAACAACTATTAAACTCTAGTTGCTAGACATAGAGTTAGGTTTGATATTTACAAATATCGAATCTTAATGCTGCCGTATCATTTAATAGGCTGAGAAATCGTCGATTAAACCATAAGGTAATAAATCACATCAATGTTTAGACATAAGCTTTGTTTGTGCGCGATACGTGATGATCTTGAACATTCATAAGTTATGTATAATTGATCCGAGTTTTACATATCAAATCAGTGAATGAAAACCAATTCCCAACAAGTCTATTTCTCTAAATTTATCTTTTGTTATTTACATATTTTACTTTCGTCACTTATAAACCAAACGATCTTGAAACTTATGCTTAAAAATATAGAAATCATTGAGCGATTTTGATATCTCTCCAATCCCTGTAGATACGGTAAAATAAATACTTCATTTGATAATACACAACTATCAAATTTGCGCCGTTGCCGGGGATTGGCGTTTAAGGTATTAAAACATTGCAATCGTTTCTATACTTCTAAGTTTTGTGAATTTGTTATATATTGTATATATTTGTTTCCTTGCAACCGTTTGTTCAAGTGTTTGGATAGGTGAAAAATTTGTTTATGCTCCGAGGCAGGTGTTCGGAAGATTAACTTCCTTTTGATCTCGAAATCGAAAAGACAATCCGAAAGAACAAGAAACAAACCAAGAAACAGAGACAAATATCCAAAAAGAAAAATAACCTAGGAGCTTCTACATGCACTTCCTCAACAAACCAGTCCATCAACGAAGCAATGGACAAAGTTGTCAATGGTCTATGTACAAGCAGTCCAAGACGATTTGCTCGTCTCAACAACAATCCAACCGAAAGACGAGCAAAAATGAAAACAAGGCTGCCGCAGATTATTTACGCTAACCCTTTTACAGGTTTGAATCATGAAGATCCATACATTCACCTCACCAAATTCTATGAGATTGCCGGTATGTTAGGTACACCAAAGGCCGAGGAAGAAGCAGTGTTCGAACTTTGCGTATCAGATGAAAAAATGCCAGGTTCATCTCAAAATCAATTCCGAAGAATAAAAAACTTCTCTTAAATGGTGAAGAATTGGCCATGGACTTGTGAATGAAAGTCGTAGAGGACTTTGATACGGAATTTTAGACACCGGTCCCGCTTAGTTTCGTTGTTCCAGCTAGGAGTTATTACCTTTTTAGCGCATCGAGAACACGGTACAACACTAAAATTTAGTTTATTCCACTTAAAAGATCAATTTCTTTGAGGACTTTCTTCATGCAATTTGTTTCCTGCTTGTGAACAAAAGTTTTAGATAATAATTAGAGGGACTTTTTAGTCGAAAATCATCATAAAATACCCCATGAGCTAAAAGATATGCCTTCCGGAGCACCCGAAACACACCGAAAACCCAAAATTCACTTTATTGAGAAATGAACAAATAAAATATTTTTTCTTGACGAAACGACGTCCGATATGAACGGATGAACTGGAGAATATATTGAAATGATCTCAATGCTTATAGAACCAAACCAACATGGCTTTCAAGCTAGAAAATCTTGCATCAAACATACAAATCGAGAAATATCGATTACGAGCTCAAAACGATCTGAGATAGCCGAAACTTACAGTTTCTTTCACAATTCGAGATAATTAGAACCTGGTAACCATGTGATGAATTATATGCATGTGTATTGTGATAACTGGATTTTTTCAAAATCAATTATCTTAAAGCAATGAAGTCGCCACCTAATTTTATTTGTTCCAAAGGAACGAGAAAATATAGATAAAACCCACGAAGAAGGATAAGGTGGTCTACGAGACCAAAATACATGGATTCAGGAGTCGGTTATACAAGGGGAAGGTATTAGCACCCCTCAAATCCGTCGTACTCGATGGGAACCATTTAGTTCGTGTGTCTTTAAGTGTATTTATTGCGATCTTATAAGAGAGGAAGAAGAAAAGGATTTGTCTTTAGATTATTTTGAATTTGCCGCAATTTCAAAACCTTGTGCCTACGTATTCCCTCATGCAATGGGAAAGTCAAAACTCCGTAGTTCTTTTTGAAAATGTTTAAGTTGGTTGCGCTGATTTTAGAAGAAATGTCTTGTGCGTTTAGCCATTTCAAATGCTTGAACTTTGACTTGTTTAGTTTGTTTGAAAAGCTAAGTCTTTGTTCGTATTTGAAATGGCTATTGCACACTCTTTGTAAGAAAAGAGTTTGATAATCTCACATGAGAGAAAAAAGAGTTGAGTGAGTTGAATTGATTTTAGATGGGTGAAAAATACCAAACAATAGGACTAACATCCTACGATTCAAATACTAGAAACCAGAGGAGCACCTAGGCTCAATGAGTCGTCTATCATCCCAAAAGGTTTTCTTATGAAAAAGGTGAAGTGAAACGAGGTTCACGTTATTAAGGTCGATTCTTTAAACAATTGGTCTAATGACAACGATTTAAATAATCGAAGTTCATTTTGCACAAGTCTTTAAACAATTGGTCTAACAAACAATGATTTAAATACTCGGAGTTTATTATGAAAAATATTTTTGGAAAGTCACTCGATATTGGATCGAGGTTTGTAACTTTGATTATTAAAGTGCTTTGATGTTGGTTTGTGGAAAGAATTTGATCGGGTAATGGTTAACCAAGGGTCGTACTTGATTAACCTCGTGAAAGCAGGTGCTCCTACTCCCAACCATGAAACCCTTTTGCATGGAACACTTGGTATATGGACCAAGGTGAGAAATCGGGTTATGATTAACCAAGACCGGAACTTGATTAATCTCGTGAGAATGGCCATGCCCAGACTCAACTATGAAACCCTTTTGGAAAGGCTTGGTATGTGGACGAAGAGGATATGAGAATCTGATTAGAGAAGTAAAGAGGTAGGAAAGCAAGCGATCCCATACAAGGTGGCTACATGTATGCTCCTAGAAAATGGGACTAGCGTGGCACTAGTATTCTAAACGACCGATTGGGACAATCAATCGAATAGTTGTCGTTGTAGAAAAGCCTAGGACCAAACTATGAATGTGTGCGAGTGTGCACTGTGTATGTATACCTGTTCATTGATGAGGAGCCCAAGAGGAAGCTATGTGTTCTAATTGCATGATATAGACGTAATTAAGCAATAATTAAAACACACAATGAAATAAAACCCTAAGCTATTATAAACCATATGGGGATGGGGGTATGTAACACCCCAACTAAATACCCCGAATATATCAATTAAATTAATATCTAGATCATCTTTTAATCAGAGTTAACACGGAAATCGGGGATGTCACAATTAATAAATAAAACAAATTTCATTCAAACAAGAGCCATGCTACTCGAGGATCAACATTTTCAATAATTCACCAAATTAAGACCATGTCTTACACAGCGGAAAATATCATCACCAAAAACGGAATAATTCAATCATTGTATTCCCAACAAAATTTTAATTAAACAATAAACCAATGTCTAATTCCTCATCTAACGTTCCCCAGTGTTACAATCTAATCAGAGCATGACACTGACACGCGGACTAAACGATAAGCTCTAGAGCCATCCTCACCGAGTCTTCAGCTGCTAACCTTAATCTGAAATGGTAAAGTAAGGGTGAGACTTCTCATAATTAAAGCATATTATAAGTCTTTCAATCAATAATATATCACAAGCATATTATTTCACCCACTTAACATAAATTCAGGTTCACACACACAACCACATTCATCATGCATAATCATAATAATCAAAGAAGAGTAACACTGGAAGACATCCTAACATGTTACCACTTCATACAAATACAATGCAGACTCAATGCATGCGGTACCGACACGTGACCAAGTCACCCAACACTGATCCATCATCAACCGAATACAGTTCCATCGATTCGTCCATAACCACCCGGACATGAATCCAGCCTAACCACCCATCCTCACTCGAGTATCGGTTATCGGCAATCCAAGTCAAATTCCGTACAATGGGAATTAACTTCACCAAACAATGCAAATGCACGCACATCACTAGCATGCAACATCAATCAGTCTATGTATACATTCATTTAACATAACTGAATCACAACCATCAACATGATATATCAACCAATCATGCATACATCTAACATCAGCATAAACATGCTATTACATCTACACATTATCAGTATCCCCATTACCAAAGGCCCTCTAATACACATACATCATTATGTGTCAGTAATAATCACTTATTTCGAAATTCGACTCCTTTCCAAAATAATTTCAAGTTTTCTAAAATATTTTCATTTCATAAGGTAGAGCATTAAATTTAGGAAATAACGTCCAAAACGGCGCTCAAAACGGACTTACGGTTTGAAAGTTATGAATTTTTGAAGTTTTAAAATTTTAAAAATAAAATAAGCAGAACCCGGTTCCTACATATACAGGAACCGGTTCCTGCAGAAGTTCAAAAACACGCTTCTAGAAAAATGTATGGGAACCCGATTCCTACCCATACAGGAACCGGTTCCTGAGTGTATTTTTCAAGTTCTTATAAATTTTTCAAAGTGGAACCCGGTTCCTCCCCACTGGGAACCGGTTCCCACGTACCAAAAAGTCATTTTCTGCATTTTTGACAGCATTCTTCCATTCTAAACCCAATCCACACATACCCATACGAATTCCAACATGGAAAACACTAAAACACATCCAATTTGCATCATTATCACATCAAACAACATATTTCCATCATTTCTATTCAATAACTGACACCTTAATCGATTCCAACCTATATTCTGACACAATCCGACACAGATAGGTATACATCCATGGAAACCTAGGAATTCCTAAACCGAAATTTCCTAACATGCTATGATCTATAATATTAAAATCAAAACCTATAATAAGCAATAATCAATCGAAATTACCCCTTACCTTGTGGGTTCTTCGAATTCTGACACTTCTAGGTTTTCTTCCTTCTTTCTCCTCTTCTCCACTTCACGTATCTTGTTTTCTCCAAAAATGATTCTATTTTCCTTCTTTCCTTATTTTATTCCTTTTAATCATAAATAAAATAAATATTACTTTTATTCCCCAATTAATTCCATCATTTAATCTTAATAATTCAATATATTAATAAATTATGTTCTAAATTAATTTAATAATTTAAAAATCATAATTATTTAATTACCGAATTATTTTGGGGTGTCACAACTCCCCCTAACTTAAAAGAGTTTTCGTCCTCGAAAACATACCTCGAAATAGAGTCCTTCATCGACTCTCCGAAGTGACATTTCCATCACCGTCCTCCCAAGCCACTCACCAATGCAATCTTTTCGCAATGCTTCTTTTACGATCCTCATTTCTCGCATAATATCATCTTCTCGGAGAATCTCATCCTCGGTGATACATGAAAACATCATGCATTCTGATGGCGGGGCAATTATGCAACCTTGGTAATGGAAAAGGACCAATAAATCGTGGAGTCAACTTTGACTTCAAAGCTCAACCAATACCGTAACTCGCATAAACACATGTTCTCCTTCACTAAACTCAAGGTCTTTCCTCCTTTTATCATGATAACTTTTCGGACTGAGTTCTCATCTTCTCGAATCATCTTAATCTTTTCGCTGACAATCTGGTCCAATCACGGTCTTCTTCATACCAACACAATGGTGTCCGACACCTCCTACCATAAAATGCCTCAAACGGTGCCATACCAATGCTCGAGTGAAAGCTATTGTTGTAGGTAAACTCAATCAATGGTAGATAACTATCCCAAGCTCCACCCTTCTAACACACAAGCTCTCAAAGAAATCTTCCAACGATCGAATCGTTTTTTCCGTCTTCCGTCTGTGGATGATAAGCGGAACTTAAATGCAACTTGGTACCCAAGGCTTCTTGCCCGTAACCTAGATGTAAATCTCGGATGTCGATCCGACACAATACTAGAAGGTATACCGTGCAAACTCACAATCTTCTCGACATACAATTCTGCCAACCTCTCCATCGGATAATCCATTCTTATCGGAATAAAATGAGCAGATTTCGTCAACCTATCCACAATAACCCGGATAGAGTCACGTTCTTGGCACAAAATCCATAGAGATTCCATCCCACTTCTATTCGGAACAAATAATGGCTCCATCAATCCCGGTTTCGATGTTCGATTTTGACTTCGACAAACCAAACAAGCATACATAAACTCAAGCAATTTCCTTTTCATTCCGGCCACCAAAACAACTTTTTCAAATCATGGTACATTTTAGTAGCACCGGATGAATACTCAACCACGATGCCCTTCTTCTAAAATGCTCTTCCGATCTCAAGGCAACATCGGACACACACATCACAAATCTCATAACACCATTCTCGTCAATTCGAACTCGCCTCCTTGACCTTGGTTGATCAATGTCAACTTATCAACTAAACCAACATCGATTCCATTTCTAATCTCTTCCGAATACCACTAGTCGGTTTCAACATGCCCAATTTCACACTATTCGAGTAGTTTCACACCAAACTTAGGTCTCTAAACCGCTCAACCAAATCTAACTCACGGACCATCAACATCGACATATGCAAGGACTTCCTACTCAAAGCATCCGCGCTTGCTTTGATGGTAATTCCAAAAATCGTAATCCTTTAAGAATTCTAACCATCTTCTCTCCTCATGTTCTTTTCGATCAAAGAGATACCTCGACTCTTATGATCACGAATACCTCAAACCGAGAACCATATAAATAGTGTCTCCACAACTTCAAAACAAATCGGTAACTCCAAATCATGAGTCGGATAATTCCTTTCATGCACTTTCAATTGTCGTGAAGCATAAGCCACAACCGCTTATCTTGCATCAACGCACCACCTAATCCCATTAATGATGCGTCCAATACACCACAAAGACTTAGTCGGATCGGCAAAATCAAGATCGGAGCACTCTCACCTTGAAATCTTTCTCATTCACATCCCAAACAAACACGACCCTCAACTTAGTCAATGGTAACGCTAGGAAATCAATAAACTTAACTAAGCCCGAAAACTACGGATCTCGAAGCATTCCTCCGGAGATACCGCCTACCTTCGTAGGATCAACAAATTCCATTCTTGGAAATTACATGCCCAAGAAAACTCACCTCTTAATTCACACTTGGACAACTGCATAAAGCTTCTTTTATTTCAACAATTCCAACACAACTCGAGATGTTCGCATGCTCCTCATCGCTTTTCGTATAATCGATGAACACTACTCGAACGGTGAAATATCGGATGAAACTCCATGAAAACACCATTAGTAATCCAAACGGCATAATGGAATATTCATAATGTCCATACCTCGCTTGGTTAATATCCTCGACTTCACACAATGATGATATCCGGATCTCGGATCAATCTTACTAAACACACACGCTCCAACGAGTGATCCATCAAATCATCAATCCTCAAAGGATACCGATTCTTGATTGTAACTTTATTCAAGCAACACATAACCTCATTGAACCTTCCTTCTTCTTAACCAATAAGCACCCCGGCGAAACACTCGGACGAATAAACTTTTCTCCAATTCTTCTAACCGCTTCTTGATGGCTAATTCAAATGCGGGAATGGCCGGACTAGTTAAATTATCTGGTGGCATTCACTAACGCCTTCCTAAACACTGAAATTCATTCACGGCAATCCATCACTTTTTGCCTTTTTTTATCGCATAAACACCACCGCACCATCTTTCATAGCTAGGTTCATTTTCTTCGATAGTCTCACTTTCGACCTTAACCTCTTGGAAAATGACTTCTCAAAATTGAGTTCATTCCAAGGATGATATCAAGTTGTTCTAGCGGTAGGCACACTAAATCCATATCGAAACCCTATCAAAAATCACAACAGGACAATTCCTAAAAATATAGTAGTCAACAACCCGACGCAGAGTATCAATAACCATACTTCCATCCATATTAGAAATTTCCAAATTCAATCTCTTAGCACAATCTAACGTAATAAAAGAATGTAGCTCGGATCAATAATCGCAATCAAAGGTATGCCATTAATAAAACATGTACCTTTAATCGGATCATTTTCGATTCAATGCTTTTTTTTGGGTTACTAGGCTTCTTCACCACGGTGTACCACCACTTTCACTCGGTCACATGGCGAACTTTCCACACTTGAAACACTTCTTATCATTGCTTTCACCATGCGATGTCCTGTCTCACCACACTTGTAGCACTTAAAGAACTAGAATCTCCTCCACCGGACTTCTTACAACCACTAGATCTCTGATTATTCCTATCATAAGGCTTACCACGATCCATCTGTTGCTTACCCTTCCTATCAACATACCCTCGAGCATTCGACTTAGTGTTAGCAAATCCTCCTCTAGAATCCTACTACAGTCAACCATATCAGAAAATCTTCGGATACGCTGATACCGAATACCCTGCTGCTTAATTTCATCACGAAGACCATTCTCAAACTTGATACATTTGGAAAATTCTCCATCTGCATCGTTAGGGTAATGAGCATAATACTTCGCTAACTCAGTAAACTTCGAAGCATACTCACTGACAGTCTTGTTACCCTGCTTGAGCTCCAGAAACTCAATCTCCTTCTTACCTCTGATATCCTCAGGAAAGTACCTTCTCAGAAAAGCTCTCCTGAACACAACCCAATTCAATGCAACTCCATCTTCTTCCAGTTCAGTTCTGGTAGCAACCCACCAGTCATCAGCTTCCTCAGCTAACATGTGAGTTCCATATCTCACCTTCAGCCCCTCTGCACAGTCAATCACTCTGAAGATCCTCTCGATCTCCTTCAACCACTTCTGAGCACCTTCGGGATCATGCGTTCCCTTGAACAATGGAGGATTATTCCTCTGAAAATTCCCCAATTGTCGGTCAGCACCAATCGCAGCTCCCTGCTGGTTCCCTCCGAGCACTCCAGCCAACATTCCCAAGGCCTCATCATTCCTTCCGTTACCTCTTCCAGCCATTGTTCTGTAACATAACAAAACAATCTACATCAGCACACAAGTATCGACAGTGTTACTTCACACTAGTCGCATACTAAAGGGGGTAACGACACAAGACAAGACCGACTATGCTCTGATACCATTATTGTAACACCCCAACTAAATACCCCGAATATATCAATTAAATTAATATCTAGATCATCTTTTAATCAGAGTTAACACGGAAATCAGGGATGTCACAATTAATAAATAAAACAAATTTCATTCAAACAAGAGCTAGCCATGCTACGAGGATCAACATTTTCAATAATTCAGACCATGTCTTACACAATGAAAATATCATCACCAAAAACGGAATAATTCAATCATTGTATTCCCAACAAAATTTTAATTAAACAATAAACCAATGTCTAATTCCTCATCTAACGTTCCCCAATGTTACAATCTAATCAGAGCATGACACTGACACGCGGACTAAACGATAAGCTCTAGAGCCATCCTCACCGACTCTTCAGCTGCTAACCTTAATCTGAAATGGTAAAGTAAGGGTGAGACTTCTCATAATTAAAGCATATTATAAGTCTTTCAATCAATAATATATCACAAGCATATTATTTCACCCACTTAACATAAATTCAGGTTCACACACACAACCACATTCATCATGCATAATCATAATAATCAAAGAAGAGTAACACTGGAAGACATCCTAACATGTTACCACTTCATACAAATACAATGCAGACTCAATGCATGCGGTACCGACACGTGACCAAGTCACCCAACACTGATCCATCATCAACCGGATAGCCCATCGATTCATCCATAACCACCCGACAATCCAAATAACCACCCATCCTCACTCTGTATCGGTTATCGGCAATCCAAGTCAAAATTCCGCACAATGGGAATTAACTTCACCAAACAATGCAAATGCACGCACATCACTAGCATGCAACATCAATCAGTCTATGTATACATTCATTTAACATAACTGAATCACAACCATCAACATGATATATCAACCAATCATGCATACATCTAACATCAGCATAAACATGCAAAGAAATCAACATGATATATCAACCAATCATGCATACATCTAACATCAGCATAAACATGCTATTACATCTACACATTATCAGTATCCCCATCACCAAAGGCCCTCTAATACACATACATCATTATGTGTCAGTAATAATCACTTATTTCGAAATTCGACTCCTTTCCAAAATAATTTCAAGTTTTCTAAAATATTTTCATTTCATAAGGTAGAGCATTAAATTTAGGAAATAACGTCCAAAACGGTGCTCAAAACGGACTTACGGTTTGAAAGTTATGAATTTTTGAAGTTTTAAAATTTAAAAAGCGTAACCGTTCCTACATACAGGAACCGTTCCCGCAGGTTCAAAACACGCTCGAAAATGTATGGGAACCCGGTTCCTACCCATACAGGAACCGGTTCCTGAGTGTATTTTTCAAGTTCTTATAAATTTTTCAAAGTGGAACCCGGTTCCTCCCCACTGGGAACCGGTTCCCACGCATAAAAAGTCATTTTCGCATTTTTGACAAAGATTCTTCCATTCTAAACCCAATCCACACATACCCATACGAATTCCAACATGGAAAACACTAAAACACATCCAATTTGCATCATTATCACATCAAACAACATATTTCCATCATTTCTATTCAATAACTGACACCTTAATCGATTCCAACCTATATTCTGACACAATCCGACACAGATAGGTATACATCCATGGAAACCTAGGAATTCCTAAACCGAAATTTCCTAACATGCTATGATCTATAATATTAAAATCAAAACCTATAATAAGCAATAATCAATCGAAATCACCCCTTACCTTGTGGGTTCTTCGAATTCTGACACTTCTAGGTTTTCTTCCTTCTTTCTCCTCTTCTCCACTTCACGTATCTTGTTGTCTCCAAAAATGATTCTATTTTCCTTCTTTCCTTATTTTATTCCTTTTAATCATAAATAAAATAAATATTACTTCTCTTCCCCAATTAATTCCATCATTTAATCTTAATAATTCAATATATTAATAAATTATGTTCTAAATTAATTTAATAATTTAAAATCATAATTATTTAATTACCGAATTATTTTGGGGTGTCACAGGGTACACATTTATGAATGGGGATATATCAAATCGAAAAGTGCGATAAAAAAACCTAAATAAACAAGCAATACAACCAAATCGAATTAATTCGAATAATCAAGTAAACTCCATCGCGTGGTGCGAGAAAACGCTTTAAGTAAACTTCAAGATTGGATAAAGCTTGGCACATCAGATGAATATCAAATAAAGATCCCCACATCAGTTGGTTAGGACCAAGCAATAAAACAAATGAAATATGGAAGTGGATGCTTAATCAATTAACTTAAAAGTTGATTAAGTTAAGAAAAATTAATTAGCCGAGACTAATTGATTTTTAGTAACCAAATTAAATAACCTAATCGACTTTCAATTAATTAATTAATTAAAAGTAATAAAGTAGCTTGGATGAGATGAAAAACTTAATCGATTAACCATGAGGTTATTAACTTAATTAATCGAGTTAAGAAAAATGAATTTGCAAACTAATTTAGTTTTAATAACAAAATTAAATAAATAATTCAACTCGAGCTTAATCTATTAAGCATGAATACAAGGTGAAAAACAGAGGCATCGTCTTGAGAATCTTGCACAAACTAACAAATAAGTTAGTAACTTCAAGGAAATAAAATCGAGATGAAACTTGTGCAACATAAACAAATTCAAGAATCAAAAGTTTGTACCACGGCTTCAAAGAACACGACATTCATTGTTCACCATCAAACACACACAATGATAAACATCATAACAGTAAAAAATATTACCAAAAAAAGAAAACGAGAGTCAAAACTCATGCTACATCTATAATATAAGAAAAGTTGATGTTCTGGAAATCACCATTTTACCCTTTGTTACTTTTCAAGCATATTACTAATTTGAGGTTAAATATTGTCTTTTTATTATAGATTTCAACCAATTCCCACATGGTTGTTCATCATTTCATGTGCAACAAAAAATCATATTCATATTTTTATCTTTCTTTTTCATTCCCAATGTTATCTTTGACAATCTTATCATATCTCTCATCAATACTTTTTTTATTTCTTAACCCATTTTATTTAACAAACACATATATCTCCATATATTTCTTCTCACCTACTCATTCATCATGTCTTTCCTCTCACCATATTTATATATATTTTTCATTATCTCACAATGTTGAAACTTCCTCATTGTTTAAATTTCTTCTTCCAAATCTCTTCTTTCAACATTTCATAATATTAATTTAACATTTGATACATTTTTCAAGATAAAAGGTAAATATGACTTTCAAATAGTTTTTCAATTTCATCCTTCCAAGTATAGAATAAGAAATAATAAATATAACTTTTTTTTAAAATAAAAATAGTTGAAAATAATTTTTTTCTTCATATCTACTCTTTTTTAAAGATTAAGTTTTATTGTTCTTAAACAAGTTTCATAGATCTATATTTTTTTTATAGATTTATCCTTTTTTCTTAAATAAAAATGGTGAGAGAAACTTAATAGAATTTACAGAAATGTCATATTGTATTTTTCGTAAATTTTTAGATATATTTGTAATCAATACCTAAACAAAAATAATATTTGAATACGGGAACAAGTCTATTATTGATTCAAATATTTTTATATACGAAAAATAGTATTTATGATTCAAATATTTTTTTTTAATCTAAAACTGATATATGAGATAACATCTATTATTGATCTAAATATTTTAATATACGAAAATTTACTATTAATCTAAATATTTTTGTAAACGATGCCTAAACAAAAATAATATTTGTATACGGGAAAAACTCTATTTATATACGAGAAATAATATTTGTATATACTAAAAATGATATTTATACTACAAAAATCTTTGATTAAAAAATGGTAGACGGGAAACAAATTTATTATTGATCTTAATATTTTTATATATGAAAATTTACTTTTGATCCAAATATTTTTTTGTAAATGATACGAAAACAAACATAACATTTGTATACGGAGAAAATGTATTATTTATCCAAAAATCGTAAATGGGAAAAATTATATTATTGATCTAAATATTTTTTATATACGAAAATTTACTATTGATGCAGATGTTTTTGTAAACTATATCTGGAAAAAATTGTATGCTGGAAATAAATCTGTTATAGATCTAAATATTATTATATACAAAAATTACTATTGATTTGGATAATTTTGTAATTGATACCAGAACAAAAATAATATTTTTTTACGGGAAAAATAATATTTTTTTATGGGAAAAATATGTTATTGATTAAAAAAATTTATATACGAAAAATAGTATTTATGATCCAAATATTTATCATCCTTAAATGATATACGCATAAAATCTATTATAGATCTTAATATTTTTATATACGATTTTTTTTTTAATTATTAATCTAATTTTTTTAACTTTATATTTAAAATAAATATATTATATAGAAATATCAGAACCCGTGCATAGGCACGGGTTTGTTACTAGTTCCAATTAAAAACTAAGACACAATAAGTCAAGTTCCCATAAATCTTTAATCAACCAAGGTAAATCCCGGGCAACCACCACAGAGCACAAAAAGGATCATCAAATTGATTCAAGAAAGAACAACCAAAATTGGAGTAACGAAATAGCAGCATGTTATCTTTTTTCCAGGTAAACTTTAGATGAAAGTATAAAACCTTGACTCTATTTAGAAAAAGAATGTTGACAATGCTTATGTATTGTATTTTCTATTCCAAAATGTTAAAGTTCAAGTGAACAAACTAACCAACAGAAACATACAAAAAAAAGGTGAAGATTGCTTCAAGGTCAGATTCAGAAATGGTGAAGTGATAGGCACATAGACAGTCTTATTCTTTAGTAATGAAATCAGGATAAAATCAGAAACATTGCTTCAGCAACCCACAAGATTACAACACAACTTACTGCAACTCTTATCGCATTTGACATCAAAGTTTTAACAAAGGCAAAACAGATCAACAATCATGTTCACGGCAAGATTTGAATGCTAACAAGCTAACAAAGGCATACACAAATAGATGTTGAAGAAAACAAAACTACATACTGTCAGAAAATATTTTTACGGAGAAATTACAAGCTACTTCATTATTGCAAGATTGCAACAACATTAATGCTCAAACAAACAAACACAGAATATCAAGCCATCTTTAGATTTTATCACAGATTCAAAATAACACTACTCAAATGGACATGAAACACTATCGAAGAATTTTTCTGCATGATCGGATTGCGGAAAAAATGAAGCATAATAGTTATAACTAATTTCGAAATCTTACTCAAAACAGTTGCGGAAATCATTGCCGAGATGCAGCTGTTTACGATTAAGAAAAATTATCAAAATGTTTAGAATCAAAATAAAATGATAAGAAAGAATATCCGACTTTAAAATGCTCACAGTTAAAAACGAGACTTCAAAATGTATCGAAAAATTTGAGAGAACACATTTTCATGATCTATGCGATACGTAGATTCATAAAGCAGTGAGTTAAAGGCGAAAACTTGGAATATTTTCCTGCTAATTTTCTGTACAGTGTCGAATCGCTTTTAACAGTCTGTTTATAAAACCGAAATATCAATATCATCGACATATAATCAACTTAACACGATGCAAGAAGCAAATAGAGAGATAAAAATGCATGAAGTAAAATAACAGGTATTTTACAACTACAAAACAATGTGAATTTTGGTTTAAATTGACTTTCGATCAACCTAAATGCAACTAGCGATGCAAATGTGATGAATGAATGACTGTTTATTGTCGATGACCTAATGGAAGCGTATACAGGTGAATGTGAAACCTAAGTCAGATAAACTCGAAGTTATGAGGACAAATTTTATGGTGCGACATGTATGCATGTATATTTATGATGATGCAATTATAAGCCAGAAATACCGAAATGAAGAGGATAAATTTTGGGGTATAACATAACTGATGAAGATATACAATGTACTTTTTCAACATTTAATATTGTGTACAAAGAAATTTTTCAAAATGTGACATAAATAATGTCAGTCTCATGAAAATATATGTATATATTTTATCTACTGAAACGATAATCTTATTCAAATTAGACTCGTGCATTGCATTTAATTAGATAATCTAATATATATATATATATATATATATATATATATATATATATATATATATATATATATATATATATATATATATATATATATATATATATATTAAAATTACTTCATATAAATGACTATAATGAGAGTGTTAGCATCTACCATAACTACAATTAGAAAGACTTCAACGACATAATCTACCATATTTAAAATTTAGTAGGATAGCGAACATGCAAATGTGTTCTATTTAATTCTATTATGCAGAAGTTTGAAATAAAGAGGGGGAGTCGAGCTTACATAAAGAATGTGATTCTAAAACCTTTACTCGACTCGCAAAAACAAGAACAAAGTAAGCTTGACAGACTTTGCACCCTAAAATTTTTTAAAATCTTAAGATCTTAAAAATTCATTAATGTTCAATTACAGCACTCGCAAAGTCCACCAATAATAAAACAGGTGGGACACACATTATGGAGGTTTCCGTTATGCTACTCTCGCATATTAAAATAATCAACCAACCTCCCATTGCATTAAAAAATTCAACAATTTGTTATGAAATTGTGAATCCGTGTGAGGAATAACTCTGGTTCTCTGTTGCATTGCTAATTAAATACAAAAAGCAAAATAAAAGGAAACAATAAAAGATTCACTATTGATGGATTCGCCCTTCATTTATTTCTCCTTCTTCAAGTATTAAGGTTCCTCAAATGAACAATCGCTTTCACTTCTGATAACAAACATAGGGTTGACTATTTGACCCAACCTAAATGACAGCAAAAAATAATATAAATACCTAAGTTTTGTCCTTTTCTTCTTTCTCTCTTTGATGCATGATCGTGGTAGATAGCTACTTACCATGCCTGCATCAGAAATCTGTCAAATTGATGATACTGGTGCTGAAGCCGTTTTCGATTCATAAACATCAAATAAAATAAAAATCTTCCAAGGATAAGGCGAAAATCGATAAGCATGCATGCATGCTACTACTGTTCTGCTATGTCTCTATTATGGAATAGTTCCTCCAATCCTAACTCTCTTATTAACCTCTCTTAACTTGATGATTTCTCTGCCCCATGCTCCTATCAGCCTATGCTACTCTCCTCTGCTATCATTTGTCTTACTTCATTATCTATATAGTTATGGGACACATGAATGCTTCATAGATATGTCCTAACAGATTTTTTAGTTATTCTTTTCTTACAATAATAGATGAAAATTGAATATATATATATATATATATATATATATATATATATATATATATATATATACATAACTGGGGATCAACTTACTTCAAAGTAAGTTTTTTTAACTTACTTCACAATCTTTGTCTTTAAATTAAATTTAATCTAATGGTCAAAATTGCAATAAGCATTAACCATTACATTAAATATAACTTAAAGACAAAATTTGTGTTTTGATGACGTAGAATGATAACTTGAAAATGCAACATATTTTCCTACTCGATTCGCATGCTATTTTCTATTCATTTCTCATTTTTTTCAAAAAAATTTGTTGCTTTATATTGTGTTTCAAGCATTTTCCTGTTTGTGAAGAAAAATGCATCGAAATTGGAAAGGAGGACGAAAGAGAAGAAAAAGAAATGCAAAATATCAGCTCTGTTGAACAATTGAATTGTACTCCTGTCGCCATTAGTAGAAGCAATTGAAGTTTCTTTTATTTATGTTTTTCTCAGGTTTTTATTTACTGCATTATAATTATTGTTTTCGTAATTTAATTACCACGTTTTCCTTTATCGTATGTTTAATGTGTTCTTAATTTGTAATATATCCGACTAAGCACCTAGAGTCGGGTGTGGATACCTTCATTTTCGACGAGACTCGATACTAAGTTGGCTTAATAATTTAATTTGAAAATTCAGTTTCGGTCTTTGTTTTTTAAATTTAATTTAAATAGCTTTGTCATGAGAGTGTGAGAATATTTAGCACGATTTTGTCACGAGAGTGAGAAATTAACTAAGGTTTGAGCCGGCACTACGGGAGCGTGGGGTCGAACCTGGTAGTAAGAACGGGGCATCGATTCCTAAAGAGGGCAAGAGCACTTTAGGCACCTGTTACACCCAAAAATTTCCCTCCTATTTTGAGATGAAGATATATCTCCATACTCAAGAATTCCTCAAGGGTTGATCAGACAAGTCCTCTCCTAAGCAATCAACCCACAACTAGGGTTTTGCTTCTCTCAAGACAAAGGTGAGTTCTAATGTCTCAACTGAACTTCATGTCTCCACATATGCTTCAAAGTATCATCATATCAAGTTCCAAGCCTCATAGCCCAAGTTTTCTCAATCAATTGCTCAGATGGTTGAAAATCAGTTGTATTAGACAAAAATTTAATTATGGTCAACATACAATGAAACTCGATCATTTTTGGTCAACATCAATATCTTGAAGTCATATTCATCATTTGATCAAGGATTGATCATGATTCATCAAAAAATTACAAAGAATGATCAAAAGTCAAAAGTTTCTAAATTAGGGCTTCTTGATGAAAAGTCAACAGAACTTTGACCAAGCATAACTTTCACATAATTCATCAGAAATTTTTCCACCAAATCTCTATTTCAATGGAATTCGATTCTCTACAACTTTGTCTCTCACAAGAGTTTCCAAAAAATTCTTCATTTGAGAGATATGGGTGAAGAGATTATATGTCCTTTTAAAACTCAACAAAAAGTCATCTTTTTCCAAAGAAGTGTACATGAGCATGAAAGCTTCGTTGAAGATGAAACCAAACAGAGCTCTTATAGAACATATTAAGCTTTCTAAAAAGTACAAGATCACTCTTAAATGTTAAACATTGAGCAAGTTATGGCTTGAGCAAATTTGGAAATTTTGAAGAAGTGCATGAAGAAAATATTGATCAATCTTGAAAATTTTCCAAATGGGCCCATGTTTCTTTAATCTAAATTTGTTTCTCACATTATCCATGACCCCTAAGCCCAGTTACACGCCCTTCTACCATTTATTTTATTTATTTTTTAATTAAATTATTAAATTCAATTTTAATTAAAATAAAATGCTAAGACAAGATACAAGGCATGTAGGCTTTATGTCTAAGTTTCTTGAGGTCCAAGTAAGTCATAGCAAGCTGGAAAAATCGTGCAATGAAGAGATTGGAATGAAATTGATCAATCAATTTTGGAAAGATTGTATTTGATTTTCAATCAAATATTCTTACAATCAATGCAATATATTCCAGCATATTTGCAAAATATTCTTACAATCAATGCAATATATTGTGGCATTAAAGCAACTTGCAGGCCAAGATTTCGAGCGATTAAAGCCATTCCAAGGGTTCCAATCAATTCATCGATGCTCTCTGAAGCCAAGTGCATTGTCACCAACGATCGAAGCACCCATAATTGCAAGAACACGACCACGGTTTGCTTTCAAAATTTCAAAATCGATTTTAATGATTCATGCATATTTAACATAATTCGATTGCATATTTGTGTTCATGATGATATTTTAAAGCTATCTGGATAGTTTCATTCGAGTTTGAGTGCAAGTATCGTATTTCACCATGGCTAGGGTTAGAAGCTCAAAATTAGGTCTTTTCGTTCCAGGAAGAATTGGACCAAGCCAAGGGTACCATCGTGTTCAGAATGAAGTTTCCAATCGATCGATGTCCTCCTCATAAATTTATATTGCATATTTTATGATTTGTGATTTGTAGGTGTTATAGCAACGAACAAAATTTGTAGGTAAAAGATTTACCAATGACCCATGTCCGTAGGTAAAAGTCTAGATCAGAAAACGCGTGGAAGATGATGATGAACAGTGCACGCACGTTTTTCAAATTCAAATATTTTTAAATTTTGTTTTCATTATATAATAATTCTGTTTCATTTCATGACGACTAAAATGCATAGCACATATGGCAAGGAAGGCACGCTGGTGACCATCAAGTCTTGGGTTCGATCCACAGGGCTATACATAATTTGTTTGCACTATTTTCTTTTCACTCTTACTAACCTATTTTTTCTTATTTTCTCTTTTTAATTTATTTTTCTTATTTAATTTATTTTCAAATATTTTTTTAAAACATCACAAAAAAACCTAAAAATATTTTCTTTTTAGATTTAGGTTTTAAAAATACTTATTTATTTTTTGACACCAAAAAAATATTTGATTGTCCTTTTATTTAATTATTTGTTTAATTAATTAATAATTAACTCTTAAATTATTTTTCTCAATTAAAATCAACCACAAAAGCACCAAAAAATATTTTCTTCTTAGTAATTAGGGTTTATTATTAATTTAGGTGTTCTACTAACGTTAAAATTTTTTCACTAACCCTAAAAAACTTTTTTTCTGACATTATTTATTTATTTCGATTTAATTCTTTTCTCGCTATTTTTCAATTATGTAACTGTTTCCAAGTAGTAATAGTTAGATTTAAATTTCGCGCGCATTTTCCATAATTATGAAATGCTCACAGGATGTAATAACTTAGGTAATTTACTTTTCTGCACCTCCTATTATGTAATTGCACCAAAGCCTTGTAATAGCGTAGGATTTTACTTTTCGCATCTTTACTTTCGGCACCTCTATTTTATGTATATATTAACTGCTTAGATGTATGACTAATAGGATTGTATGGAAAGACTAAAAACAACCATAGAATAACCCTAATTTTCCAAGATAAAATATCTGAAAATAACACACTTTGCACACTCACACCTAGGTCTGTTCGCGGTACGGTTTGGGCGGTTTTGACTTAAAAAATCATCTGAACCGCGAGAGAGAAAAAAGTGTGCAGTTTGGTTTGGTTCGATTGGCTTTTAGAAAAAAATACAAACCAAACCAAACCGAACCAATGCGGTTTGGTTCGGCTCGGTTGGTTCGGTTTTTTTACAAATATTTTATTGAGTCATACATACACATATAGATGACAACATAACATTGTATTTTGTCATTCATACAATACCAAATAACAATAAAACTGCTCATATTTGGACAATAACTTCCAATTTGATATGTAAAAATTAGATTAGACAAAAGTGAAATAATAAACATAAAATAATAACATAAAAAAATATCAAAAATATTAAAATGAAACAAAAAAAATAGAAGAAATGAGAAATTAGTGAAGATGAAAAAGAAAGAATATAAGAGATGAGAGATTTAAGATAAAGATGCGTGATAAAATAAAATTGAAAGAGGAAATATTTGCATAAAAATGAGAAGGTGAAAAAGAAAGAATATAAGAGAGTAGATATTAGAGAAGAAGGGGCAAGATGTAAGTGGTGAAGATGAAGCGATAATGCTAGGAGATATTTTAGAAGACTGAAACTGAAATCGCCATAAGTGTAAGGGTGATAAAATTATTCGTAATCACAAGGCTAATATATAATAAGTTTAGGTTTTGGTTAGATGACAATTAAGTAAAATTTATGTTGTAACATAATGCGGTTTGATTCGGTTTGGTTTTGTTAAAATATGACCCATGCGGTTTTGTTAAAATATGACCCAAACTAATCCGAACCAAATGCGGTATTTTGCAGTTTCGGTTTGGTTTGGTTTGGTTTTGAACACCCCTACTCACACCTCTAGGGTAATCTCTCTTGTTGCCTTCGGAAAACATGGTCATGTCCCTCAAACGTAGGGGTACCATTAGCAAATTCCCTCAGTTAAATGATCACAAAGCTCATAGTCCCTTGTTAAGGACCAATTTGTAGTTATTTTGTACATTATTTTGTGGTCCTTAACAATGTCTTTGTATTTAATTTGTATATTTATTCTAGTATTTTGTTTTAATTAGGTTTTTATTTAGTTTTTGTTTAATATATATTATTTAACTTACTTTCACTCTTAATTGTAGGAATTTATTAACTAATTCTCCCAAGCTTGGATTCAAGGGCACTTGAAGAGCTTTAGTGATGATTCTTTGAAGATAATTTTGAAGAGGATATTACAGGTCGGCTGGGTGTCAGCATGAACTTAAACCTGGTCTCATGAAATTCAAAAAGGACAGCCCATGCTTTCACCTTTGAGCCACCAACCCATCACTTCACCAGACCTTTTGGCTTGTAAAGGAAGCAAGAAAACACATACCATCATTATCTTTTCATCTTTGTAAATCTAGGGTAAGTTTAGGAAGAAAACCATAGCTTTTCCTTCTTGATTTTCTTGATTTTCATCATCACTACTAACAATCTTGAGAGCAAGCAACCATGGAAATGAGTGGCTAAGCTCTTTTGTGTCAAGATTAGAGGTAGTTGATCTATATAGTATGTATTTATATTAATCCATTTGTGTATGAACATGGTTGATGATTAATATAGTTGAATATCTTTGTTCTTCATCTTTATGCTTTGAGTTTTGCTTGAAAAGAATATTTCAAAGTGACCTAGGATATTCATCCTCTCATAAACAAATGCTAGGAATAGATTTGTGTGTTAGAGTTTACAAAATATTGAACTTAATGATTATCATGCTAATAGTTGTAGTGAGGAATCATGCAAGGATTAACATGATAACATTCACAATCTTGGTGGGAAATCTACAAGATTGAGAGGATATGTATTTGTAGAAATCATCTATTATGTTCATCACTTGATTAAAATGAATATGTATGAAACTAGATCAATGAAACTAATCTTGACATGCCTTCTTAACTTGAAAACAATCTCAAACTCTCTCTAATCCAAACTATAACTCTCTTTGAAAGAATTAATTTAGTTGTTGTTTGGAAACTCATGGTTCTAGTAGAGTAGATAACAAACCCTTTGGTTACATCATCTTAAAACATACTTTTCTATTGAAAGACTATAACATGCACCAATCCCTGTGGAATCGATAATTAAAATACTTTGTTCAACATGATCAAGGAGGTGTACAAGTGAAAACGGGAGTTTTAGAAATTGGTTCGAGTCATGAAGCACTTGTGGCGCAAAACAAATTGTTTGCGAAACAAGTTGAAGAATTGACAAAACAAATGGCTAAACTCCCTCAACAAATCATGGAGTTACAAGGAGCGTCAAATAAGCAAGCTCACCAAATAGCTTGTTGTGAATTGTGCAAAGGAGATCATAAAACCGGCTTTTGTCCTCCGGAGAATGAGGAAGCTAACTATGTGGCCAACCAAGGCCAAGGGTACCAACAACGAGCTCCTTACCCTTATCAAAATCAAAACCAAGGTTACCAACAAAGGGGTAATCAAGGTTATCAAGGAGGGTGGAGGCAAGATAACAATAATCAAGGAAGGCAAAATCCATATCAAACACAAAATCAAAATCAAAATCAAGGTCAACAACAAAACCAACCTCAAAATCAAGTGAGATCTTCCAACATTCAAGACACTCTAGCTCAATTTATGCAAGCTTCTATGGCTAATCAAAAGAGCACGGAGGCGTCCATCAAGAATTTGAGACCCAAGGGACAACTAGCCAAGCAAATGTCCGAACAAAAGGCTTCGACCTCATTTTCTCCAACCACTCAAGCAAACCCGAAGGAGTATTGCAAAGCAATTTTCACTATAAATCAAAATGAGATGACGGATTGTGAAAGCGATGAAGATGTAGAGGAGGATGAATCAGAGGTTTTAGTTGAAAATGAAAAGGATAATGGAGTAGTTGAAAAGGGGAAAGTAGAGGAGAAGAAGAAGAAGATGAGAAAGGGGAAAGAGAAGGAAGTCACTTCTCCATGGAGAAAATTACCTTATCCTCACCTTCCCTCTAAAAAAATTAATGATGTTGATGTGGAAGAGGATTTAGTTGAAAATGATGTAGTAGTTGAGAAAGAGGATGAGGTTGTAGTTAAAAAAAACGATGACATTGTAACGGAAGATGAGTCGGAAGAGGTAGTTGAAAATAATAGATTATTTGTTGAGGGAGCTTTAGTCGAAAAGGAGGCAAACTTAGTTGAAAAGGGGAAGGAACATGGTAAAGGAAGTAAAAAGAAAGAGAAGAAGGAAAGGAAGAGTAAAAAGGGAAGTAAAGAAGAAAGCGCGGCCCCCATTCAAAATTTACTGTACCCTAATGCGCCACAAAGAAGGAGAAGGCAAGACAATATGCTCGGTTTATGGACATTTTAAAAACTTCACATAAACATTCCATTTTCCAAGCATCGAGCAAATGCCAAATATGTGAAATTTATGAAGGATATGCTCTCAAGGAAGAGGAGGCACAAGGAAAAGGAGACGATATTACTTGATGCAAATTGTAGTTCCATACTCAAGCAAGCTCTTCCAAAGAAGGAATTCGATCCGGAGTGTCACGCTGTGGCCATTGGAGATACATTCAAGGGTAATGGTTTGATCGATCTAGGGCTAGCATCAATTTAATTCGCTATCCATTGTTAAAAGATTGGGGAATGTTAGAATGGAGTCTACAAAATGGCTTTGCAACTTGCCGACAAGTCAACCATTTCACCTTATGGAGTTATTAAGGACATGGTAGTAAAGGTGGACAAGTACTTGTTTCGTGGATTTTGTGGTAATTGACATGAAGGAGGATCGAGATACCAATAATTCTTGGAAGACCATTCATGAAGACGGCTCGGATGATGATTGATGTCGACAATGAAATTATGAAGGTAAGAGTGCAAGATAAAGAGGTCGCTTTCAAGCTTTTTGAAGAAACAACGCATACCAAGATCAAACTTGACGCTTCTCAAATGATGCGCGAGGAGGAAGTCGTGGAGGTTCACACATTCGGAGGAACAAATTATGAGGTTGGCAACATTTTCTTTGATGATCAATGATCATCATGAACCGTCGAGCTCTACCGACGTTAAACAAAGCGCTTGTTGGGAGGCACCCCAACATTGTAAGTATTCTTCCTTGAACTCATTTACACTTGCCCGCACTGTTAATTTTGCTGTTTTCTTAAAATTTCAAAATTCAGACAACGCACTTTGATCCATCCGGCAGAACTTTCGGCCAATATGATAGGATCACCGAAGGGTCGATTTTTTTTAAAAAATATTTTGAAAAATCGATTTTGGAGGCCCAAATCGTGGCCTAGTTAGTTTTTAAAGGGGTTAGGGTTATTTTAAACCCTTTTTCCCTATTTTCATCATCTTTCTTCATCCTCTCAAAATCCTAAAAATCCCTAACCAAAAATCTTCGAATCTTTGCGAATTTCTTTGTCAAATCAATCACCCAAGGCATCCTAGTAAGTATTCTATGTTTTTTCTTTCTCAATTTCGTATACATTGCATGTTTAGGTTAGATTTTGAAAACCTAGGGTTAGGAATTTTCGAATTTTCTCTTAGAATTAGGATGTTTTTGTGTTAGAGAAGTAATAGGATGTTATTTTCGCTGCCCTAGGAAGTGTTTGTGTGGAGAAAATTACGTAAGAATTTTTCGAATGCAGAGCGCTGTCCGCAAAATTTTGAAAAATTCTTCTGCTGTGTTTTTAGTGTTTCCGATTAGTTGTAATGCTTTGGTTGGTTGGTTTGCTTTGCTGTTTGCAAGATTCATTGCTAATGGACACCTCGGTGTCACTTTTCCGTTGATTTTGTGTTGAAAATTTCAGATGGCACCTAAGCGACAAAGAGTTTCCTCTGCTGGGGCTGGGCCCTCTCGGCCTGCTGTGTTCGATGCTGTTCGATTTTTGGGAACTACTCAGGAGGCTCGCTACAAAGAGCTCGAGTAGCGAAACATCTGGACTGAGCGCACCATCAGCCTCCGTGAGCAAGGGCACTACCACCCGCCTCATGTCATCCTTGATAACGACGGGTTGGAAGTTCTTTGTAACCCTCCGACAAAGGTGAACGTGGAGCTTGTTCGTGAGTTCTATGCTAATGCTATCCCGGCCGAGGGATGTGAGTTTAGGTTTGCTTCCGTTGTTCGAGGCAACCGCTTTTTCTCTCGCCAAGAATCAGCTCGGGCATCAACCGACAGCCCGAGAGACCAATCGATGTCTACCATGAGCACTGCTCGTGGTAATTGGGATTACGATACGTCAAGAATAGGCTGCTTTTTCCGGCATTCTTATGAATTGAATCGGCGGTCAACCTTTGAAATTCACCGGTCAAAGATGCCCGTTATGATGTGTGTGCTCGCATAATGAAACCTAGGAGCCACACCTCTTCGATACCCATGGAGACGGCAGTTTGATTGCTTACATGCTCGATGAGGAGCAAATTGATTTTGGCCCTCGATAGCGAATGAGTCAAGAGGGTTACACTTAGTTATACCTCCGTGGGGAGCGATAAAATGTGCTCTCACATATCCCGGGTTGATCATGGGTTTTCTTAAGAGGGCAAAGGTGGCCTTTCCCGCAGAGACACCTAACCATTGATGGAGTTGTTGATGATCACTACCGTGATCGATTTTGTAGGGTCCTTGATAATCGCTGCCCGCCGTACTGGGCAGCCGCACTTCCTCGTGCAAGTCCATCGGAAGAATGGAACAGTGATGCATCTCGCTCATCGAGAGCATTTTTGTTTATGCATGAGAACATGGAGCACCTTGCTCGCAGATTAGAGAGCCTGGGTGAACCATTTCACTCGTGACGGGTGAGCAGCAGATTTGGTTGGCGGTCGGCCAAATGTCGAGGAGGAGGTGGGAGATGAGGATGATGGTGAAGAGAGTTCGTTCGTTCCGGCTCGACTGGTCGATTGAGATTCGATTCTAGACCACCGATTGATTTTCTCTTATTTTCCTGCTTTTATTTTACTTTCAAAGATTCTAGTTCTAGATTTTACTTTTGCATTTTAGTTTTAAACTTTGATTTTGTTGGTTGCCATCCAATTTTGGGATTGGCTTGTAATTCCAATTAATTTTTGTAGGCATGAAGCCTAAATACTTTTTTAAGTTTTAAACACCATTTTGGGGTGTCTTTTCATTTTAAGTTTAGTTTCTTTTATTTTGTTCTATTTTATTTTATTTTTTAGATTATAGTATTTAGTTTGAATTTACTTCTTGTGGTTTGTCCGGATTGTTCAAATGGTTCTTCAAAGCTAGTAAGCGTGTTTCACCAAAGTGATGGTGATGATAAAATTTCGATTCATTCCACGAAGAAGGTACACATTTAATCGCTTTGTAGAAACATAACATGTCTATGAAATTTGTTCTTTATGCAAGATATTTTGGCATGTAAAAAAATTGTGTTCACATTCAATCATTAGGACATAAACCATATATGTGAGAAGCTTCCACTTTTACCAAATATTGAGTGTCTAATAGTTGTGTTAACTCGTGTGATTCATGCTTAATATTTACTTGTTTGTGATAACTTGAAACTAAGAAATGATCAAGGCAATTTTTGTGCATTATGAGGAAAACCACCAATTCTAAAAAGGGCTTCAATTACCCGTGAGAGAGTGAATCCTTGTGAACCCTTTTGAGCTTAAATAGTATTTGTAGGATGAATGTATCAAATCGACTAATTGTTAAGTAGGCCACTTAATAGTTGTCGATGATCTTTGAAAAATTCAATGATAATTCATTCTATAAATTTTCTTGTTGATGAATACCACCCCTTTTGTCAATTAACCCTTGAAGAGCATGTCTTGAATAAAAAAGGATTGATATAAATGAAGTTGGGGAGGTGGATCAAAAAGAACCTAAATTGATGGCACAATGATCCTAAAGAAAGAAAAAGAATAGAGAAAAAGAAAAATACAAAAGAAGAAAGAAATTTGTTTAAGAAAAGAAATCAAAAGAAAAAAAAGAGAGAGGATCATTGTGTGGAAAGAAAAGAGGTTGTGAATAATGAGATGGGAATTAGTTGTGAAATGCTCTTCATATCCTTTTACCCGATTCGTTTCAATGGCTTTGAACTTAAATATCCCTTGTTTCTAACCTAAGCCAAGTTACAACCTTGAAAGTCCTTAGTGATCTTCGTTTCCGTTTTATCATTTAACTTGTTTCGATGAATGCATGAATTATTCTGGATGTGCATAATTATTAGTGAGAGTGTTTGGTCCTTTGTGAATATACATTTTGTTCTTCTTGAATTTGGAAGAAATGATTAGGTGATTCAAGTGTGAACATATCTTTTATTTTGTTATATGTTTTGATATATTGTGTTTAGAACTTAATTCATGGCCATGTTGTGTTTAGAAGAAGCGATTGATGAGTGCTTTTGCCTGGTATGTCGAGTTTGAACCATTACTCTTGTGTGAGTTTGCATGCTTGCATTTTGTTCTTTCTAGCTTTGCAAGATTATTGACTTTTGTTTGGGGACAAACAAAGAAGTAAGTTGGAGAGAGTTGTTAAGGACCAATTTGTAGTTATTTTGTACATTATTTTGTGGTCCTTAACAATGTCTTTGTATTTAATTTGTATATTTATTCTAGTATTTTGTTTTAATTAGGTTTTTATTTAGTTTTTGTTTAATATATATTATTTAACTTACTTTCACTCTTAATTGTAGGAATTTATTAACTAATTCTCCAAAGCTTGGATTCAAGGGCACTTGAAGAGCTTTAGGATGATTCTTTTGAAGATAATTTTGAAGAGGGAAGCATGGGTCGCCAACATGTGAAGATGAGTGCGACTTAACCGCACTCAACATGGGTCATGAAATTCGTAAAAAGGACAGCCCATGCTTTCACCTTTGGAGCCACCAACCCATCACTTCACCAGACCTTTTTGGCTTGTAAAGGAAGCAAGAAAACACATACCATCATTATCTTTTCATCTTTGTAAATCTAGGTCAAGTTTAGGAAGAAAACCATAGCTTTTCCTTCTTGATTTTCTTGATTTTCATCATCACTACTAACAATCTTGAGAGCAAGCAACCATGGAAATGAGTGGCTAAGCTCTTTTGTGTCAAGATTAGAGGTAGTTGATCTATATAGTATGTATTTATATTAATCCATTTGTGTATGAACATGGTTGATGATTAATATAGTTGAATATCTTTGTTCTTCATCTTTATGCTTTGAGTTTTGCTTGAAAAGAATATTTCAAAGTGACCTAGGATATTCATCCTCTCATAAACAAATGCTAGGAATAGATTTGTGTGTTAGAGTTTACAAAATATTGAACTTAATGATTATCATGCTAATAGTTGTAGTGAGGAATCATGCAAGGATTAACATGATAACATTCACAATCTTGGTGGGAAATCTACAAGATTGAGAGGATATGTATTTGTAGAAATCATCTATTATGTTCATCACTTGATTAAAATGAATATGTATGAAACTAGATCAATGAAACTAATCTTGACATGCCTTCTTAACTTGAAAACAATCTCAAACTCTCTCTAATCCAAACTATAACTCTCTTTGAAAGAATTAATTTAGTTGTTGTTTGGAAACTCATGGTTCTAGTAGAGTAGATAACAAACCCTTTGGTTACATCATCTTAAAACATACTTTTCTATTGAAAGACTATAACATGCACCAATCCCTGTGGAATCGATAATTAAAATACTTTGTTCACGGAAAAAATCCTACAACATCCCTCAATGACCCTCGATGTTGTCTACGAATATATGATCTCATCCCTCGATTGTTGCCTATGAATAAGTGATGATCGCCCCTTCTAATTGCTAAGGTATCCTTACAATTTTTCATTCGATGACCATACGATGACCCTACGTCTGTCCCTTCACATCCAATAGATATGGCTACCTACTAACTAATGGTATGGATAACACTATCCTAAAGGAGAAGGAAAATAACAAGAAAGACCTTCTGAGTGGGTAATAAGTCTTAATTGCTTGCTCAAATCAATCAAAATGCTTTTCACACCTCACACTTTTTTCAAAAATACTTTCAAAAACACTTTGTATACATTCATACGGGAATCATTACAAAGTTAAACTTTCAAAATATTTTTAAACACTTCATATACATTCTTGAGGACTGATACAAGAATCGTTACAAAGTCAAAGTCAAAATATTTTCAAACAAATCACACACACTCAAAGCAAGTTTTCAAAAGGTGAGCTAAGCAATTAAGAGCCCGTAGATAACTACGGATGGAAAGGGAGCTAACACCTTTCTATTTCATAATTACCCCCGTACTCATAATCGATAAAAGGTATTTCGTGTTCTTTTCACCTTTCCTTTATTGGATAAAAGAAAAGTTAGCGAAGTCTCTTGCTAACCGCAACATTTGCGACAAAACGCAAAGCAAACAAGTCATTTCTCCCACCGTGTTATAGCATCGATTAGAACTTGTTCAATTTTCAAAAACATGTTCCTTGATTAGAATGGGCGAGCGAGAGCATAATCCCATGGTTAAGGAACGTGACTTTATTCAAAACCACGAGAGTGTGAGATATTATCTTTAAATCGAGATTTTATACTAAACATATCTTTAGTATCAATAAAAGCCAACAAGTTATAGTCCCTGAGGCACGCGGAACACATATTTCAGTCTCTCTGCATTATCATATTTGCTAAAGTAATTTCATCTTAGTTTTTAATTCGCTTAACCATAAACATTCGCTCGCCCTAGCTTTACACATTAATGATATATAACATTAGTTTGATTATTAGTCCTTTTGGGTTCAATATCTTTTAAAACTATGTGATAGACTGTGCACTTGTAATTAGTAAGTTAGATATACTCTTAAAGTCACGAGAAAAAATTTGGCGCCGTTGCTAGAGAGTAATTTAGTCAATATTTTGATTCTGTTGTTATGCGGTATAGACTAAGACATCAAATTTTAATTTTTAATCTATTGATTGCATGTCAAGCACTCGCTCTCAAGACGAGGAATTAGAGAAAATAATTATCAAAGTTGATCGTTTTATTAATATAAGATGAAGAATCCAAGAATATTATATTAAGTACAATCTTCATGGTCCTAATATTATTTTCCCGAACCAGTTCCTGATCCATAACCAGTTATGGTTGAGTGACCACAAAAACGTCCTCTCAAGTATTATGTAGTACCATCACAAGAAGAACCGCACAACATCATTTTTCCCCCGCTATTGACCGAAATGATTTCGAGTTAAAACCTTTGTTTGTGCAAGTTACCAACAGAATCAGTTTTCAGGTAGTCATGAAAATGATCCAAACTTACATTTATTAGTGTTTTTGCAATACACAAACACAGTAAAAGCAGATGGTGTAAGCCACGAAGCAATAAGACTACGTCTTTTCCCTTTCCCTTTAAGAGATAGATCTAGAGTCTGGCTCTAGTGTCTACGATCCAACTCTGTTACCACCTGGAACAAGTTGAAGAAAGTTTTCTTAGCACGATATTTACCACCAAGCAAGACAGCTATGCTAAGAACCAATATCAATGGTTTTAAATAAAAATAAAATGAATCTCTTTTCGAACCATGGGAAATATACAAAGACATGTCGAGACTCTGTCCACATCACGATCTACAAGAATGGTTGATTATTCACACCTTCTACACTGGTCTCTTGTACAACATAAGATTGACAATAGACGTTGCTGCTGATGGTGCATTAATGGATAAACCTTACCAAGATGCTTATCATCTTATCGAAAGTATGGCTCCAAATCACTATCAACGAGGAAGCGATAAAACTGTTATGGAGAAACCTCAAATGAAATGAACTATGTACGAAGTTAGTAGCCTTGACCAAGTGAACACCAAGGTAGAAGCCCTGTCTCAAAAGATAGAAAAATTGACCACAACTCCCGCAGCCACCGTGGCTGCAATAGCTCCAACTTGTGATTTATGCGGACTTCACGAGCATGCTTCCCACGAATGTCCACTTTTAATAGGAGTGCCCATTGATCAAGTGAATTACGCTCAAGGTAACTCTGGTGCTAATATCTATAACCCATGTTGGGAGAACCATCCAAAATTTTTGTATAAGAACAACGATGCATTATATGCACCTGGCCAAACTCCTGCTACACCGCCAGGATATTAGAAAGCCACCACAAGTGTTCCAAATGTTCCTAGGAAATCCAACCTTGAAATAATGATAGAAATTTTTTGTAGCCACTCAAGGCCAACAAAATAAGGATTTTCTGAATTAGAATATACACATAAGTGAAAACCTAAAGCAACTATCAAACAAATTTGGTTCCCTAGCCACTCAGAATAAAATGCTAGAAACACAAATTTCTCAAGTGGTTCAATAACAAGCAATTATAGTGCTCTTGTTGGCACTTTTCCTAGACATCCACAACCAAATCCAAAAATTCATGAGAATTCTATAATACAACAGAGTGGAACAAGATTAGAGGAACCAATTGACTTAAGGCTTAAAAATCCCTCCATGTATCAGAATTCTGGTAATGAAACTAAAAAGGATGACGTACCTAAAGATAATGAAAAGGAAGATAAAAGTTAATAGGTCGAAGAGAAAGATAAACCCTATGTGCCTCCGCCACCATACAAACCACCTATATCATATCCTCAAAGGTTTTCTAAGTCTAAAAGTGTAGGACAATTTAAGAAATTCGTTGAACTTATGAAACAATTGAATATCACTATATCTTTCACAAAAGCTTTCCCACAAATTCCCTCTTATGCTAAGTTCATTAAATAGATCCTATCCAATAAGAAAAATCTCGAGGATAACGGAATTGTTATGCTTACTGTAGAGTATAATGTTATAGTCCAAAACAACATGCATCATAAGCTAAAAGACCTAGGTAGTTTTTCCATACCTTGTGTAGTCAGAAAGTTTGTCATAGACAAAGGTCTATGCGACTTAGGAGCCTGTATCAGTCAAATGCCCTTATCAATTTCTGAAAGGCTCAACATAGGAAAATTGAGACCAACGAAAATGTCTGTACAACTAGTTGATCGTTCTGTAAAATTTCCTATTGGTATGGTAGAGAACGTTCCAGTATGCATAGGTCAATTCTATATTCCTACAAATTTCATAATAATGGATATAAAAGAGGATTCAAAAATCCCTATTATATTAGGAAGACATTTCTTAGTTACCACTTAGCCATTATAGATGTAAAAGGGGAAAATTGACCTTTGAGGTTGGAGAAGAAACAATTGAATTCATTCTCTCACAATTCTTCAAGGCACTAGCTATAGAGGACCCATGTTGTTTCTTAGATGTCATCAACGAATGAGTTAAAGAAATAGAGATGCAACAAACTAAGTATACTGAAGTACTAAATATTCCACCACCTCATATATTTGAAGACAATGATTGTCGTCATCCATATGTAGATGAAAATATGAGAGAATGTATTGCACTAACTCCCGACCCTATTCCTTGCCCAAAGAAACCCGATGTAGAACTTAAAACACTACCCAATAATAGAAGGTATGAATTCCTAGACACAGAACTTCATTGACCAATTATAGCCAATGTAGATTTAGGACATATAGAAACTAAAAAATTATCACATGTCGTAAGAAAGTATCCAACTATTTTAGGCTATAACATCTCAAGTCTAAAAGGAACAAGCCTCTCTATTTGCACGCATTGCATTATGCTTAAGGAAGACTGTAAGACCTCAAGAGAACATCAGAGAAGATTCAATCTCGTTCTGAGCGATCTAGTCAGAAGCGAAGTACAAAAGTTATTAGAAGCGGGAATCATATATCCGATATCCGAAAATGAATGGGTCAGCCCGATACATGTCATACCGAAGAAGGGAGGTGTTACAATTTTCAGTTATGAAAAGGCCAAAAATGTAGAACACATACTAAAAAATGATGGAGAATGCACATTGACTATAGAAAGCTAAACAAAGCCACTCGCAAGGACCATTTTCCTTTACTCTTTATTGATCAAATGCTTGAACGGTTGGCTAAACACTATCATTTCTTCTATTTATACGCTTATTTAGGACTTTTACAAATTCTTATTCATTCTGATGACAAGGAAAAAACTACCTTTACATGTCCTTATGGTACATTTTCCTAACGATGAATGTCGTTCGGAATATGTAACACTCCCGCAACATTTCAGAGATGTATGATGTCAATCTTCGCTAATTTTTTAGACAATATAATATAATTTTTCATGGATGATTTCTCTGTTTATGGGAAGAGTTTTGAAGGATGTCTATTGAACCTTGAAATGGTACTTGAAAGATGTGTATAAGTCAATCTCAAGTTAAATTGGGAAAAATGTCATTTCATGGTCTGACATGGAATCGTAGTTGGACACATAGTGTTCGCTAAGGGGATTGAAGTTGATAGGGAAAAATAGAAATTATTGAAAAAATTTCAACCTCCGAAAACCGTTAGAGAAATACGAAATTTCTTGGGACATGCCGATTTCTATCGTTGATTCATTAAAGATTTCTCTAAAATAACCAAACCACAAACTTGCCTATTAATAAAGGACATTGAGTTCATCTTTGACGAAAAATGCCTAAAAGTGTTCGAACATCTCAAAAATACTCTTATTACCACACCTATCATGCAACCAACTGATTGGATTAAACCATTTGATATAATGTGTGATGCTAATTATTATGCAGTAGGGTCGGTCTTAGGCCAAAGAAAGGATAAAAATATTCATGCGATTTATTATGCAAGTATAACCTTAGGCCATGCACATATGAAGTACGCCACCATGGAAAAGAAACTCCTAGTTGTTGAGTTTGTGTTAGATAAGTTATGTTCTTACTTAGTATGAGCAAGAATCATTGTTTACATTGAGCACACAACAATTAGGTACAGATGAAGTTTGTCATCTCTCAAGAAAGGCACCTAAAATGTAGTAGTTGGTCATCTCTCAAGAATTGAGGACATGAAATCAGAACAAGTGCCTATCAATGACAATTTCCCTTATGAATGACTCATAGCCCAGTTAGAAAGTAACACTATTAAATGCTCTCTTACTTATAATTAAACATATACAAATGAAGTTGTGGAATCCATTTACACCAAAACTACACTGCCATGGTACACTGACTTTTCCAACAAAAGAAGAAATTCTTCCATGATCTTAAACACTACTACTGGGATGAGCCTCTTCTTTCTAAGAGAGGCGCTGATGGTATCTTCCTTCGACGTGTCCCCGAAGAAGAATTAGAATACATAATATCTCATTGTCATTATTCTCCTTATGGATGGCATGAAATCACTTCAAAAACTTGTGCTAAGATCTTGAAAGTTGGCCATTTTTGGCCTAATCTATGGAAAAATGTCCATATCACTATTATAAATTGCGACTGGTGTCAACGCACCGACAATATATCTAGAAGCAATGAGATTCCATTAAAAGGTATCTTAGAAGGAGAAGTCACTGATGTTTGGGGAATTTATTTTATGAGGCCTTTTCCATCTTCTTTTGGTAACAAGTAATACTTGTAGCTGTCGATTACGTATCAAAGTGGATCAAGGTTGTAGCCTTTCCTACAAATGATGCACGTGAAATATTTAAGCTTTTTAAGAGTATAATATTTCCTTGATTTGGTTTGCCAATACTTTTCATAAGCGATGAAGGTTCACATTTAATTTCAAATATCTTTGAAAAACTGTTGCTAAAATTTGGAATCCGACACCGGGTAGCTACACCCTATCACCCCAAAACTAGTTGAAAAGTAGAAGTTTCAAATAGAGAAATTAAAAAACTCTTAGAGAAAATAGTTTCCACCTTTAGGAAAATTTGGTCTTCAAAGCTACACGAAGCTCTGTGGGCATATATGACAACTTACAAAACCCCGATAGAAACCACACCATTTAAGCTAGTTTATGGAAAATCATGTCATTTTCCAGTAGAATTGGAACATAAGAATTATTGAGCCATCAATACCATTAACTTGAATTATATTGCCGCCGACAAAAAGAGAATTTTGGATATCAATGAACTAGAGGAACTTGGATTAGGCGCCTACGAGAATGCCCGAATCTATAAAGAAAGAACTAAAAAGTGGCATGATAAACATATATCAAGGAAAACGTTTAATAAGGGGGATAATTTAAACTTTTCCCGGGAAATTTTTTTTCAAGGTGCTCATGACCTTTTGAGGTTAAGAAAGTATTTCCAAGTGGAGCTGTAGAAATTAAAAGTCGATCAAAAGAGTCATTCATCATGAACGAGAAGCATCTTAGACATTATCATAATATAGAGAATCAGGATTACAATTTCTTGTACAAATTACAAGAGCGTCCCACTCATTTGCAAAACTAGCCCTCGAATTAATGTCGAGCTCTTGACATAAAATGAAACACTTTGTGGAAGGCAACCCACAATTTTAGACTTTAGTTTTGAATATTTCAATTATTAGGATTTTAGATTTTATCTTCTTTTATTTTTGCTAACTTTATCTCCTTCGTAATGTTATGCTGTATAATCATTTGAAATTAACCATTACTAATCATAACGTATGTCTACTTACTTTCAGGCTAATATAACATCTGCTAAATTCTTACTAACTTTCACTATGCAACAAGTAGACAATATGGGGATTATGTTCAGTGACATAGCCCATAGAGGCGCTTTGAAGTTCCTAACATAATTACCAATTGGGACCCCATTCATGCATCTCTATTCCTACTTCTCATGGTATCTTGAAAGCGGTAAAGTTCCTAGTTCTCATGATATCTAAAAAGCGGCAGTAAAATACGATAAAAGGTTGGGAGAAAATACCAAACTGATATCAATCTGTAAAAGCTACACAATAATAATGAAACCAAGAAAACTTCATAAACTGTAAGCATCAATAAAGAAAATCTAGTAAGCATATGCGTCGAACCATCAATAAGCATGATCGGAATGTGTGGCACACACATCCGAATAACAACCTAAAACTTGCATCGAATAACCATCCTAGCAATGTAAGAAAATAATATGCATAACGACATGTACACAAGACACAGAATATGTGTCAGACAAATTTGAGTCAATGAAAACATCTGCACAAATACATTTAATAATGTACCATGGCAAAACAAAATGGAATATCTATCTACACATTCGTATAACAAGGTACCTACACAAAATACATTAACCAATATACTATGGCAAACCAAAACGGGATGTGTATCGACACATTCATATAATGTGTATCTTACCATTAGATCAAGGTTATCCCGATTAAAACCATGATAGGTTTTGAGATCAGCCTGATTAAAATCGCAAGAGGTAATCTAGCTATCATGTTAAACCAATTGAGGTAAGATATTTTTTGGAGCTTGAAAACTAACCTCTACAAGGTCCAAGTTCATGGAGAGAATACTAACTGATTCGATCTATAATAGGGAAGGAAGCTTGACCACTTCAATCTCAACAATTTATTGGAAAAGATGCTAACGTCCATGTCTATCATCTTGTAATCTCATGGTTGTAGGACATCAAGCATTTCCTTGTATAAGGGGGTTCACGGGTGTTAACTGGGAATTTCGATACTTACGTATTGAGCTGAAGGGACAAATTTGAAAGATTTCTAGTTCGAAGAAAAATATGAAGGCATCATTATGAATATTTCGACGGGCTTAGACTAGTGAGAACCTTATTTCACCAAGTATTAGAAATAAATTTGTTGGTGAAAGCATTGGATTTAATTATACTCGAAGTATTTTTGAAAAGGCACTTCGAATATCATGTGAACATTGGACGCTTCGAAGACAGGGGTTTCAAATTTAAGATATCCAAAAGTACGCGTGGAAACCTGAATATAATTGAAGAGCATGCAGTAGTAAATGTGGCATTATTTCATTATTTGACTGTTAGGGTTAGAGTAGTATAAATTAGGATCTTTGTGTTAGGATTCATAGTGTGAACATCTTTGTACAAATTACTCTAAAAATTCTTAAAGAATATGTGTTCGAGAATAGAGTTTTTGAGAAATGTATGCATGACGCACTAAGTTATGTTGATTATTATTTACATTCAATCGAAGCAATTTGCATTTCTTTTAAGTTTAAGTGAAGAAAATTTGTACATTCAGTTTATATTTTAAAAGCATTACACCATCACCTTCGAAACATTAGTTTCATCTAAGGATTTAACATAAAAAAGATAAAGAAATAAAAAACTAAACACATGTCCTTAGGATCATTCTGGTCAATCCTGTAAGTAACCAAACTCTATTTCGATTTGGAAGACCAGCGGTTGTTTTCAAAATTCCATGGTAAACAACATATCTTTCATATTAAAAGCTCTTAATTATTATTTGAAACTCTCAATACCAAGTATTGGGGATAGGAGTAGGTCCTTTTTGTTTTTGACTGAACCTCTATAAGTTTGGGTGTCTTTCTTCTTCCTTTAAACATTTTAATTTCTATTCTTTAATATTTTATTTCCGGTTCTGAGACTTAGAAAGTATTTTTAATCTTTAATTAAATTTCCAAAAGTTTTCAAAACCCATGTTTTTTCAAACCACATAATTCACCCATCTTATGTGTGAAGTCTTAAGTCCAATACCAGCAACCCGTTTGATAAGTACACTTCCCTGAACACATCTCAGGAGGAAATCTACAAAGAGTGTGATAACACCAAGTCCCCAAAAGTTAGGATCAATAACCCCTTCTTAATTTGAGAATCTTCCTGGATCAAAAAATAAAGTACTATCATTTCCATAAAATTCACAACCATACTACCAATGTTTTCATTCAGTTGATGTTTGTTATTGAAGGCTTTCTAAAGAGAAGTCTTTTATCTGAATACACTAAAGAAAACAAGAAAGGCACAAAGGATTTCTCAAAGAGAAAGTCCTATACCAAGACATTTGACATCATGACTAGTGGTAAAAAGGCAAGTTGGTTTGAAGAAGAGGTACATAAAAGGAAGCGCTGACACATTACAATCATCCCAGGAGGTTGACTCGCAAGGAAAGGGAAATATGTTAGGATTTTCAACTTGCAATTCCTCATGCTATCATGCAAGATCGTCTATAATTTCATACTTGACAGACCTTTTTTGCAGGCTCTAGACATCGTAGCATTCTAAGTTCACCTAAATATTATATTCCACAATCTTCACAGTGAACCAGTCATAATCAATGTCGACCTTGTTGTAGGCAAGATAATCTACTAGGAATTTCAATAAGATTAAAATGAAGAGGAAGGAAAAGCTATATAAATCGATGTAGCCTTCCTCGCCGGCCAACTAAAGGACATGAATATTCTCCCTCCAACAAGTAAACCATGGTTGTTACAACAGACTACACTAAGGCAAATAATTGGAGGAAAAACCACTTTGTTATGTTAATAATTTCATTATGTTATCAATATTGTAGGAATGTCCTCATGATGTACTATGATGATTGTTAGTGTTTTAAGTTGGCATCAATTTTGGTAAAACTAGGCTTTAGCAATGTCATGATAGATGTCATGACATTCAGAGATTGAAGATAAATCCTACTGGACAAGGATGGTAAAAGTACAACTCGAATCGAAGCTAAAGTCGTGGAAATTTAGAACAGATCGATGTCATAATGATGTTATGACATTCAAGACATTCTGCTCATAATCGCTTTTCCCGAGATTTTTCAGAAGTTTGTTGAGCATTTTATTTATGTTTTTCTGTTATTAGAAAGCATGCTCACGTGGCTGCTAGGTTAATCTTAATTAAACCTAAATTGGTTGTTGAACAAACCATGTTTTTAGGAGAAAATTAAGTGAACCCTAGCTATCTTTATGGAAGCCCAAAATCAAGATTCGTGGATCGCTTCTATATAAAGAATTAACCCTTACTCTACAACGCCCGAGTTTATTGAAGATATTGCAGTTGTAATTTGTGTATCGTTAAGGTTAGTAACAATTGGTATTGTGTAATTCTAGTTTCTCTTGTGAGCCAAGCAACTATCAATTGATAAGTTCATTGGACTAGGATTTGCTGTAAGGGTAGTTTATCACTCAAAGCTTTGAAGCACAAGTGTTGGTCTCTTGATTAAAGCTTTGAAGCAAGATCAAGATATTTTATTGAAGTGTGTCTTCACAATTCAATTAGTCAATAGGTTGATATCAGCGGTGATTGAGGGGAGTGAGTAGAACTCATATCTAAGTAGGACTTAGGTAAAAGGGTCATTGGGTAGTGATTAAGTGAGAAGGTCAAGTGTGTTGGCTGTAGAGTCTTTGAATTGATACTACTAATAGTGAACTTTATCCCTGGCTTGGTAGCCCCCAGATGTAGGTTTGTTGAACCGAACTGGGTGAACAACTTATTGTGTCTTTATCGCTTGTAGTTACCGTGTGAATCGTTAGCATAAGTGTCGACATCGTGTCATAACATTCTCTCGTGACATCACGATCCGCTTCCGTGAATTTCAATTGGCATCGGGGCACCGCTTGTTATTTCGTGAGATCTAGGATAATAGTTTCCGCATAATGGATAAAGAAGCAGATTTGGAGGTAGACCACCTATTCGGATGGGTCTAATTATGAGTACCGGAAGCCTCGTATGGTTGCCTTCCTAAGATCTGGATATCAAGGCTTGGAGAGCCGATAAAGGATGGAAACATCCAACCAAGGTTGAGAAAGATGGGACTACCGTCTTGAAACCCGAGGAGGAATGGAGCAAAGGGAAGAAGAGTCGGCTCGGAAACTCTAAAGCATTGAATGCTCTATTTAATGGTATTGATGTAAATATCTTGATTGGTTCATCAATGTGAACTGCCAAGGATGTTTGGGACACCCTCAAAACTACTCATGAGGAACATCTAAGATGAAGATGTCAAGACTTCGATGATCACTACCAAATTTGAGAATTTGAAGATGAAAGAAGATGAGACTATTAATGAGTTTCACATGAATGTGTTGAGATTGTCAATGCCTCGGAGCACTTGGTGAAAATATGTCGAGGAAAAGTGGTGAGAAAGATTCTCGTGTCCTTGCCCAAAAGTTTGCAATGAAAGTTACCGCAATTGAAGAGGCTCGTGACATCAAGACCTTGAAGGTTGAACCGATAGGATCTCTTATGACTTTTGAGATGGGAATCGTTGAAACTGCTGACAAGAAGAGCAAGAGCATAGCACTTGTATCCAATTCAAGAGGGATGCAAGGAGGAAGATGAGGAGAAGATATCCAAGCTATAGCCATGCTTGGAAGACAGTCAACAAACCGATCAGAGAATTGATCCAAAGTCAAGGTCAAATGTCAAGGACACCGATCGACATCGCAGATCTTATGACTCCAGAAGATCCAGTCAAGAAAAAGGTCAGCAAGAGGAGTCCAATGTCATGAATGTGAAGGATATGGACATATTAGAGTGAATGTCCCACCTTCTTAAGAAACAAAAGAAAGGAATGGTCACACTTGTCCGATGGTGATTCGAAGTGAATCGAGGAAGAAGGTGCCAAACTTGTCACCGCTCTGGAGTGTACAATTCGATATGGATTCTAGTGATGAGGAAGTGACATTTGAAGAGATTTGAGACCTACAAGAAGTTGTGCATAAAAGTGATGATGTGTAAAAATGAGGAACAAAAGAAGTCGATTGAGAAGTTGGAAGTCGAGAATGTGAAGCTAGAGGTCGAAAAGGAAAACACCCACTATAGATCTCCTCAATGACATTGTCATGTTGAACTCCAAACTTGATCGATGTCTAAGTCCACAAAATGTCGACATCCGAATCGAAAAGTTGGATGAAATTCTTCACTTGACAAAATGCGAAATAAGCATGGTTTAGGATATGTGGCTGAAAAGAAACCTGCTGGTGACATTAAGAAGAAGAGGCATGGGAAAACAGGGTCAAAACAGATGCCACATCACAATACAAGAAACATGTCCGCTCTGGTATGTGATCGCAAAGAGATTTGCCAATAACCGTGAGAGGAACAAACCTGGGAAGTCAAAGGCAAAGAGGATGCCATTCCACAAAACAGGAAATAGGTCTGCCTCAGGACATGTGAAGGCTAAGAAATTTGTTGACCACAGAAAGAAAAGCAGACCACATGAACCAATGTCAAACCAAGTGTCACAACATTGGGTTCAACATCAAAATCATAGAAACATGAACAAAAAGTTTCAAAAATGGAGATGTTATTATTGTGGAAGATTTGGTCACATAAAGTCCTCCTGCTATAGGCTACATGGGTATCCTAATCAAGGTCCTTATGAAAAGCCTAAGTCCAACAAGGCATCATACACTCATCAGTGGAAGAAGAAGAAGACTACAGCTCTGATAGCACAGACTTTTCCTAGAGTATCTCCCAAGGAAGACTGGTATTTTGACAGTGGGTGCTCCAAGCATATGACCGAGACGTAAATCTTCTCAATGATGTTAAGCGTCATTCTACCATTTTGTTACCTTTGGAGATGGAGCTAAAGGAGAAATCAAAGGTGTTGAAACTCAAACCTGTCCGAGTTCCAAACCCGAATGGGTATTGGTAAAGGTTTGACCGCAAATCTCATTAGCATAAGTCACCTATGTGATATGGGATTCACAACAACTTCACTAAGACCGAATGTCTTGTGATCAATGATGAACAAGCAGTGATTATGAGAGGAGTCGATCAAAGGACAACCGCTACTTGTGGAATCGAGAACCCCACTCGCCATCCGTGCTCTACGCACAAAGATGAAGAGAAAGTGAAGTTGGGGCAACAAGAAACTGATCAGCCACACCTCAGAGGAATAAAAAGGATCAGTCCCATAGAGGGAGTCAGAAGATTACCAAGAATTCACATGGGAAAAGGGAAAATCTATGGTAATTGCTGGACAGAAATCGAATGTCACATTCAATGTCCGACATTTGATCACTCCAAGCATCAAGCAAAGTACCGTGTTCGCATGAAAGGTGACCAAGTGTCTTAATGTCAAAGAATACAGGAGAAGAGTATTGGATGACATCCTCATTGTCAGAGGAGGAAATATCATGGTGGCCTTCAGTCATGGTAATCACTTGAATCAAGAAGTCTCAGATAAATTGATGGATGACTCAACACTTCTTTCACGTAATGTGCAAAGAATTGTGTCAAGAAGCTTGAATGAAGAATGACACCCACACTAGGACTATTACCCTTCCATATTTGAAGGTGTCCAAAAGAACAAGTGGAAAAGGTGTTGATCAAAGCTTGTGTAAAAGGATTTCTGTTGGATGTGTCCCCTTGAGAAGTAATCTCACTCCTTGGATCAGCAAGAAGCAAAACTATGTGGTCCTATACAATGTTGAAGCTGAACTCACAACAGCTGATAGCAATTGTTCTAGGGTGGTCTGGATGAGGCAGACACTGATTGAGTACAATGTCATACAGGATGTCATGACTTTGTACTGTGACATTGTTACAAAAGTTCTTGAGGTTAGTCAGTTTAAGACCTTAAGGGACAAATTGGGTATTGGTCAACATGAGAAGTTGTAGCAATTAACTGGGGTAACAACAAGGGATGAAAGGGATTGTTTATTTCAATTACTTATAAGTGGGCCATTTAGGTATTTTCATCCCCATTTTAAAAAGTCCAAGAATAGGAAGAGACATCCATATATAAGAGTTTCTCCATTTGAAAGTAGCATCTCTCTTACTTCTTCTAAAAGAAACTCTGAATCCCCTTGCCATTTTCGCTCTCATTCTCTCAAAAACCATCAGCGAAAAATGTCTTCATCTTCCTCATCATCCCAACAATCAGGATCTTCATCTCCTTCAATGGCTGAAGTTAGGTCAAAAACTGAAACCATGCAAGTTGAAGCATTGATAGTTACTCCACTGCGTACCATGGCAACTGACCCAGAAAGAGTCAAGAAGCTACGCACAAGAAATGCAAGAAGGGCACAGGCATCCCCTTTTGGTAAGACTTCTATTCCATCATCCTCCTCTCTTGGGACTAGGTCAGTGCATGTGGCCATAGCTAGGATAGTGTCTGATATCCTAAATGGGAATAAACTGCACTGGATCTCACCCCCGAATCATAAGTCAGCTAGCCCCAGCTTGGCAGTTGATCCAGATGTCAATGAGGATGTCAAGACATCTGATGATAATGTTGACTCCCCTATTAAGGTTGATGAAAACCCTTCTGTTTCAGTTCCTGCAAGGTATCAAGATGATAATGTAGTGGAATCCCCTGCTGATAATGTGAATGAGATCCCTGATGAGACTCTTGAGAAATCTCCAGATCATTGTACCCCTGATAACTCTCCCTCTCTCGATAACATATCTGACAGTATTCTTGAAGATACTCTTGAGAAGAACACCGATCAGAATATGGTTTCTCATATCATCAACCTAGATGAGGAGTTTTCTGATAGTGACCTCATAGCCAAGGTGAATCCCAGCATTGCCAGAAGGGTTATGAATAGGAAAGGGAAGAAAAATGTTGTTCTTGAGAAGAAAGCTGAAGTTGGATGCAAGACTCCTAGGGCTGAGAAGAAGGCTGTAGGAACATCTGGTAAGGGCAACAAGCTTGGAACTTCCAAAGGGAAGGACAAAGTCAAGAATGCTAGTGATACCCCTAAAGCAAAGAGCACTTCAATAGTAAGGAAAAGGAAAGCACCTGAGCCCTCAGATCAGGATGACTCTGACTTTGATGTTACAGAGAATGTCTCTGACATTCATTCAAAAAGAAGGTTGTCTCTTGGGAAATGCCCATTGTCCCTGGTGCCAATTGACAACATCTCCTTTCACCACCCGAAAATGCTAATAGGTGGAAGTATGTGAGTTTGAAGAGAATTGCCCGAGAGGAACCGAATAAAGATGCCCTTGAATGCAAGGAAGTGGTTGATCCGATCAAAGAAGTCGGGTTGATGAGAACTGGGTGAAGTTCTCAAATTGTTATGAAGGCTTGGTGAAGGAGTTTGTTGTAAACCTATCCAGTGGATATGTTTATGGATGTTCAGCAGACTTTCAAACTGTGTTTGTTAGGGGAAGAAAAGTGAAGTTTTCCCCAAGAGTAATCAACAAGTATTTGGGGAGATCAGAGGAAGCTCAACCTGAGTTTGAAGAAACTGATAATCAAGTGTGTCAAACAATTACTGCCAAACAAGTAAAACATTGGCCACTGAAGGGAAAACTTACTGCTAGCTAGTTAAGTGTCAAATTTGCTATTCTGCACAAGATAGGTGCAGCCAACTGGGTTCCCACAAACCACAAGTCAACCATCTCCATTGGTCTGGGGAGGTTCATCTTTGCTGTTGGAACAAAAGCAAAGTTTGACTATGGAAGCTACATTTTTGATCAGATCCTAAGACATGCTGACAGCTATGCAATAAAAGGACCAATAGCATTTCCCTCCCTCCTGTGTGGAATCATAATTGATCAGTATCCTGACATTCTTGGTGATAGAGACTCAATATGCAAAAGAGCTACTACCCTTGGATTCCATTACAAGCTCTTTCAAGGCAAGCATGTCCCAGATATTGTCATGACATCTGCTGAGACATCAAATGTCAAGACAACTTCCCAGAAGGCAAAGGTCATTGCAGTGCTAAAAGAAACATGCAGGGAACTTGAAGCAAGAAAGCAGACCATAGAAGAATTAATCTCTACACTTGAGAAAGAGGAAGACACAGAGGTTGAGGAAGAAAGGATTGCTGGTGAAGATATGGATGCTGATGATGATGCTGATGCTGATGCTGATCAAGCACCTGATGCTAAAGAAGGATCTGAAGAAGCTTCCTTCCACAGTGCTTCTTCTGGAGAAGAAAGCACTTGAGCAGTGCCATATTGCTCCTGTTTGTTTTGCTCTGTCAACTGTCTTTTGTTCTTGTTCTGATTATTTCCAATTTGTATTTTGGATGACTGTAATTGTGGTGACAGAGTTGTAACATTTAAATGCTGGTACTTAATTATATTCTGCATGATTGGGTACTTGTATGGTTTCCTTTGGCCCTTTATGGCTAAAAAGGGGGAGAAGAAATACTGTGGGAAGTATAAATGTTTGGGACACTGTATGGGGGAATTGTATGGCCTGTTTAAGGGGAATTGTATGGCCTGTTTAAAATTTTGTGGGCAATTGTATGTGGGGCAACTATGGGAAAATGTGGAATTTTGTATGCGTAGAATTTATCTTCTCTTAGTTCTACTTACTTGAAACTTAGGAAAGTTTAGGAAAACTTAGAACTAGTTTGTTAGTCTTCTGCTGCATTTGTACTTTGATAGGTCAAGTAGTTTTAGCCAAAAATGTGCCAAAGGGGGAGTTTGTTAGTGTTTTAAGTTGGCATCAATTTTGGTAAAACTAGGCTTTAGAAATGTCTTGATAGATGTCATGACATTCAGAGATTGAAGATAAATCCTACTGGACAAGGATGGTAAAAGTACAACTCAGAACTGGGAAGCTAAAGCTGTGCTGGAAATTCTGCAGAAAACAGACTGATGTCATAACAGATGTTATGACATTCAGTGTGACATTCTGTTCTGCAGAATCAGTTTTTCCTGAGATTTTTCAGGAAGTTTGTTGAGCATTTTATTTATGTTTTTCTGTTATTAGAAAGCATGCTCACGTGGCTGCTAGGTTAATCTTAATTAAACCTAAATTGGTTGTTGAACAAACCATGTTTTTAGGAGAAAATTAAGTGAACCCTAGCTATCTTTATGGAAGCCCAAAACTGAAGATTCAGGACTGCTTCTATATAAAGAATTCAACCCTTACTCTACAGCCACGCCTCCAGAGTTTATTGAAGATATTGCAGGTTGTAATTTGTGTACTGTTAAGGTTAGTAACAATTGGTATTGTGTAATTCTAGTTTCTCTTGTGAGCCAAGCAACTATCAATTGATAAGTTCATTGGACTAGGATTTGCTGTAAGGGTAGTTTATCACTCAAAGCTTTGAAGCACAAGTGTTGGTCTCTTGATTAAAGCTTTGAAGCAAGATCAAGATATTTTATTGAAGTGTGTCTTCACAATTCAATTAGTCAATAGGTTGATATCACTGCGGTGATTGAGGGGGAGTGAGTAGGAACTCATATCTAAGTAGGACTTAGGTAAAAGGGTCATTGGGTAGTGATTAAGTGAGAAGGCTGTCAACAGTGTGTTGGCTGTAGAGTCTTTGAATTGATACTACTAATAGTGAACTTTATCCATGGCTTGGTAGCCCCCAGATGTAGGTTTGTTGAACCGAACTGGGTGAACAACTTATTGTGTCTTTTACTGCTTTCTGTACTTACTGTGTGAACTGTTAGCATAAGTGTCAGATACTGTGTCATAACATTCTCTGTGACATCACGTATCTGCTGCCAGGAATTTCAATGACTATTCATTTTAATGAACAAGAATATACTTATGAAATATCTCTTTAATTTGTGATTGCAAAAGGTAACGATGAGTCCAGAGTATGACCAAAAGGACATAGGCTCTAACACAGACTCATGGGTGCTGTCATAAATGCCATATGAATATGACTAAAGTAATTAAAACCCCACGATGCAAAGCACACACATAAATGAAGTGGCAAAACCAATAAATTTGCAATTATTAACCCACCCCCTTTAGGTATTTAGTCATTTTAGAGGTTGTAGTGGGTCTTCCATGCGTCAACTTTAGACTAGGTTTTCACCTTGGTGGGGACGTGGTGCTGGCCCTTGAATGTACAACCCCAAAAATGTACAATAAACTTTGACCACAAACCACATAAGTTAAACTAAAGCTCGGTGCAATAAACTCAAGGTCGCGACTATGTCGGTAAGAGAAACAAAAATGCTTATGTACCTTACAAATACATATGAGGTTTAAACGTCAGATCACATACAACCGTAATAATAATAGTCTATCCTCATGATACTAATCAAATAAAAGAATTTAACTACACCCACCCCACCAATATCAACTATGGAAGATGCCCGTTGGGTGTAGTATGCTAGAGTAGAAAATTCCTCCTCAAGAGCCTCATCGCTCAGGTTTACATTATAGGAGCAATATTCTCCTAAGGTAGGTGATTGTTGTTATCTTGGAGTACGATCTTCCAACTGAGCCAAAATACATGAGCTTGGGGGGACCAAAGTTCCTAACACCTTTTACACATCTATAAGAATCTCAACTTTCAAATTAGGTATTAGGGAAGTTCTTCCTCGATCCTACATTATATCTAGGTGAGGGTCTAGGGTGTGATTACTTCGACCAAAGCAGAGATGATGTCCAGTGGTGGATAATTTCAAGGACCGACAATCTCTAAGACAATTGAAACTCTCTTATTCATTTTATGAATTATCTTTTCACACATTACTGAAACTACATACAACAATTATCAAAACATCGAGAACGTTGCTAATAAAAATAACTAACATCGAAGGATATATATAATGGAAGCTTACCAAAGATGACCTTTTTGACCTCCTTGGTGTTGGCATCCATCAATATGAGGGTTTTAACTAGTCGCTTCAAGCATTTTTTTGAGGCTTCACTTGAGGTACAATGCCCCTGGTGTAACCATACTCTTTGAAAAGGGTGACTAACTGTTTTTCAGGTAAAAATCCTCTTGTGTCATGTAACTCTCTTAGTTGGCATATGATCGAGACTTTGTTTGTCTTAAAGAATCTAGACCGCAAGTATACAGTCCTATCGCGTGTAGCTTTAAATATTATCGAATCCCATGGGATTAAATGTCGACATATCGCTATCTTAGGTTATTACGTAAATCTAAGGCTAATTATGTAATTGATTTGTGGGTTAGGGAACCTAAATGATTATAATCTAGTTTAGATTCAAGGGGGAATATCGGTATGTAATGGTCGGACTTTGGGGATTTAGCAACTCATTGACACAATCGGATTATTAAAACAACTTTCAATAGAAAATATTTGTTTGAAAACCCTTTTCTCACACTCTCGTGTTTATTGATTCAGATCCTATAATTAAACCTAAGTGAGCGCTCTCACTGTATCATTTAAAGTTTAAAAATAGTTTTTTGGAAACAAATAAGATCTAACTAACTTAAAAGCGCTCTCGCTGTATTTTAAGTTAATGCACAATTACCACTGTCCAATGATTATCTCAAACTCTCGTTTTATTGATCCTAACTTCTATCTATATTTTACTCTTGTAATAAAACAGATGGAAATTAAAATTGGTAATTGAAACCAGAAAATTCTTCATTTAAAAAGAATTGCTAAATTGATATTGCTAAACCCCATCGCTATATGACCTTACATACCGATAAACTAATTTAGCCTAGCATATTATAAAATTTAATAATAGCGAAACGATAATAAATAACATCAGACAAAATAAATAACCCAAGCATTTCAGACAATTTTGGCATTAATAAATAAAAACAATTAAATTAAACCTGAAAATAAAATTGCGAAATATTTGCCTATCATCAGGTGTCTCCCAGAGGTCGGTGAGATCTGCCTTTATTGCTCTGAAAAATAAATACGAGAAAGAAAATAAAAGCACGATTCTAACATAAGGTTAGAATCAGTAAAAGTTCAAACAATCCTCGATGTGGAAATTGACGAGAAAATAAAATCTAACTAAGAAAGGTAATTGAAACTGATCGGAAAAAGGAAAATAAAAACTAAACTAAAATTCACTAGAAAATTTAGCAGAGTGACGGCAAGGTGAGTGAAAATGAAAGCGTGTCGAATATGAAGTATGGCAGCCCTAATTATAGACTTGGAGCTCGCTTGGAAAATAGGAAGTTGATATTTTTCCTTCTCCAGATTCGCCTCTGTAGCGATCGCTACGGACTGTTGAAGAGAGTGTGACGGTCGTCATACGTTGCTTGGATAGGAAGCTTTGCTTGCTGCTTCGTCACGACCATTAGGGTACGCGTGGCAAGGGCGTAACGATTGTTATCCCTTGTAGACTCCTGGGTGCGCGCGTTGGGCTGGGCCTTGTGCCTCTTATTTCTTTATTTTACAAAGCCTTTTTACTTGTGATGCACCCCTATTTTGCCATACACCCCACAATTGCATAATTGCTCTTCTTTGTGAATTTTAAGTACGACTTTCTTGACTTTTCTCGACTTTCTTCGCACATGCCTTGTAAATATTAAATTCCTGAAAACATAGAAAATATCGACATAATACGAATAAAGAGTAATTTAATAATTAAAATGCGGATAAAATTCATGTAAATTGACCCAAATATTCGATACATTTTCGGGTTATCAGCTACACATTTTTTCATGAGCCTCTTCTTTGAGAGGTATAACTAATTTAAGTTCAAAATGTTTCATTCCATCAGTATATGATTCGAAATAACAGGTGACTTGCATAAGTGGGATCAAACCTGGACCTTGAGCATGACTTATATCAGTTTATTGTACTCTGAAAAGATGGAAGAAAATTGAAAAGGTGGCTTTCCTCCTCGATAGTCACACTAATACTAGAAGAATTTTATCTCTGTGTATCTCAAAGGGTAATTTTGTTAGGGGAAAAAATAATAAGGTTTAGAATATATGTATTGAAACTAGTAAAAGTAAATCGCATACTTAGAATCGAAAAGGTGCACTTATAAAATGGGATAGCACACTCACCATATTCTTTGCAAGTCCTTTTATCTCCCTCAATGATTAATACGCCCTAGGAAGAAAAAGGACCCACATCATGGAAATCTATTTTGTGATTACATTTGCGGGCAAAGATAGAAATGGCTTTCGAAAATAGTATGTTGTAGTAATACATCCAGTTTGACAAATGAAAGGTAACATTTTCACTAGTTAAGAAAATAGTATGTTGTAGTAATACATGTGATAAATAGAATAAAGTTAATTAGCTGATAAATTATATCACTGATTCTATAAAGATCGTAAAATGCATCACTAAAAGAAAGAAGACAGACACTATCAACGATCTAGATTTCCTCGTAAAAATATTCAAGTACTCTAGATTCCAAAGGTCACCGTGATAAAGCATATGAAACAAAATCTAAATAAGAGGCACATTTAAGGTGTTAGTTCCCTAAGACAATGACGTCATATCTTGATTTTTCACTCAAGTTACGTTGTGACCAGTATTAGAAGACAAACATAAGGACTTAGGGTGGGCCGGTTAGAAGGCCTAATAGTTGTGGCCCAGAAAGGACACTGATACACATTTTCACTCATGTATGTTATCCTAGTATAATGTTTAGGTGATAGAAATCTAAGATCCATCATAAGGATCTGCGCATTCCACGCCTAAATATTTTTTAGCTATTATAACCTCCCTACTATAAGAATGGAGTGAGTGATTATCAATGTACAATTCAAATTAAAACTTCATCCACTCATCATACTCTCATACTAAATTGATATTTGGAGTGCTAACCTTGTAGGACAACCCTCCTACCATCTCATAGGAAGCTCAAGTCCATCGTTGCAATCTACAACTTCCGATCTCCAATCAATTTTATTTTGTATTTAAGTTTTTGCAATTTATCTTTTTGTGAAATAAACAATAGGTTTTCTGTCAACATATGTCATAACATCTGTCCTGACATCGTGTTTTTATGTTAAGACATTAGTCTTGACCTTTTTATTGCAATCTTAAGGAACGGTTTCACATGAAGTTATTCATCAAGTAAAATTGCAATCTCAAAAGCCTTTACCATGGTTCAAAATGCAAAGTGATCATGACAACTAGGGTTTGTATTCAAGAAGTTTCATAAGGAAAGGCTATATTTAGAGGATGTCATCCATGGAAAGTTAAGGTTTTCATTGGTCTTTCTTCATAAATGAGGTTCAATTCTTGCATTGAATCACCAGGCTTGTGGCCAAGGTTCCCATACAAGGAGATGCTTGTGAATTTACTTTATGAATTAAGGTTTATGAATGCAAGACATTTCAACTGAGTACATGGTTTACTTGTGATACAATCTACATACTTTTGACTTCATTTAAATTATCTCAAGAGCATAAAGTTCTCATAGGGCATTAAAGTTCTTGGATCAAGGTTTGTTCATTCATTTGGAGGTACTCAAAACATGTTGATAAAATCAAAGAATAATTCAAAGGTTGAGTTTGATTGAAAGTCCAATTGAAGGAGATATTAAGGTTCATCTATCCTTCATTCAATTAATCTAGGGTTTGGTGCATGTTTCCTTAACTAAATGATTGCTTTAAAGGTAAGGTAGTGAGAACTTACAGATTGGAACATGGAGTTTGAAGTTTCTTAAAATACAAGAATGGCTCATATGATTGATGGAAGTTTATAATGGAGTTTTTGAATTCAAGTGTTAAATATAATATGATATGGCAAAGAAGCATACATCAAGGTATCAAGACTTCATTCAAAATTCATTCATACAAGTTAAAACCTTACAAAATTGCATCATTTTGAAACATGGAAACATTACAAGCCATTACAATCAATATTACATGAAAAACATGAATATAATCCTAAACTCCCATGCCTTAATCCAAATTCTACAAATTTTTCAATGTTTCTTTATGTTTTAAAGGTTCTCGTGAGCAAGTTTCCATCAAGCTTCCAACTTGAAAATCTTCATGCTATTCGAACTTCAAAATCCATTAACGAAAACTTGAAAAATTGCTCCAAATGTTTCCAATATCTATCAGTAACTAATCATCACCAAGTGGTTCACACGCTACCTGCAATAATAACAACCAGGCCTACATCAATATAGAAAAAAAATTATTTCACCCATTCAAAAATACAGTAAAGTTCATACGGGTAAATCCAAAAACAGTCCAGTTCCCTGCACTAACACGTAATAGTTGCCCTGCATTTCATTAAATTCACCACAATAGCCCAATTCATAAACTAATTCCAACCTAACATACCAACCAATTTCTAATAGTTATCCAACAACTCACTAATAGTGTTGTAACCAAGTTCAAACCACCCATCTGATTTCTGTTACTAACTTAATTGACACCGCTAAACAGTTCTAATAGAATCACCATCCTACCAACTCAATTTTTTTTTATAAATAACTCTCAAATATCTAACCATTTATTTTTGTGGGGTTATTTCAGAGATACATTGCCGAAACACATTTTTTTTTTTAAATCAGGGGTGTTTCGAAGATACATCTCTGAACTAGAGTAAAATAGAAACAAATAAGAACAGTCACCCCTATTTTTCCATTCTTCCAAAATCTAACTCTCAAACACCCAAAAACTTCCAAAAATATCTACTTTCAAAACTCATTCAAGTTGGTGTAATCATTTGCACTTGTTACAACTCACTCCAACTCTCAATTTCATCACATTTCAACATCTCTAAAAGCTTCAGATTTGAGCATGTTATTCAACCCATATTAATCTTTGCATATTTGTTTAGATTTTGTACAAATTGTAAAAAGCTCCCTTTTAAGTGTAAAAAATTGGTTTTGGTGTAAAACGGAAGTTGTTAGATTGAGGTTTGGGAATGGAAGTCGTAGGTTTTTTTGGAGATGCATCTCTAAAAACCCCTTTCATATATTTCAGAGCTACATCTCTAAGAAAATGTCGAGGTTTTTTTTTTTATAAAAAATTTCAAAGATGTTCTTGTTCATTCGCTTACCTTTGATTTGATTTATTTTTCCAGAATAATAGTAGAGAACCCCACAAGATTAAGACTTGGTAGGTCTAGCCAAGCTGCATCCGCTCAATGAGAAAGAGATGAGCAGACTACAAGTCGTCTAGGATGCACTCGAATCCCGCAGGTGGAAGTAAAGGGAACATCGACTTCTGCTCTAAGGAGTCGGCTTTAACGTGCGTCCTCGGCTAGGGATTACAAAGAAGAGGAATCCGAGCGGGTTCAGGTTCTGGAACCCGAAGGATGATGTTCTGGAACCCAAGGAAGAGGCTAACCTCGTTTTTTCATGAGGGCCATCTAACACCTCCCTCTTGATCTATTACACTGATCATGTCGCTCGATATATTTCAGAGGAGCGGGTATATTATTCTTTGTTACACTTTTAATATAAATGATTTACGCACTAATATGTAAGAAATGATATTAATTATTTATCTTTACAGGAACGTCGGCCTCTAAAGTGTGTGAACTACGCGCGGAAGATATCTGAGTTGTATCACCCTAAAGAGGCTTTGTTTAGATAGGCCATTTTGGCTCGGATTTGCCAGTCTTGGTTGTTCTGGCTATAGCACCATCAGCCACAACATGCACGGGGCACTTGTGGAGAGGTGGCACAAGGAGATGTCATTTTTCCACTTTCTTGTCGGGGAGATGACAATCAAACTAGATTATATTGCATACCTCCTACACCTTCCTAACATCGGGAGGTTACTTAACCACTCCCGTATCAATTGTAATTTAGCAATTGAATGGATGGTCAAATATCTTGGAGAAGATCTAGAAGAGGCATTTAAGTAGTGTTTGTAACACCCTGTTTTAATTAATATTATATTATATTAATATTTTCGAATTACCGATCGATATTTATTTTGCGATGAGAATATTTATATTAATCAATATATCTGATAATATATTTGGCGACGTTTTGTTCGGTCCGGTTTTTATTCCGTTTGGTTCGGTAAAATATTATTCGGATCCGATATTTAATTCCCCAGAATTATTTGAATTAATTGAATTGATGATATAATTAGTAAGTTAGGGGTGTGGGGAGTAATTGTTGAGGATTGGGTTTTCACCCTTGGCTTACTAGTAGAAATACCTTTATAAACCATTTCTCCTCATTTTCCTTCCATTCAAAATACCAAAACCAAACATGGGAACTTGGAAGCTAGTAAGAAAACATAGTTATAAAACCACATTTTCTCATTTTCTTCCCATTTGGAAAAGAAGCCAAGAATAAAAACATGGAGGAAAACAAAGGGTTTTGAGAAGAAGAGCAAGAGGGGAAGAAGAAGAAGATCTTGAGCAAGCTTGTGGATTGAGCTTTGTAGAATCATCATGGATCATCCAAACTAGAGGTAAGGGGTTTGATTCTTCATCTCATATTGTTAGGTTTTGATAGATATATTTTGGATTTGGGGGTAAAATTGATAGGTTGACTTATGAGTTGTGTGTTTGATTGTTTGATTGAAATAGATTAGAAAAGTTGAATTAGGTGTAAGGATTATGAGGTTGATGATGATTAGAATCAATGGGAATGGTAAAAGTGAAGTTGGGAATGTTAAAAATGGAGTTTTCACACAGATCAATCAACACGGGCCGTGTTGATTCACACGGGTGCCCGTGTTGATCCCTTGAACGAGGAAGAGTTGATGCAGGACCATCAACACGGGCCGTGTTGATTCACATGGGCGCCCGTGTTGATTCACTGACTTGTGCTTTTTTTGTGCTTTCTGGTGGCTTTTCAACACGGTCCGTGTTGATTAACACGGGGGGCCGTGTTGATGTATCTGTAGCCTCCAAAATTCTGATTTTTCGCACTTCTTTTGGAACCCGATTATGTTTCGATTTTCCGATTCCGGTAAATTCGACGACGGAGTAAGTTACTCCGAATTCAACGAAAATTGATGTGCTAGCTAAGTTCGACGTGTAGAACGTAGTGGTGAGGTTAGTTTTTAGAAATTGTGAGTTTTTACGAGATGACCCGAAATAGGCCAATTTACGGTTAAATTGAATCGGATTGCGTTTTAGTAGATTCAAGACATGTATGGACAATCCGATTGCGATGTTGACGATTGGGAGTAATGCCGGTTATTAGGGATGGCTTTTGCAACGATGATAGGTGTTTGACTATTTTTCCGTATTTAGAATTTAGTGAACAAATCGATAATGAGGTGGGGTGATTAAACATAATGTTTGCGACGACGTAGTAGTTAGTGAATACTTGTTGATATGCGATGCGATGGTATATGTCTTTGTACATGATGATGTGATGATTATATTGATGTTATTAATAAATGCTTCCAATTTGTGAATGCATGATTTTTAATGATGATGAATTATATGTGACGTTTTGCATAATACAAATATAATGCGATGATATATTTATCTTGATTTGGATAAATTATGGCGATGTGGGCTTTATGCAAATTTTGATAAGCGACGATGATATTTTTGCGTTGTGTTGTTTATTGTCGAGTCACATACATTTCATTGGCGATGATGGGCTTTTATGCCAAGTGACGAGGCTTTTATGCCAAGCGACGAGGCTTTTATGCCAAGTGTTCCTAATTATGGACAAAGCGACGGGTACCACATGCATAACATAGTCGTGTCTCATGGAGTCGGTTATGTTTATGTTTGGGTTGTTTGGCGTTGAGTTTTAATTGATGGATGATGTTGAATTGCGATGATATACGATGCTTTGTTTGGTGATGATCTTTGTGATGAATATGAAATGAATATAACTTGATAGTTTCATGATAACTAGGTGACGAGTATAAATAATGAGTTTTGCGATGATTTAACTTTGATGAAATGCTTAATGCAAATATGATGTGATGATGTTTTGTGACGATGGGCTTTTATGCCAAAAGCGACGATGGGCTTTAGCCAATTTGTGATGATTTCATTTATGATGCTTAAGTTATTAGTATTGTTTGATGTTGTTGTTTATAATTGTTGTGTTGGTTAGTGACGTATTAACTTGTGATGATTTCGTGGCGATGGAAGTTTATGTGTTGTTGCGACGAAGTATGCCGATGAGGTTATGGCGATATAGTGTAGATCTTACACATTAGAATGACGGTCGAAGTAAGTGAGGTTTGGATATGTGTTGGAATGCACTTATTAACTTATATCCTTTACAATTCCAAAACTATATATATTTTTTATCATGCCTTTAACTATATGTTTTGGATTATCTCACCCTTTACTTGTTTCGCCGTTACCTTTATATTGGTAACGTGCAGGTTATGAAGACGGAGTTTATAGCTGCTGTTAGTTGAGTCGGTGTCGCTCTGATACGTAGCACTCGGGGGAAACATTTATGTTGTCTCGTTGTTGATTCTTTTGTTGTTCTTCCTTTTGTATATAGAATCATACTTTATGAAAATATAATTTATTAAGGAAGTTTACTAAAGAAGATGTTTTGATGTTTTTGAATCAATTTATGTCTTCCGGCGATGCTAGGTATCCGAGATTTATACTTTAAAGCAAACTGTTTAAAGTGAGTTGTTTTTGAAGGTGTGATGCCTTAGTATTAAATTTATGAAATTTTAATTTACTCTGATTGTTGCATATAAAACCTTGGGTAATATTGGGGTGTTACAGTGTTCGTCCACCAATAGGGCGCATGCCAAGTTCTCAATCCTCAAGAAGCAGTATGACCAACACCTCTCTGTGGCAATTGTTTCCCATTTAAAGGGAGACGACTTCTTTGTTCTTTTTCACTATTAGTATGCTTCAAGGTGTTACTTTATGTTCTTGGTTGACACATCCATTTTAGTGGGAAAAAATGGCAACTACGTTGATGTAGCATACCTTGAGTACTTCATGGATTTGGATACAGTGAAAGAGTGGAACTGGGGGCCCGACTGTTTGGTATACATGTACCAATAGCTGAATGAAACCTCTAACTGGAGGACACAACAACTGACAGGATCTGCTACACCGTTGACAGCAAGTATCATTCAAACTATTAAATTTTATTTATTATTAATAACTAACTTTTCTTACATGAACCTTATTCATTTTTCAAGAATAGTTCACACTTCCCCATCATCCATGGTTTCAATTATGCTTGGGATTATATTGAGCACATGCCGGGGGCTGATTGGTATACCCCCACAAAGGGAATCAGTTTGTGCTGCCTTTCTTGGTGTATCTAAATAAGAGAGTTCATGATGACATCATATGGACGCCATTCAAGGATCACCAAGAGATTATCTAGTTCGGACCCATCTCATTGTACTCTAGGTGGCTAGCATGTGGGATTAACATTGTGGTTAGGCATCTTCCAGAGCGATGCATGCGACTGTTTGGCTATGTGCATACCATATCAATATCTCCCTTTCAGGCTGCTCCTGACACCACTTTCCACCAGGAGCTCAATGGCATCTTCCAGGATTGGGGAATCATATGGTTCCTGAGGAGGTTCGGATGATGCAAGCGACCAGAAATTGGCACTATATTGAAGGATACGTGACATGGTTCTAAATAGTGTTACATCCTCTCATGACACCGGATGCTCCTAGACGTCCACCTAGGCCAGCTCATAAGGAGATCTTAGAGAACCAGCAGGCTGAGGATGACCATGCCATTGATATATTTCCTATATGTCAATAGATACAGATGATTGGGTGGGAGGCTTTGGACATAGGTATCATTGACTGGGGCGGTCCTAAGGCAGTGGCCATTGTGGAGCGGATGGTTAGGGAGATAGAGAGTGCGGAAGGATATAATAGATAGAGGAGGGATCAAGGAGTTAGGATCAAGCATACGCAATAGGGTATGTTTTTTATGTTTTTTTTCTGAATAATTTATGAACAATTATTGTATTTTTTAAATGTTCAACAACTTATTCGGTCTATTGTCATTATTTATGTCTTATCGTTTTTAAATTAATTTTTTTTTGTTTTCAACAAATTATTTATCAACACCATGAGGATTTTAAAATAAAAATCATTGTTCAGGGTTTCAAAGATGCCCCTTCGAAAGAACCAGAAGGTGTTTCGTAGATGCATCTCTGAAAATATCTCTGCATGTTTAAATATAACGTCGAATTCTAAATAATTTTTTTCGGAGATGCATCTCCGAAGTATCCTGATCTAGGGTGCGTTCAAAGATGCATCTCTGAAGGATATTTTCAGGTTTTCAGGGATTTTTTTTCCATCCATAAGAGGTGTATAAAGAAATTCCCGTTGAATAATCCCTAAAGCCCACAACTACATTTTGTTGGTTAAACACACAAAAAAAACTCCTTGTGGACTAATCATGTTGAGCCTTGCGTTTTTCTGCCACACACCCTAATGCTAGACTTTTCACTCACTCTGTTTTGGAATTTGATTTTCTTTTCAACATGAAATTTCTCTTCATATTTTTGTTGATAAAAAACATGATAAAACAGTAAAAAGATCCTAGTAGATTTTAGGATTTCACTTTAGAATTTTAATTAGAATTTTTTATTATTATTTTCATGGTTTGTATTCATTTTATTGCCATTTATTGCCGAGATTTTGTTTTAGAATATTGAGGCAATCTTTCCTGATATGAGATGTTTGGGTATTAATTTGGTTGATCATAAGTAAGGCTTCTAATATCTTGAGTTTTTGCATGCATTAAAGAAGCAACAAACCTTTCTCAGTTAGGTACCACTTGAATCTCAATTTTATCACTCTTTCACGTATCATTCTAGGTCCTAATTGAATTTTAGAAGCATAATGGGAGCATCGAAAGTCCTACCTTGAAGTAGGAAATGTTTGAGCATCTAAAATCCTAACTCAAAGTAGGCAATGTTTAAGCATCTGAAGTCCTACCTTGAAGTCGGTAATGTTTGAGAATTTGAAGTCTTACCTCGAAGTAGGAAATTGTGCGCAGTGAAAATTGAAAAACGAGGGAGCCAAATTGAAATTCGACTCTCCGGCTCAAAAACAATTTATTTTTTAAAGATGCTGTCATACCCCAAAATTTGCCCTCCATCTACTCAAGAGATTTCATACACCCATACTCAAGGATTCCTCAAGAGTTGATCAGACAAACTCCCTCCTAGACAATCAACCCAAACTAGGGTTTGGTATCTCTCAAGTCAAGATGGATTTCCAACATCTCCAATGGCCTTCATGCCTCCTCATATGCTTCAAAGATTCTCCATGTCAAGTTTCAAGCCTCACAAGTCAAGTTTCCTCAGACAACTGCTCAGATGGTTGAAAATCGAGTGTATTAGACAAAAAGTCAACTGTGGTCAACATACAGTCAAAACTTCTGATTTTTGGTCAACATCCTCATTTTGAAGTTACATTCATCATTTGATCAAGGGTTGATCATGATTCATCAAGAAAACTCAAGATTTTCCCAAAAGTCAAACTTTCTAAATTAGGGTTTCTAGATGAAAAGTCAATCGAACTTTGATGATCATAACTTCCTCATACTTTCTCGAAATTTTTCCACCACCTCTTGTTTTGAAGGAAATTCAATTCTCTACAACTTCATGTCTCACAAGAATGTCCAAAAAATGCTTCATTTGAGAGGTATAGCTCAAAACATTACAGGTCATTTTCAAAGTCAACAAAAAGTCAACTTTTTGTTTTGAAGATATTTTGAGCATGGTAACTCCAATTGAGATGAGACCAAAGACATTGGTTAGAGGACTCTTAGAGCTTTCCAAAAAGTCCAAGAACACTCAAAATGTGGAAAATTGAGCAAGATACACTATTCGAAGTTGGGGAATTTTGGACAATTGCACAAAAGGACATATTGGTCAAATTGCAAAATTTTCCAAATGGGCCTATAATCTTTTGATCCAAACTTGTTCATGATGCTATTCTTGACCCATAAATGCTTGGCCTTGGTTATTTTCTATTTTTATGATTTATATTTGAATTTTATAACATTTAATTCAAAAATAAATTATATAAAATATGAAAATTAAACATTTTTCTCAAAAGGAATGATTTTATATCTTTCTAAATGTCCAAGAAGGCCCATGACCCTTACCAAATTCGTGATAGCCTTGCATTCATGAGAAAATCATATATTTTTCAATATTTGATTTTATTTTAAATGGAAATATTTGCACATTCAAGAAGCAATCTTTTTTCACTCCTTTTGCCATCCAAATTTCTTCTATAAATTGCCAGCAATACACACAAGCCTGAGGACAAAACCCTAGCTCAAGCCAAACCCTTATTTTGTCAAAATTTTCCAAGAATCCTTGAAATTCGAATTTCAATTTCCAGCAGGTTTCAGCCTCCAAACATCATTCCATTGTGCTCAGGAGGTAAGTTTGAGTAAGTACACACTCTTGCCATGGGTTAAAACATGCTGAATCGAACCATATACATGCATACATAACTGATTTTTCTTGAAATCGTATTTTTATTACCAGCCTATTTTAATTGATTCTAATGCTTGCAATGTGTTCATGAGGTTCCGCTGGTTTGATCTGGGCAATCGTCCTTGGTTTTGAACGTCAGAATAGTGCAATACCATTGCTAGGGCTTTTCGGACTGTGAGTTTCGAACCGGCCTGCACAGGCCGATTCAGTCAGTCAAAACTAACACCACCATTGGATTCAGGAGGTCCGATTTAGGTGGACAAGGTCTTCTTTTTCTCTGTTTTCGCGTTATTTTGCAGGATCGGAGAATCGAGCCACCGGAGAAGACGACCGGAACCCTAGCTCCGGCGTCGCTGACTTGCATTGACCGGCGAGCTGCATGCGTGGCGAGGAAACGCGTTCTGATTCGTCCATTCAAAATCAACTGGGGCCCGCGCGCTGACTGTGTTTGATTTTTCAAAATATCCCTGACGCGTCATCACTTATATTGATTTGTTTCCAGCTTTTCAAACACCAAGTGCATCATGGCGTAGTGGTCAGCGTGCTGGTTTTTAAGGTTTGAAGGGGATGTCTCCAGTTCGATTCCTGGTTCAGACAATCCCTTTTCCTTTTTTTTCAAAACTGCATATTTTCTAACTTTTCCATATTTTCTTATTTTTTTAATATTTTCCATTCATTTTAATTATTTTCATGATTTTTATTCTGCATTTAAAAATTACCAAAAACATTTTTTCTTTTTACATTATTTTCATAAAAACCTTTATTTAATTTAATAAATTATAAAATATAATTTTTGCATACATATTTATTTTATTTTTATTTTTGCATTTAAATCATTATAAATTGCATTTTAATTATTAAACCTTTTCCAAAAAATCCCAAAAAATTATTTTAACTTGTTTATCTTATTTCCAGCATGCATAAATTTTCTCATATTAAAAATTGCATTTTTTCTAACATTTTCTCTTATTTCAATTTCATCATATTTCCCGATTTTCTTATCCTTTCACAGGTTGCTCCGATTCGGACGTTTTTTCTCTTATCATTCTATTTTTCCAATAATGTAATTGCTCATGGGTTGTAATAGTTAATTTAGGACTTTTACTTTCCGCACTCCTAATTATGTATCTGCCCCAAAGCCATGTAATAGCGTAGGTTTATCTTTCCGCACCTTTACATTCCGCATTTTACTTTCCGCACCCTTATCAATTGCTAGTAATTAGGTGTGTATGGCAAGATAATAATTGGACATAGCTCACACTAATTTCAAGATAAAATATCTGAATTTAACACACTTCTTTCACACACGCACCCCTTAGGGTAATTCTCTCTCTCGATGCCTTCGATTACAAATGGTCATGTCCCTCGAACGTAGAGGTATTCTAGCATCGTTGCCTTCAAAACAAATCATCATAGTCCCTTCGATACAAAGATCATAAGACCCACGATGTCGCTTTCGAATACATGATCTTGACCCTCGATTGTCGCCTACGAAAAATGATGATAGTCCCTTCAAAGGTGCTAGGATACTTCCTACAAGTTGCCTTCTATGACCATCCGATGTCCCTTCGAATGTCCCGCTTACATCCAACGAATGGAGCTACCTACTAACTAATGGTATGGCTAGCGCTATTCTAAAGGAATGTAGAAGTACAACAAAACGACCAATTCTGAGTGGGTAAATAAGTCTCTTAGTTGCTTGCTCTATCAAATGCTTTTCACACTACACACTCTTTTTCAAAGTTCAATTTCTTTTCAAAACAAAACATTTCCGAACACTTTGTATACACTCCTACATGAGTCATTACAAAGTCAAAGCGAAATGTCTTTTCAAAACATTTTTTGTCAAACACACAGAAAGCAATTTTAAAAAAGTGATCTAGAGCAACTAAGAGCCCGTAGAATAAACTGCGGATGGAAAGGGGTGCTAATACCTTCCCTTTTCATAACCATTCTCCCGAACTCAGAATCTAACGAAGGTCTTTTTCTGTTACTTTTACCTTCCCTTAATTGGATAAAAATAAAAGTCGGTGGCGACTCTTGCTATCCGCACATTTGGATACAAAAATCCTACAAAGTCAGTTCACCGTATCACAGATGCCACCACCACCAAACTTTATTGTTTCCAAAAAAATGAAAAGGGAAAAGCATAATAACCCTAAAAAAGGTATGCGATGCGATTAGTATGAAACTAAAGGCAAAGCACGGGGGACTAAGATTATTGGGAAAGGGGTTAGGTTGTACAAAGGGAAGGTATTAGCATCTTGTGTATCTACAGTACTCTATAGGATGTTTTTTTTGTGTTTGTGTTTTATTTGCTATGCTATTTGGCAAAGTTTCTCCTTTGGGATTAAGAAGGTAAACTGGGTAGGAACCTAAGTTTGTTTATTATGATTATGCTCACAAAGATCATTCCAATCTTCTGCATACATATCCCTTAGAGGGAATCATAGAAATTGTAGCCCGGGGTCTAAGGGTAAATAAGGTTTTGTGGTTTAAGGGAGAGAGAAGTATTCTCATCAAAGGTGAGACCTTGTGCCTACGTATTCTAAAAAGGAGGTTGAGAAAGTCAGAGAAATCATAGTTCCCACTTATGTGCTAGTGGAAGCAAAGATTTTAAGAGACAATAACAAGTGTCATCTTAATGAAAAATGTATCTAATGTATTTCATCACATATATTTTGAAAATTGATTGTTAAATCTTTCATTGTAAGAAATGGGTGTTTAACTTGAGTGTACAAGTATACCACTTATAGTTCTTAAAATGAGAAGATATTTTTGTTAAAAAAATATTGAATCTTTCATTGTAAGCATTGGACGTTTAAGTTGAGTGTACAAGTATGCCACTTATAGTTAAAAAAGATGTTTTGTTTATGAAAATGTTTGATTTGAATGTGATGCTATAGATGAGATACTTCTTCCATAGAGATGATTCATGTCTAATCTCTTAGGACAAATATTTTGTTATTTTTTATATATATATAGGGGATGCTTTTAAGAAGCTTGTGGTTCCTTGTATTGTAATCCCAAGAGGAGGATATCCGAGGGACATCAAGGGTCCTTGTATTATGAGTCCGAAAGGAGGCTATCCGAGGGACATCGAGGGTCCTTGTATGAATCCCAAGAGGAGGCTATAGGGTAGTGATGGCTGGGATTTAAGAGTGATTTCACCAGGAAACCATACTCTCTGGGTTATATCCTAGCTAAGGATATTCTTTGTACGAAGCCCAATAGGAGGTTGTTTGAGATTTCCAGATCTCTTTCTTGTATGAGGCCCAAGAGGAGGACAACTCAACAAGGGAGTTCTTTTGTACGAAGCCTAGGAGGAGGCTAACTCATCGAGGAAGTTCTTTTGTACAAATCCCAAGAGGATGTTGTGGGGAACCTAGTTGTTATAATAGTTGTAATGACATAAATAAACATGAACTTATATATATATATATATATATATATATATATATATATGACGAAATGCGTGTGTGCATTCATAGGAATTTATGAAGAAAATATATAAATAACTACATAAAACAAGCAAATAAAGCTAATGTACTTTGATATATACAAGGGATTGGGACTTACACCTTAAGGAATTCCCACTAGAATAAGAGCAGTTTCAACGAGAATAATGCTCCTCTTAGTACTAGTGGAATTGGTGAAAGAAATGTTATCCACATGTAGATAAAACAAGCGAAGAAAGCTAGTTATACTTGAATATGTACAAAGGGGTTGGGACTTACGTTGTAAGGGAGGCCCATGATCAATTTGGTTTTGAGTTCGAAAGATTTTCGAGGAAGAAACCTAGTTCGGTTTGTATTTTCAAGGAATAAATCGAATCGATCATGGTGTAGGAGGTGCGTAATTCAATAAAAACATTTTGAATATTTTTGAAAAGACTTGAAGGGTGAAAGTTTATTCACATGACAGTTTTGAAAAAGATTAGGTTAAAGAAAATTAAGATGAAAACATTTTGAAAGCATTTTAAAATACTTAAAAAGTATTACTTTTTAACCTAATAAAAATATATCAAATGAAAATATTTTTTGGTATTTTTTGACATAATCGTAAAATAGATGTACTAAATAACAACTATGCAAAAAATCATCTCAAAATGAGAAGTTCTGATTGGTTTTTGAAAAATGTTGAAGTTCGTTGAAAAACATGAAAAACTAGTGATAAAAATTGTTTTGGCCTTGGTGAGTGTTGAACTCATGCCCTTTGTTTGAAAGGTGAAAAGAATAACCACAGGGCCACACGTGTGGCTTGTTATACAAACAAGTTCAAAAGATTATATTGAAAACATATTTTGAAAATAGTTTGGAAAAATAGGAAAAGTATAGGATGAGGGGGATTCAAACCCCAGACCTTGGGCATGAATGGACCTAGAGCGCGTGTTGTGCCACTGGGGTGGCTATACATCTGTTCATAAAACGCACAAAAAAAACATATATGATAAAACGCGAATTTGATAAATATAGATGCCGCCATGGCCATCTTCTTCTTCCTCGTGACAAGCTTCCATGGCCAAGTTCGAATTTCTTTGATTCACCATCAATTTGAGAAATGTTAAATGCCAAATTGCTCAGAATTTCACCATGATTTCAACCATGTAACTTATTAAAGATATGACTCAAAGATCAAAATTAATTTCCAGAAAGTACTGATTACACCCTAACAGACAAATTCAACTAATCTATAAAAACGATTGATTTTAAGTGAAATTGAGGATTCAGACAGCTTTAGCAATATGATGTCTATATTTCTAATCACAAAAATGATGTTAAAGATGCATGTATGAGGATATGAGATTTCAAAAAATTTACCTCTAGAAGAAAATTTGCAGAACTCATATGAGTGCTTCCAGGTGCAAAGTAATGATCATGCTAGCTTCCTTGAACCTTCCTGAGTGTGTTCCAACTCCTAGCTTGCTTTGAAGCTTGTTGAATCCTCATACCCAACTCAAGTTGCAGGTTGCTGGTTTTTGAATGGAGGATGGTGATGAAGGTTTTATAGAAGTTGTTAAGGGGTTTTAATCACTTCTATATTGTGTATGGATGATGTTTTAATGATTAGAATGGAAAACGCACGAGTGGATTTGAAGTTTGGCTGTTAAGGCTGAAAACTTGCACAAATGGAGTTTTCTTGAGAAAACTGAGTTTTGGATGATTTTGTGATGGATGGATAATTCAAACAACTTACAAATGATATTTAGATGAGGTTTGAAGCATTGGTTTGGTTAGAACTTGCAAGAATAGGAAGTTGGAATTCTTACATTTTGAAAACTTTGAAATTTGCAACTTAAGAAAGACGTGAGAAAACAAGTTTGTATCTGTTTTGGTGTGATTTCAAATGAATGAATAACCTCTATTTATAGGCCAAGAATTTTGGAGATCAAGGCAAGCAAAATTGAGATTTTTGGCAACTTGGCCTTAAGATAAAAGGAAGGAATCTTTACATTTAATGCACATGGTAAAAAATGCCTAACCATGGTTAAATCACTCGAGATTTATTATCCTTACCCAATTATGATCTTTGGATATTTATTATGCAACTTAGATTCTAGAAGAGATCAAGACAATATCTTAACAAGGTTGCCTTAAAGATTTGACAAAAATGGCCTAAAATGCAAGTTTTTGGACTTATAATGTCAAATTCCAAAACCCTAGCTCTAAAAAATATTTTTTCATGTTCTTGTACATTTTGGAAAGCTTGAAACAAGATCTACAACTTTAATGTCTAAAGTTTTTCTTGAATAAAATTGGATCTTGTTGAAAAAGGACCATGAAAATGGTAAAAAAGTTGTAAAAACACTTGAAATTTGTTCTAAGTGTTAAGAAAAATTCAAGTTTTTGTTGACTTTTTCACATTTATTTATTCTTGATGACCAAGTTGAATAATTTGAACTGCTTTTATGATTGAAAATTTTGAATTTCAAATTGACAAAAAAAATCAAAGTTTGATTGGTCCGGACAGTTGACTTTTTGTTTGATGATTGAAATTTTCATTGTCAATCAACCATGGCATTGGAGATGTTTTGAACCAAGAAATTAGGTCAAGATTTTGAATGTATAATCTAGAGGTCATTCTCTAAGCAATTAGTTCATACATTGAGCCAAAAGTCAATGATGCACCATCCTCAATCAAAACCCTAATTTGGTCGATCTAAGGTTGATCATGAGGAAATGATTGGATTTTGAAGATCAAAATTTGATGATTGATTAATATAGATCAATTGAGATGAATGGAGATTCAAAATCTAATTAATCACATATTGCACTGATGAAATATTTTGATTCCAAACCCTAGTTTGGCTCAAGAAGCAAACACACAAGCTATCTTGTTTTGCAATTTGTCAGTGATGTAATATTGCATATGTGAATGATATGAGATAGTATCTTAGGTCAAAACTTGGGGTATGATAGATGCGCCTATTTAAGTTTCTTCGAACTGAGATATGAAGATGAAAATCTTCGTTTTAATAGGAAGAGACTTAAATATCAAAATACTAAATGGGACTAAGATACCAAAAAATGCGAATGATACAAAGTGATTGCAAGATATAAATTTACCAAGGAGGTACCAGAGGGTAACACAACTAGTGAAAAATATCTACGAGGATATCTTTATTTGTCTATGAAAGGATAATTCTATTTGTTGGGAAACAAGTATATGTTTCATTGGAAAAGATATTCACAAAGAGAGTGATTGTCTGTTTCGCTTTGAGAAGCAAAAAGATCACCTACTATCAACCTGGTGACAATGTTCAAAGTATACAAAGGTGATATTACCAATTATCATCCTGGTGATAGTTATGGTAATTTATAATGAAGATTTATTTACCGATTATCAGCATTGTGATAGACATGGTAAATGGTAAGAGTTCTGAAGATATTATCAATTATCAACAAAGTGATAACCATAAAAAGGTAATTCTTGAGAGATTTTTTTACTGGTTATTCAACCTTGTGAATAACAAACAATAATGGAAATAGATCTCAAATGAGTTTCTACATTCCCAATTACAATGGTACCAAGGATCGTTTTGAGAAGATGCGGGAGTTTTGATTGTAAAATATAGGTTTCTCTGAGAGAAAGACAACTATAGAGATTTGTCAATAAAGTTTCATGATTGGACTTGTTAGGAAGAACTATCGTTTATGATAAGTTCAAAGATGAAAAGAATATAAGCGGCTCGGATGGCGAGGCTATTGCTTATTATTTGAAGGTAGAGTTTTTTTTGCGAAATCTAGACCTAAATTTGTTAAAGATGAGGTTCTATCCAGGAATGAACTGGAAAGAAATGGTCAAACAAGATTCTGCACCCAATGAGGAATGAAATCGGTTGGTGAACCGAGAAAGAATATGTTCTTTTGTTTATGGGTGACATTTTGGAGAGATGACACGCTCATTCCTATTTTCGGGATAAATTCAACCTAAATAAGTGTTTTAAAGCAAACATTGAGAAATGAAAGAATGCATTAATGATGCAAGTATGTATGAATAATGAATGTCATGAAAGTCATATGCATGTTAATGATATTTGACAAGATGACAAAGCATTTATGGAAAAAGACCAACGTCACAATTTAATCAGATACTCAGAAAAATCTTCAACAAGGTGTACATATCACGGTGATGAATCGAGTTGCATGCTTTAGAATTCTCTAGGAGAAAAGTTTAACCCTAAATTTAAATAATTAGTTAACTAAATTATTTAAGAATTTAATTATTGGAATTTAGTCGAAGTTGGATTTATCAGTAGAATTATAAGGAGTATTAATAGATTTATAAGTTGATTTAAGATGATTAAGTGAATTATCGGAAGTTGGGATTAATTCGTGAAGAATTAATTTTGTTATAGAATATTATTGGGAATAATATTAGAAATAAGTGTGGATTAATAGAATTATTTATTTGGGGCCTATTTGGTATTAGAAACAGTAGAACGGAGTGTGAAAATTAAATCCAATAGAAATAATAGCAATATTATTATTATTATTATTATTATTATTATTATTATTATTATTATTATTATTATTATTGGTTAAATTAGAATTAGATATAAAAGAAAATAAGAAGATTAGGTTTTTGGATATAAGAAGAGAAACAGTACGTGGAAGAGGAATAGGTTTTGGAACTAGCCGCCGGGAGAAAATTACAAACCGGAAAGCCAAATCGGAATTCGACCAAAAATTAGGAGGCGAACGCTAGGAGTTGGACTGACTTTGAATCCAGGTAAGGGTGGGGTTCTAACTCTATAGGTGGATTTATGATGAATCGTATGTGGGGATGAAATTATATAGAATTATCGTTGTGTGTGTAATTTGTGTGAATCAAACTGTCTAATTGTTGTACCGGTGATATTAAGGTTGATCGATTCAGTATAAAGCAATGGCATCTGTAAAATAAAATTATTGTGGTATTTGATAAATTATATGGCAGCAAGTAAGTCGACAAAGTAATTGAATCGGAACAAGAAAAAAATAGTGAAGAAGAAGCAGAACGAACGTCCCCTATACTAAGAAAAGAAAAAAGAAAGTATGACATGTAGGTGGGTGGTTGGGCAGACCCCCCAATGAAGATGAAGGTGTAGGGGCGGGCGGCCAACTTGAAGAAGCACTATGTGGCGAGGGCCCCACAAGCTGGGATGGGTGCCCCTTATGTTCAATTGTTTGTTTCGTTTTTCCATCTTGTTTTGTTATTATCATGGCCTTTAGTGTATATATATAATAATAATTCTTAGTAAAAATCAACTATTATAATAACTAATTATTGTTTAGTATTATTAGTATAATAACATATTATTATTAAGTTAGCATAGTATTTGGAGGTAAGTTTAATAATGAAATACATGGTTGTTACATCCTTATTATTAGTAGTAGAATGGAAATTATTTTAGTAACTGTGATGTTTCTAGCATGATCATAAGATAGCAGTGTCATCAATTTTTATAACAATATGAAAGTGTTGCAGGAAATTAATTATAGCAGTTTACTAAAGTAACATAAGCTTTATAATAATTGGTAGTGATAGTCGTGCTTAAAAATAGTACCGAATTATTGAATTAAGCGGTAAAATTAATTGTCCGGAATTTAATAAAATGTGACGAGGTAATTAAGATTAAATAGTAGGTGAATTTTGTTAATTTATTTTTTTGTTGAAACTGTGTCAAAAAATGCTGACTTGCAGGTACAAGGGAGTAAGTGAATTGTCCCGGTATATGGACACTATTAATTATAGGTTTACGATCGATATTTTATGTTGATGCTGATTTGTTGTGATATTGTGATGTTTGTGATGTGAAGATGAATAATGTTGTTGTGAATTGTTGTTGATTATGTTGATGATGTTGTAGGCCTACGGCCAGTGAAGTAGTGATATAGGTGTATGCCTCGTGAAGTGAATTGTAATTTGTTGTATGTGATGGTATGTTTATTGAGTTTTATACATTTGCATTTGTGAAGGCCTGCATTGGCGGATTGTGAAGAAAGCTTATGCCTTGGCCTTGATGGTAACACGTTGAAGGCTTATGCCTTGTGCCTTGATAACCTGGTAATTTTTTAAGTTGGGAGTTTACTCCAGTGGTACCACATGCATGTGCATTGTTTAGAGTCGCATTATAAATGAATTCATTGTTGGTGATGTTGTTGTGATAAGTGTTGGTGATTTTGTCGTGATGCTATTTTGTTGCAATATGTGTTGATGACTTAGTGTGAATTTATGCTAACGTTGTGTTGTGAATTTATGCTAACGTTTGTGTTGTGATAGGTACTATTGGGAAGCTGTGAAAATAGTAAATATAACTATTGTTATAATTGTCGTAAATTGCTAACTGTTTGTTGATTTGTTGCTATAACTTATGTGTGGAATATGTGAAGCGGTGAATTGTATGATTTATATTCTAGCATATTATTTATCATGAATTCAATTATATTGTTTGATATCTCACCCCTTTTCATTTGTTTCTCCGTTACCTTTATACTGGTAATGTGCAGGTATTCGACAAATAAGAATCAATCGCTGCTAGTTCAAGTTGGTGTCAATTGCTCTAATACGTAGCACTCGGGGTGATGAACGTTGTTTGTTAAATTGTTGTAGTGTTTAAGTTGTCGAAGTTTAGGAAGAACTTGTGAATGTATTTTAAGTGAGTAATATTAATAATTTAAAGTTGTTTCTCGTTGAATATAAAAATAGAGTTGTTACTGTTAAAGGAATTATAATTCTATTGTTTATTTGATTAATTGATTTAATGGAGATAAATTATTATAAATTCATCCTTGATCTAAGTGTTATGTATTTGTATAGTTGTGACTAAATGCATGTTGTTTTGCGAAGGAATTATGACATCCCTTGTATGATTATCTTTCCGCACTCTCCTTTGAATAATATTCGATGGGTAGATTTGGGGTGTTACAAAAAACACTTTTCCACTGGCAGTGCCAGGATTGGGAATTCTTTTTGGATAAGAATACCGTCATTTTGAGAATATTTTTCAGGGAAGAGAAAACTTCTCATGTCGAAAAAAATTGTTTATCCTCTAGAGGTCAAAATACTCATGGAGATAATTGTTGGTGTTCTTTTTATGTTCACAATTCAAAGGAAAATGTCGCTTTTATTTCAAAAAGTTATAAGTAAATTCATTTAAAACTTCTTTTTTTTTTCAAAAGTGATTATCACAAGTAAAAAGAGTCATTTTGCAATATAGAATAAAACAAGAATTGCAAACAAGTGGGCACAAGGCTCAAATTTATTGATAGGATGGTACTCATCCAAAGGCGTGATTCCATGGATAATTTACAAAAGTTGGAAATGGTAAATATTAGGAAAATGCTACATTGAAAGCAATAACCATTATTCTCCCTAACAACTTTGAATTTCAACGGTGCTTATTGCTTCAGATTGGTAAACATTTGATCGAAGATCCGTTGATGATATTCTTTAGGTTGACGAAGTACAGACTGGTGCATTTACTTTGTCAATGATCCTTAATTTTTGCCTAGATTTCATTTTTTTCAGGTTTTCAATCTACCAGGATAAAAAATTTCTGTTTATTATCTCTAATTTTTACCTGGACCGCCCTTTCGGGTTTTAAGTCCATCGAGTCGCTCATTTTTGCCTAAGTCGCCCTTTCCGGGTTTACAACTTACCGAGTTGTTCGTTTGTTTTTTTAGACAAAGTATTTCTTGATGCTGGAGTTCATCACCGTCCATGGTTTCAAGAGTTATAGTTCCCGCTAGAAAAACTTCTTTTGATGACCTACGAGCCTTCGTAATTAGGAGACCATTTGCCCCTAGAATCCGGATAAAAAGACAAGATCTTTTTAAGGACGAGGTTGCCTTCTTGGAATTCATGAGGTCGAACCTTTTTGTCGAAGACTTTCTTCATCCGTCTTTGATACAATTGCCCATGACACAAAGTGGTCATACATATTTTTTTTATTTAGTTCAACTGATCATATCTACTTTGACACCATTCAGCTTTAGACAACTTAGCCTCCATGAGGACTCTCATTGATGTAATTCCGACTTCCACGGGGAGAACTGCTTCCATGCCATACATTATAGAGAAAGGAGTTTCCCTTATTGAAGTACGTATTGAAGTGTGATACCCATGTAAAGTAAATGGCAACATCTCATACCAGTCTTTGTAACTGATGACCATTTTCTAGTCGATCCTCTTAATGTTCTTATTGGTGGCTTCCACAACGCCATTCATCTTTGGTCAGTAAGGAGAAGAGTTATGATGCTCAATATTGAATTCCTCACACAGTTCTTTCTTTATTTTGTTGTTCAAGTTCAATCCATTATCTGTAATGATCTTGCTTGGAACTCCATATCGGCAAATGAGGTTGTTCTTGATGAACCTCACAACCACTTGTCTTGTAACATTGGCATAAGATGTCGCTCTGACCCATTTGGTGAAGTAATCAATGGCCACTAAGATGAAGCGATGACCATTTAAAGCTTTTGGTTCAATCATTCCACTCATGTCATTCCCCACATTGAGAAAGGCCATAGAGAAGAGGGAACATTGAGCAGAGTCTGTGGCACATGGATCTTATCTACGTATATTTGGCACTTGTGACATCTCTTCACATGTTTAAAACAATCATATTCCATTGTCATTGTCATACCCCAATTTTTGACCTAAGATACCACCTTACATTTGCATCACTGCATCACTAATAGTTTCAGAACAAAATAGATCATGCGTGGCTTCTAGAAGTCAAAGTTAGGGTTTCTTCAAAGTTTCATCTGTTCAAGATCCAATAAATTAGGGTTTGAGTTCCCACTCACCTCAATTGATCTATCTTAATGAATCATCAACATTTGATCTTCAAATTCCCAACTTTTTCTCATGATCTACCTTGAATCGACCAATTAGGGTTCTGATCGAAGATAGTGAATCATTGACCTTGTGCTCAATGGATGACCTATTTGATTGAAGATTGATCTTAACATATTCAATGCAACATCTTGACCTAATTTCTTGATTCAAAACATTGCAAAATCCATGTTTCTTCATCAGACAAATTCGGAATCATCTGCTCAAAAAAGTCAAACTTTGACTTTTGGTCAACTTTTTCAAGACCAAACTTTTTCAATCATAAAAACATTTCAAATAATCCATCATGATCATAAAAAATCAAGAAATGTGAAAAAGTCAACAAAAGTCAAGATTTGAATTTTTTTTCTAACACTTAGAAAAAATTTCAAGTGTTAAGAAACATGGTTTTTCCTCACTTTCATGGCCATTTTTCACCTAGATCCATTTGGATTCAGAAAAAACTCAAAACATGAAAGTTGTAGGTATTGTTACAAGCTTTCCAAAATGTCCAAGAACTTGCAAAAACACTTTGTCTAGCTAGGCTTTTGATTTTGAAACATAGAGCTCCAAAACCATGGAATTCCAAGATCATGCATCAAAATTATAAGTCATTTTTTTTGCAACTTCTTTCTATAAGCCTTGTCATCACTGTTAGATAGATTATAACTGATAAATATCAGTTAGGAATGATTGAGAGAGGATTGGATCAAGGAGAGATTTTAACCATGGTTAGAAAGTAACTATTTTGCATTAAATGCAAAAGATTCCTTCTTACCACTTAAGCGAAGTTGCAAGCTCTCTCAATGATAACCTTGCCTTGTCATTCAGATTTTTTGGCCTATAAATAGAGGTCATTTCTTCATTTCAAACTACGCCAAAGCTATCATAATCAAAGCTTTCCTTCTTTCTTTCTTAAATTCCAAGTTTCAAAGTTCAAAGAGGGAAATTTTGCAATCTTCAAGCCTTGCAAAATCTAAGCAAACTTAAGTTTCTAACATGTTCTAAACATCATTTAGAATTTTTTTAAAACTCAAAACCATCAAAAAAACAAGCTAAGAGACAGTTCTCTACATAAAACTCCATTTGTGCAAGTTTTGAGCAAAACTTCCAAACTTGAAAACTACTCGTGCTAGTCTTGATTTCTCACTTCAGACACATCCTATACAACATATAGAGACTGTCCAAACACTTAAACAAGTTCTGGAACAGCTCCATCATCATCTTCCATTTTCATATTACCAACCTGCAACTTGACTTGGTCAGAAAGTTCTAGCCACTTTCAGAACAATCTAAGAGTAGGAACACACTCAGTGAGATTTAGGGAAGCTTAATCAATCATTACTTTGCACCTGGAAGCTGCCATACTCGATCTGGTATTTCATACCAAGAGGTGAGTTTTCAAAACTTTGATACCTCCATACATGCATCTTTAGCTTCAAATTTGAAAAGGAAAATGTAGATATCCTATCACTAAAGCTATCTGGATCCTTAATTTAAACTAAAATCAACTGAGTTCAAAGAATTAGTCATTTTTTCAGTTAGGGTTTAAATTGGGATTATCAAAATTCAGAATCATCTTTGATTATTAATTTTAACAAGATACATGGTTAGAATCGTGATGAAAATCTAGACAAAATTGTATTTTGAACTTTCAAAATTGATGAAGAAACGAAGAAATTCGAATTTGGAAGCCATGGTTGCTCGCGCCTGTTTCCACGAAGAAGATGAAGAGATATTCAAATTTTAAAAGCTGGGTTTATAATATATATTTGTAGTTTAAGTTAAAACAACGGATGTATAGCCACCCCAGTGGTAAAGCCAGCACGCATTAAAACCTTCCTTCGCCTCAAGGTCCAGGGTTCGAATCCACGTGGAACCTTTTTTTAATAAAAGGAAAAACAAGCTTCTGAAGCTTGTTTCTCTAGAAGTCCTTCTGAGGCTCAGCCTCCAGAAGTACTTCTGAAGCTTCTACTCCTAGAAGCTTTCCATTTCCACTCTCTTCAGAAGTACTTCTAGTAGTTTCATCTCTAGAAGCCTCAAGCTTCTAACACCTCAAGAAGCATTTCTAACGCTTCTATCCCCAGAAGCAACGTGCTTCTCACACGCTCCAGAAGCACCATACGCTCCTTCTCACGCCCCAGAAGCTGCAAGCCAAAGCGCTCCAGAAGCAAGCCATGCTTCTCACCCCTCCAGAAGCAAGCTAACTTCTGAGCCTTCCGGAAGTAGCCAGCTTCTGATCCCTTCAGAAGTACAACTTCTGGACATTTGTCAAAACTTCTTTTTTTCAAAACTCCTTCTAAACAAGGTAATTAAATGACAAGTCAAACACATGGCTCAGTGGAAAAACTCTTCACTTCTAAGCCAAAAGTCCAAGGTTCAAACCTCCTTAGGACCAAAAACTCTTTTTTATTTCTTGTTTCTCAAGTTTCTAGCAAACTTAAACATTTTCAAAAACTATTCAAAACTTCTCATTTTGAGATGATTTTTTGCACACTTGTCATTTAATATGTCTATTTTATGATTATATCAAAAAAATCCAAAAATATTTTCTTTTTGATTATATTTTTACTAAGTTAAAAAATGAGACATTTTATTTTTAATACTTTTCAAAAATGTTTTCTTTCCAATTTTCAAACTTCAAACTTTTTTCAAAACTTCTTATGAATATCCTTCACTTTTCAAAATCATTTTCGAAACCTTTTCAAAAACTTTTTAATAAACTTACACACCTTTTTTCCATGATTAATTAGATTTTAAGGATAAACCAAACCAGGTTTCTCCTTGAACTTCTTATTTGATCATGGGCCTCCCTCACGGTGTAAGTCCCAACCCTCCTATGTACATATTCATTTCCTTGTACATAAAAACCCCTTTCGTGTACATATTCATTTCCTTGTACACATTCAATAATCTTTGTAAATATTCAAGCATAAACAAACTTCGTTCGTTTGTTTTCATCCGCTTGTTTATACACCGATTCCATTAGTATTAAGAGAAGCATTATTCCTGGTGAAACTGCTCTTAAACCAATGGGCCTCCCTTAAGGCGTAAGTCCCAAAAACCTTGTATATATTCAAGTTACACTTGCTTTAATTGCTTGTTTTATACACTTGTTTATATTTCCTTCATAAACTCCTGTGAATACACATCACGTACTTGTTTATATAACTGTTCAGTTATAACATAACAACTAGCCTAACAACTAGGTTCCCCTTTAGCCTCCTCTTAGGCTTCGTATAAGATAACTCATCTATTGAGTTAGCCTCCTCTTAGGCTTCATATAAGAAAACTCATTTACTGAGTTTAGCCTCCGCTTAGGCTTCATATAAGACAACACTCCCCTGCTGAGTTAGCCTCCTCTTGGGCTTCGTTCAAAAGAACTCCCTCGTTGAGTTAGCCTTCTCTTGGGCATCAAACAAGAAAGAGACCTAGAAATCTCTTAACAGACTCTTATTGGGCTTCCAATACAAAGAATCACCCGCGCTAGGATAGAACCCTAAGAGGATGATTTCCCAGTGAAATCACTCTTGAATCCTAAGAGGATGGTTTCCCGATGAAACCACTCTTAAAGCCAAAAGCCAGCCATACCCTATAGCTTCCTCTTGAGCTTCATACAAGGACCCTCGATGACCCTCAGAATGCCTCCTCTTGGGCTCACAATACAAGGACCCTCGATGACCCTCAGAATGCCTCCTCTTGGGCTTACAATACAAGGACCCATGGGCTTCTTAAAAGCACCCCCCTAATCCATAATCAATTTCTCCTAGAGATTTAGACATTTATCATCTCTATGGAAGAAGTATCTCATCTATCACATCACATACAATCAAACACTTTTCAAACAAAAACATCTTTTAACTGTAAGTGGTAACACTTGTACACTCAAGCAAAACACCCAATGCTTACAAATCAAAGATTCAATCATCTTTCAAACATCTTTCTTAACTCGTAAGTGGTAACGCTTGTACACTCAAGCAAAACACCTATAACTTATGATGAAAGATTCAATCAATCAACCTTTCAAAATGTATGTGATAAAATAGATTAGATACATTTTTCATTAAGATGACATTTGTCTTTATCTCTTAATAACAACTAGCATAAGTGGAACTACGATTGCTTTTCTCAACCTCCCTTTGAGAATACGTAGGCACAAGGTCTCATCCTTGGCACTTCTTTCTCCTCAAACCAAACAAAACCATAGCTCCCTTTAGATCCGAGCTACAAATGCTCTAATTCCCATCAAGGGATATGTTTGCAGAAGATCCCATTGATCTTTGCGAGCACAATAATAACAAAACCTAGGATCTCACATAATCTACCCTTCTTAAAATCCAAAGAAGAAACTTTCCCAAAGATAAAATAGCAAATTAAAACACACAAACATATCAAACTATTCATATATAAAGCTATAGAAAACTATATATATTTAGGGTGCCACATCTATTCCCTTTATATAACAAACCCCCTTGCCCACATTCTCCCCAAATGTGTTGCGTCTAGTTCACGCCAGTCGTAATGCATATCATATCAATTGAGGGTATTGCAGCTTTCCCCTTTTTCATCTCATTTTTCTTGTTTTGGAAATAATAAAGCTTGATGCTCGCGGCATCTTTAAAACGAATCAAAAGAGTAAATCGTTTCGAGCTAGAGATTCGAATTCTAATTCGATTCCCTCGCGCGTCACTTTTTAACGCGAACAAAAAAAATGGCGACTCTGCTGAGGAGACACTAAACTTTTATTTTCAAAAAAAACTGTGACTCTGCCAAAGACCACCAAGCTTTTTTTGTTTTCAAAAGAAAGAAAAAAAAGGGGTTAAGCTTTCATATATGCATATGTTTGTTTTTCTTTATTGTGTGTTTTCGCGATTTCATCTGATGGAAAGAAATCCTAACCCGGATTTAAGAAACATTTTAAGATCTAGGTGGGGGTATAGTCCTATTAACTTGTGGGAAGTTTCATTACTTACTAAGTTAATTTGAGATCCCTCTCTCAGTGGAGGTTGTCTTGGGAGTATTTGTGTTTAGCAAGTATTTGCGAAGACATTTTGCTTTCAAGGGAACTAACGAAGCTGAGTGGCTGTAGAACACATAACCCATCCTGGCCATTTAGGGTGTAGTGCTGAAGCTATTCAGGTGTAAGCTTGGATTAGTTGTCATGCGAGACTACGATCAGGCGAGTTTTTCTTGAAAAATATTATTGGACTTCGAGTATTCAACAAATCCGATAATATTTCAAAGAGAAGCGTTGAACCTGTATTATCAGTAGAACATGTTTTGCAGGTGAATAAGCCCTTAGAACTTACCCACGTTTGATTCTTATCGCTGGCCTCATGCTCGTGACTTCAAACGCTTGAACGTGTGTATAACCACTAACCATGTTTGTATCTTTGTGGCATTCATGCATTCATTCAAAAACTTCATTTCTCTTCCCATTTCCAAAGAATTTAGAGATTTTTCTTTGTAAACATTTTAGGTTAGAGTGATAGACGTCAGGAGAAGATTTACCAAGAAATACAGTTTTAGAATTCCTGATGTAGGAAAGTTAAAAGAGTTAGCATCCTTGGTAGAAGATCCCTCGGATTTCAGAAAATGCTATGGAACTCTTTTAATTGTCCTGAACACTAACATTGATGAAGGACTTCTCAAAACTTTCGTTCAGTTAAATGATCCAGTCTATCACTATTTCACTTTCCCTGATTATCAGTTGATGCCTACTTTGGAATAGTACGCACATATCCTAGGTATCTCAGTATCTGACAAGGTGCCTTTCAATGGTTTGGAAGCCATTCCTAAGCCACCAGTCATTGCAGCAATGACTCACTTAAGGAAATCTAAGATAGACAAAAACCTGAATACCAAAGGAAAACTCTTAGGACTAACTTCAAAGTTCCTAAGGGTACTCTTGAGTTTGAAGGAAGCTTTTGATATCGTGGATTCACGGTTTATCGTTGATGACTGCTTCAGTTGCACACACATAGGCGGGCCTTTCAAGGCGTCTAATATTGATCCTAGGCATATCGTTCCAATGGTTGACTTTGAACATGGAAGATAGAGTAGCCAAGGCATCTTCCATTCGATTTTGATCTCGAGGAGTGTGGTGCAATTCAACTTTGTTGAAGAAAATTAACAAGCGTCTTGCATAATCTCGGTAGGGAATCAAACCAAGGTGGTGAGTTTTGTACTTATCTTTAATTTGATTGATCACAAGGGCTGGATCTCCATATATATCAAGGATCTTGATCCTTAAGTCGATGGCTTCTTTGATACCCATGATATAAGCTTCGCATTCTGCGACGTTGTTAGTGCAATCTGGCAGAAAATGGGATATGACTACCCTCACGAGTATTGATGAATTCCCCAATTACATTACCAAAAACATTAACTACTCCATCAAAAATTAGCCCCCGTCTTGATTTAGGATCAAGACCTTCTTCAAGTAACAGTTCGTCACAATCTTTCATCTTCAATTACATAACATCCTCGTCAGGGAAGTCAAACTTGAGAGACTTGTATTCGTTGATTGGTTGATAAGCCAAGTGATCGGCAATAATGCTTCCTTTAACCGCTTTTTGGGCGCGGTACTCGAAGTCATATTCAGACAATAACATTTGCCATCGGGAAATTATCCTTGTTAAGGCTGGCTTTTCAAATACGTACTTGATTGGATCCATTTTGGAGATTAACCAAGTAGTGTGGTTGATCATTTACTGGAGGAGACGTTTGGAAGCCCATACAAAAGCACAACATCTTCTGTCCACACAACCTCTTGATTTTTGTGGAGAAGCTTGAATATTGGCCCAGAAGTAGCAGACATTTGAGAGATAAATTTGGAGATATAGTTCAACCGTCCAAGAAACCCTCTTATTTGCTTTCAGATTTTAGCACATGCATCTCTTGAATAGCTTTGACTTTGTCTGGATCTACTTCAATATCCTTTTGGAAGACAATGAAACCTAAGAGTTTTCCAGATCTCAGCCAAAAGGTGCATTTGTTAGGATTCAAGCGAAGCTGATATTTCCTCATTCGTTGAAACAACTTCAAGAGATATTCTATATGTTCTTTTTCAGTGTCAGACTTGGCTATCATGTTGTCCATATAGACTTCAATATCTTTATGCATCATGTCATGAAAGAGAGTAGTCATTTCCCTTTGGTAAGTTGTGCTTGGTTTCTTTAACCCAAACTAAATTACATTGTAGCAAAATGTACCCTATGGCGTGATAAAAGATGTCTTCTCTATGTCTTCGGGAGCCATTCTGATCTGATGATAACCAGAGAAATCGTCCATAAAGGAAAAGACGTTGAACTTGGCAGTGTTATCAACCAGCATATCAATATGTGGTAACGTGAAATCATCTTTTGGACTAGCTTTGTTCAAGTCCCGGTAGTCAACACACATCCTGACCTTTCCATCTTACTTTGGAATAGGAACTATGTTGGCTAACCATTGAGGATACTCGGAGGTGATGAGGAAACCTGTGTCGAGTTGTTTTTTAACCTCCTTTTTTATTTAATCAACCATGTCTAGGTGAGTCCTCCTCATTTTTTGGTTAACTAGGGGACATTCAGGCTTTAATGGAAAGTGATGCTCTACGATGTTAGTATCCAACCCTGGCATATCTCGGTAAGACCAAGCAGACACATCGATATATTATTTGATAAAATCTATCTGTTTACTTTTGATATCGTCATCGAGTACCGCTACAATGCTCACTTCTTTTTTGTCTTCCTCAAAACTCAAGTTGATTGTTTCTAAAGGCTCTTCGTGAGGCTGAATAGTTATTTCTTCATGCTTAAGTAGTCGGGAAATATCATCTGGGATTCCTTCTTCTCCTTCTTCTTTTGCTTCGAACACAGGGAGTTCAAAGTTGGGAGAGGGCATAAGGTTATTGCATTCAATGGGTTTATTGATGTTTAATCTGCACATGTGATTTATGTTCGTTTTTTAGAAAAAAAGTGAATGCAAAAGTGTATGCATATTATTTGAAAGTGTTTTTTGTTTTTTATTTGTTTTTTAGGATTACCATTTCCACAAAAAGGCAAAAAACCGAAAACCAAACACATAAGGGAATTCAAAACGATGCTTTATTTATGATTCATATTTGAAACAAAGCCCTAAACAAAAACTCTTTTGTCTTGGGCGAGACAAAGAGAAAAAAATTTAAAAGTTAGCCATATGAAACATCTCTCTTCCTTGGGTTGGGCGAGAGTTCAAAATAAAAGCAAGACTATTATTTTAAATGGTGAACAACAGTCAGAACTTCAACAGCTTTCCAATAGTGACGAAATCCTTGGTACACTATGTATTCCGACAATTTTCCTTAAGGATCATCTTCAGTGATGTTGTTGACCGTTGGTCGAGCAAGATTTGAAGGCTCTGGTTTGTTAACCTTGACATTTGTACTGCTAAGGCGATCTTCCTCTGCTTGTTTGACAAGTCGAGGAGTATAAAATGAGGTACATGTATCTTCAGATGACATGTATCTTGGGTTTTTAGGGTGTAATTCCCAATCTTCTGGATAAAGAGACTCGTTGTCAGAGATAGTTTCCAAGTCATTTGCAATACCATCTTCCAAATTCTCTCTAAAAATTGCATTTATTTGGGAATAAACAAATTTGGGTTCAACAACCTTGGCAGGTGTATTGAAGAGAAGGTCTTCAGTTGTGATCTCAAATTTATAATGAGATTGAGAGGGCATGTAGGCCACTTCTGGTTGATTGAGATATTCAAGAGGATGTTTCCATCTAGTTGGTTGGATGTCTTCGATTGAAATTCTTGAAATTTCAGGGGTGGTATATTTTACCATGAAGTCAAATTTTCCGCTTGGCTGCCCCAAGGTATCTCATACCTCAAGTGGGATAGGTGTGATTTCTTCTTTATCGTCTTGTTGGAACATGCCTTCGAATTTTTTTGAAGGAGGATAGAACTGTATATAGGGTTCTTCCTGAGATGTCTATCCAGATTCGTTAAGATAAGATTCCTGTTCTTCAGAAACAAAGAGATTTTCTTCAGTGTTCTTCAATAAGGACATTGACCTCTTGAGAAACAGGGTTAAGTAAACCTCCTACTTAAAAATATTTTTTTCAAAATACATACTCACTTATTCAAATATTTATTTTTTCTAATTAAATATACATTTTAAAAATTAATTGTTGTTTTTCTAAAATAAAATATATATTATATTCACTTATTTTAAATATATATTAAGTTATATATATATATATATATATATATATATATATATATATATATATATATATATATATATATATATATATATATATATATATATATATATATATATATATATATATATATATATATATATATATATATATATATATATATATATAAAAATAAAAGAATAATAATGTTATGTGACAAATGAGAATGAATGTGGACTGTTATAACTATATACTTCATATATATACTAAAAATAATAATAAAATATATACTTTCTCTAAATAAAGATATACGTTTTTCTATTTACTAAATAATACTAAAATATATTACTAACCTATATTATAATACTAAATTATATAGTTTTCCTTTACTGATTATTTTTCAATTTTTGAAATAATGTACTGGTTTTATATGTTTTTATTAAACTATGTTATGTATTATTTTTATTAGTTTTTTACGTTCTAGCGCTTACTCCTATTTTATTATTTATATAAGTATAATAATCGTTTTGGTCTCTCTATTTTTCTCAATTCATGATATTTGTGTTCCTATTATATTTTTAAACAGTTTTAATTCTCCATGTCCATTTTCTACCATAATGTGCTGAAATGTGCCAATTTTAATTACAGTTTTGGCTTTCCTATTATTTTTTTAAACAATTTTGATCCTCTTATTTTTTCTCAACTCTATGGCAGAAAAATGGACACGGGAACCAAATAATTTAAAATAAAAATAAGGGGATTGATATCGTAAATTAGAAAAAATAGGGGACCAAAACTATAATTAAATCTATTTTTTATTTCATATATATATATATATATATATATATATATATATATATATATATATATATATAAAGAAAAAATAGAGAAAAAAGTGTACACTAAAATTGAAATTTTATATAATGAAAATGTCACATAAAAACTAAAAATAAACAATAAAATTTAAAATTAAAGATTTAATGTAAATTGAAAGATACAAATCAAAGAGAAAACACGTATAAAAAAACGTTAAAGAAATATCTTAAATAGATGTGTTGGTTTTTTGAAACAACTAAAATGGATTATATTAAAACTATGGCATGAGACTTGCTAAAAAGTCTGGCACTACGACAAACTTTGGTATCTAAATCCTATATCAGTGTAATATTCCGATTTTATCAGTCATTTTATTGTTTATTTATTTTATTAATTATTATTATATTATATAGTAACGAATTAAATGGTGTGATTTGATAAATATTTGAATTATTTAAAATATGTGTGATGTTTGGATAATTGAGCTTATGAGTAGAAATAAGATTTATTTGTATTGGGCATAATTATAATGACTATGAGTAATAAGGAGGTGAGAGTAAATAATCTCATTTATGAGATAAGTTGTAAGAATAGGAATTAATGTTAGTGTTGTCATAAAATAAACGAAGAGAAAAAGAAGAGAAGAGAAGAGAAGAGGAAGAATGTACAAGAGGTAAGGTGGAAATCCACATTATTGTTGATTTGTATGTGATTAGTAACATGTTTTAGGAATGAGTATTTCAAATTCTAGGTTTTAGTTCACTCAAATTGAATTGAGAATTTGGGATTTATATCGAGGAAATCTAGTTTTAATGATATAAATAGATTTCCTATGATAAATATATATATATATATATATATGTTAGATTGTGTTTAATTAGTGATAAATTAACATTAGAACCTATTTTGAGAAAGAAAATTGTGCAAGTCAGAATGTTGTTCGTTGCAGAATTTTTCTGCATAATCGCAAGGCCGCTGAGCGGGTGGGATGTCGCTTAGCGCAGGTGCCTGAACGCATAAAAAATATTTCTTTGCTTATGCATGAATGACTTAGGGGATTGCTTGTTTATGTTTTATCATTAGTTTACATGAATTTTAATAAGAGTAAAGACCCACTTTGATCCCTCACAAAAATGAGAGAAGCGAAATTAACCCCGACCAAAAAAAGACTCGATTTAATCCCTTACAAAATTTAACCGAGTCATATTAGTACTTCCGTTAATATTTTTCTCAAATCGGTTTTGTTTTCTACTTTTAAACCGTGACTGGATTGTCACGTTGGATTATATTTTTTATTATCCATTTTTTATTTTTTTAAATATTAAATTAAATTTTTATTTTTAATCAATTTTATTTTTTAACAATTTAGCTTAAAAAATATCAAAGAATTCAAAAATTGTTGCTATTAATAATCGAACCTATGAAGGTTTAAGTCACACATCTTATGCATTTACCACTAGGTCAATATATATTGGTGATAAATAGTTCTCATGATTTATATTAATATTTAAAAAGTATGAATTAAATGTATCTTTTGCACTAGATCAATATATTTTTTGCAAATTTTATATTTGGTAATCGGATACCTTTAATTGGTAGTCTGCAGCCTTTATAATGTATTTTGAATGGCAAGGCTTCATGTATGATCATGCATGCTGATGCAAGATGTTTTTTTATACTGAGAGATGAATAATGAATAATTTAAAGTATTATGGTTAAATTGCAATGAGCACCTTAGTTATGTTCACTTGTCTTAAATCTTCATTGGAATTTCCATGTTCAACCTTCTTGATCAATTTCATCATTAATGTGCATGACTTTTGATTCTTTTCTTCTTTGATAATTATTGTCTTCATAAAATCTGAACTAGATATAAGATGTATTGTTCACAATCCTCTTCTTTTAATGATGACAAACTATTTTAATGAAGACAGAGATTATCAAAGAAGAAAAACATCAAAAGTTACATGCACATCAATGATGAAGTTGATCAAGAAAGTTTGAACATAGAAATTCAACTGAAGATTTAAGACAAGTGAACATAACTAAGGTGTTCATTGCAATTTATATTAATACTACTTTAAATTATTCTTCATTCATCTCTCACTTTATAAGAAAAATCATCTTGTATCAGGATGCATGGTCATACATGAAGCGTTTCTATTAAAAATACATTATAAAGGTTGAAAACAATGTGGTATTTGACTACTAATATGTGGTATTCGAATACCAAATATAAAATTTTCCAAAGACACGTTGACCTAGTGCAAAAGATACATTAAATTCATACTTGTTAAATATTAACATAAATCATGAGAACTATTTGTCATCAATTTATATTGACTTAGTGGTAAAGACATAGGATTTGGCTTAAAGCTCCATAGGTTTGATTCTTTGTAGCAACAACTTTTTACATTTTTGATATTTTCAAATCTGAATCGTTAAAAAATAAAATTGAAATAAAAAAAAATTAATTTTGTATTTAAAAACTGAAAAATAAAAATATAGTCCAACGTGGCGGTCCAGTCATGGTTTAAAAGCAGGAAAAAACTGATTTGAGAAAAATATTAACCGAGGGACTAATATGTCTCGGTTAAATTTTGTACGGGTTTAAATTGGGTCCTTTTTTTGTCAGGGATTAATTTGGTTTCTTTCATTTTTGCGAGGGACCAAAATAGGTGTTCACTCTTTTAATAGTTATTTCGATACGTTTTGGATTGGTTTTGGATGTGTTTTTGATGAATACATGATACTTGAATTTAGTATATGTGTATGTTGTGTTTTGTGAATTGTTGGGAATAACATTTATTTACTTAAATGCTATATGTTATTTGTGATATGTGGTGATGGTGAATACTATGTGTATTATTTTGTTGGTGATGATACCATGATACACGATGTTTGTGCAAAGGTGGATAATTCAAAGTGTTGAATTATTGTGATATGCTTGAATATTTAAGGTTGATGAATAATCTTAATTTCATATATTGTTGATTAAATGCACATGCATTCATGAGGAGATTGAACTCTGAAATTAGTTGCTTTGATCCTTATGTGGAAGTAGAAGCTGTGAACTATATGTTCATATTGGTGGACTTTGGTCGTGTTCGGATCGGAAGCGTGACTCTGGTTCTAAATATTGAATTGAGAGCGACGTGAGATTGATGTTCACGTTGGTACCACATGCATGGGTCACATTTCATTGCATTGATGTTTCATGTGTAAATAAAGAATGTGTGTTTAAATTGGAAAGTGTAGTAGTTGGTTAACTGATCATTTGGTCAGTTAAATTTGTGATATTTGTACTATATATGATAATGTGGATATATTATACTTGGAATATTTGTATAATGATATTCTTGATACTTGGACTATGGAATTATGTTATATGGAATATTACATAAAGAGTAGAGAATTTTTTAATGGATGTTCGGTTCTACATTACTTCTGATTATATATATTTCGATAATGATTTGAATTCTCAGTCTTCTGTTGTATGTGATGTTCTATGTGACATCGTGCAGGTTGCGAGGATAGTGGTGCTTCGCACGAGACTAGTTTAGGAGTTTTATCCCGTTTATCTACTTTCCTTAGGTAGTGAGCCATTGCTTTAGTCTATGTAACACAAGGGATATATTTGAATTCGTGCTATGATTTGTTTTAAGAGATATTTGTTATTACTCTCTTTCATTTGGATATGTATGAGATTCTGTGATGGTTAGCCTCAATGTCTAGTACTTATGAAATGATTGTTAGTATGAAATTTCAGTCATGTATATCGGTATTGGTGAATTAATTATTCTACTATGAGATGCATGCTTCGTATTGTTATATAAAAACGAGAATTTGAATACGTGTAATGATCATGACTGCATAATAAATTACTAAAATAATACTAAAATATATACTTTCTCTAAATAAAGATATACTTTTATATATATACTAAAAATAATAATAAAATATATACTTCTCTAAATAAAGATATACTTTTTATTTACTAAATAATACTAAAATATATTACTAAATTATATAGTTTATTTACTTATTATTTTTCAATTTTTGAAACAATATACTATTTTTATATTGTGTTTTTACTAAACTATTTTGAGTATTATTTAGGCTAAATTATAATTTTGGTCCTCTTATTTTAGTATTTTCACGATTTTAGTCCCCTTATTTTATTTTTAAACACTTTTGGTCCCCATTCCCATTTTGGCTAAAAAACTACTATGTTTCACTTTTTAAAATAAATATTTTTCATTCCTTGTAATTGTATAACACACAACTGATATTTTATTATATGCCACGTATTTTAAAAAGTGACATATAAGCGTTTTTTTGTAACCAAAGTAGAGATGGGGGAACAAAAGTGTTTAAAAATAAAATAGGGGGACGAAAATCTTGAAAACACTAAAATAGGGGAACCAAAACTGTAATTTAGCCTATTATTTATACTAGTTTTTTACATTAAACTGATTACTCATATTTTATTATTTATTTTTTATATTATTTTTTAGGTTTAATTACGGTTTTGGTTCCCCTATTTTCTCCAACTCATTGTATCAGTCCCTCTATTATTTTTTGAAGCAGTCTCAGTCCCCATGCCTATTTTTTGCCAGAATATGCTGAGCTGTACCAGTTTTAATTACAGTTTTGGTCTCCCTATTAATTTTTTTAAACAGTTTTGGTCCTTCTATTTTCTCCAACTCAGCGTTTTCTGACAGAAAAATGAACATGAGGGACCAAAATTATTTAAAACAAAAATAGAGGGACTGATATCATGAATTGGGAAAAATAAAGAACCAAAACCGTAGTTAAACTTATTTATTACCATTAACACATCACCATCAACAAATATCATTACTTTTAAATTAAAAAAATAGAGAATAAAAGTGTACACTGAAATTAAAATTTTAGATAATGAAAATGTCACATAAAAACTTAAAATAAACAATAAAATTTAAGATTTAGGAATTTATGTAAATTGAAAAATACAAATGAAAGAGAAAACACTTACAAAAAAGTTAAAAAAAGCTTAAATAGATGATTTGTTTTTTGAAACAACAAAAAAAAGGATTATATTAAAACCATGGCATGAGACTTGCCAAAAAGTCTGATATAAATGACAAACTATGGTATCTAAATCCTATACCTGCACTCTATCCTCAATTACAAGAAAGTAAAACAATAACAGTTCCACGCCACCCTCCCAATGCTTGGAAACATAACCGTAAAAATAGTTGTGTATTCCAATTCCTAAGCCTAAGATCTTCTACGCCTTGCTACATTACCGCTACCGATAACTCAAAAGCACATTTGAATAAGAGAAATCCACTAAACCCTGAGAGATTCTACTGAACCGATCCTGAAAGCAACAAAATAATTGATACCTCCTGATTGTTGGTGCACAAGAATAAAAAATGATAGGAATGATGAGAGAATAATGAGAGAATGATGGCTACAAAAGTATGAAAGAAATAAGGATTGTTGTTATAAATGATATCTATGACCAGTCTATTTATACAAGGAGAAAATTGTCACATAGACCCTAAGGTAAACTTAATGACTAAGATAAAAGTTACAAACATAGAAAATACTAAATTACCCCTTTAATACCATCCCTTAATTTATATTTCTAAACAAAACTAACAACACCAATTTCATCCCTTAAGAGGAGAAATTGATCCGTCTTGATTGCCTTCGTCAGAACATCTGTCAGCTACTTCTGGGTGCTACAGTGCACAACTTCTAATGTTTCATTCTGGATTTGGCTTCTCGAGAAATGATACTTAGTCTCAATATATTTTCTTCTCCCGTGAAACACAAGGTTTCTGGCAAGATTGATTGCATTCTTGTTATCAATCATCAGCTTTAGAGGTTTCTTTACTTTAATCTTCAGATCTTGCAATAAATTCAGAAGCCACACAACTTGACATGTAGCTACAATGCCTGCAATATACTCAACTTCACACGTTGATAGAGAAACAACATCTTGCTTCTTGGAACTTCAAGAAATATGAACACCCATAAACTTAAACAAGTATCTAGAAGTACTTCTTCTATCAACTCTATCTCCACAACAATCAGAGTAGCTCATCAACTCTGATTCTTCCTTTCTTCCAGAAGGAAATAATACTCCAAACTTCAGAGTTCCCTTGGTATACCTCAGAATTCTAACAACAGCTTGATAATGGGACCTCTTAGGTTTACTCATGAACCTACTAACCAATCCAAATACATAGAAAATATCAGGTTTGGTATTACCCAAATACCTCAGAGAACCAACCAGCTGTTTGAAGATCGTAACATCCACATCCTCACCCTCAGAGTCAGAATCCAATTTATGATTGGTTTCTGACGGTGTAACATCGACCTTACAATTCTCTAGCTTAAATTTCTTTAGAAGTTCTAGTTCATACTTCAGCTGAGGCAAAATGATACCCTCCTCTGAGTATAGAATCTCCATCCCTAGAAAATATACCATATTTCCCAGATTCATCATCTCAAACTCATTCATCAGCACCTTTTTGAACTTGATTATATCTTATGGACATCTCCCAGTAAGAAATATGTCATCAACATAAAGGCACACCAGAATCATATTGCCTCCAGAATGCTGCACGTAAAATCCATATTCCATCTCACACTTCTGAAACCATAGCTTCTTGAAAAATAAACCAATCTTCAAATTTCAAGCTCTGGGCGCTTGCTTCAATCCATACAGAGCTTTATGTAACTTGTACACCATTCCTTCCTGATTCTTTTTCACGAAGATAGGAGGTTGTGACACGTATACCTCTTCTAGTAATGGACCGTTCATAAATGCAGACATCACATCCAAATGCATCAGAGGCCAATTCCTATTTCCAGCTAAAGCAATCACGAGTTTGATTATTTCATGTCTAGCTAAAGGTGCAAACACTTCAAAGTAATCTAGCCCAAGTTTTTGAAGAAAACCTCTAGCCACTAGCCTTGCTTTGTGCTTACCAACTGATCCATCTAGCTTAAGCTTCACCTTGAAAACCCACCCGACGCTGATGGCTTTATTTTTCTTAGGAAGCTTTATCAACTACCAAGTTTTGTTTCTTTCTATAGCCTCAAGTTCTTCTTTCATGGAATTCAGCTATACTTTCTTCTTGAGTTCTTCTTAAATACCCAATGGTTCATAGTCTACTAACATGCCACACTGAATGACTTCTCTCTCAGAGTCAACTTCGGTGTCTTGCAACATATCAAAATCTATAAACCTTCTAAGTATGGTTCTGATTCTTTGTGGCCTCTGAACTTGTTTTGAATATTCTCGAGAACTTAGAACAATAGTAGCTTCTAGACCTATTCCAGAAACCTTATCTTCAGAATTACTACCTTCAGAAACATGATCATCTCCACAAGCTTGTCCTCCAGAACCTACGTATTAAGACTTTTCCCTTCCAGAAATATGACCTTCATAAGATTCTGGATCATCATCAAAATCTGGATCAGAATCAGATTCAGCATCTTCATCTTCAGAATCATCTTCTGACTCTGACTCTTCTTCAGAACTTTCAACTTCTGACTCATCTTCAGAAGTTATCTATCTCTACACCAGAGATTGGTTGAGACTTTCTCCAATCCCAAGCTTCTAACTCTTTCACAATGACGTGTCTGTTGACTTCAACTTTGTTATTTTTCGAGCAATAGAGTTTGTATGCACCTGTACTGCGGTACCCCACCAATAACATCACTTTGCTTCTATCATCCAGCTTCTGGAACGTGTTTGTAACACACAAAACCAAAAAACTTCAAATGACTAAACTTTTCTATTCTCCTGTCTACTTCTCTAAAGGAACAATCTCCTTCAACTTAGCGTTGGACACTTATTAAGCACATATGGTGCAGTAGCAACAACTTCTCCCCATTAATTGTGAGAAAGCTTATTCTCTTTTAGCATACTTCTCATCATATCAAGCAAAGTACGATTTCTTTGTTTAGAAAGACCATCATGTTAAGGAGTATAAGGAGTAGTAAACTAATGCTCAATTCCATTCTCATCACAAAACTTCTGGAATTCAGTAGAGTTATACTCACCTCCACCATCCATTCCGAGAATCTTTAACTTTTGACCACTTTGGTTCTCAGCCTTCACCTTGAACTTCTGAAACTCTGTAAACACCTCATTCTTGAACTTGATGAGTGTTACCCACGTCATTCTTGTGAACTCATACACAAAAGACACAAAATATCTATTTCCTCCAAGTGAAGATTCTGGAAATGGTCCACACAAGTCAGAATATACTACTCCCAGAGCATGTTTTGCTATTGGGGCTACTTCTGATGCAAGTAGCAATCTGGGTTGCTTTCCTTTCATGCATACCTCACGTGAATTCTCAGGCTTCACAACCTTCGGAATACCACGTACGAGCTTCTTAGAACTTAGATACCCTAAGCTTTTATAATTCAGATGCCCCAACCTCTTGTGCCACAGCTTAGAATCTCCTTAAGAGCCTTCTACACTAAGACACTCTATTTCAGTTGTTTCTACATTCACCTTGAATGTTTTGTTGCTTCCCTGTTCAGATTGGATAATCAACTTATGATTAGAATCATACAACTTCAAGAGATTTTTCTTCATAAAAATTGAGAAAACTTTCTCAATGAGCTGACCCACATTCATCATATTGCTTTTGATTCCAGGAACATACCAAACATCTTTGATTATAACAATCTTCCCATTCTTCACTTTAACTTTGACATTTCCCATTCCTTCAGCATTAAGGTACTTATCATCAGCGCATCTGATCTTTGTCCTCCTTCTGGAGTTTGTTTCCAGTCAAGTGATTTGAATAACCAGTGTCCATATACCACCAATCTGCCAAACATCTTCCATCAGACTCAGAAGTCATCAATAACACAGGTTCATCATTTGAATCTCCTCTGGCTATGTTTTCTTCTTCTGATTTCCTTCCTTTGTTTGACCAGCAATCTCTAATAAAATGGCCAAACTGCTTACAACAGTAACATTGAACTTTCTTCTAGTCACACTTCTCCTTCCTCTTCTGATATTTCTACTCATCAAAAGTTGAGGGTTCTGACTTCTGTAATCTATCACCACGTCTGTTCTTGGCCTCTGACCAAGAATGCTTCTGGTCCTTCTTGACAAAATAAGCTTTCAGAGCCTGCTCAACTTCCCTCTCATAAGTTCATTCAGTCATACGTAACTCATGTGCCTCTAGACTAATTTGCAGCTCTTCTATTCTCATGGTTTCTAGATCTTTAGAGTGTTAAATTGTTACAACAATGTAATCAAATTGAAGAGTAAGTGACCTCAATACATTCTCTATGATTACTTGTTCATAAAGGGTTTCTCCACAAGCCTTCATCTCATTAGTGATCAAAATCACTCTAGAGATATACTCTAAACCCTTCTCATTGTTCTTCATGTTGAGATTCTCGTATTTCTTTCTTAGGGACTGAAGCTTCACCTTCTTCACTGATGCGTCACCACCGTAACATCTGACCAGTATGTCCCACGCCTCCTTTGACGTCATCGAATCAACAATTTTCTCAAACACGTTCACATCCACATACCGATGGATGAAGAACAACGTCTTCTGATCTTTCTTCCTCTTGTTTCTCTACGTATCTCTCTCTTCTTCCTCCACATCTTATGCTACCGAAATATAGCCATCGGTAACAAGCTCAAGAACATCTTGAGCACCAAATAGCACGCGCGTCTGAATCATCCATCTGTTCCAGTTCTTGCCATAAAAAACTGGAAGTTTGGTACTCAGGTTACCATTTTCGTTCATCTTCAACCTTGTATAGTGCACTCAGATTTTCACTAAACACAATGTTTCCCAACCCCACAAAATCAGAAAATGTGATTCTGTTAGAATTTTATTCAAAGATTCAACGTGAACCCAGAAACAAAATCACACAAACGCTCACATTTTCACTCATGTTTCCCTATGAATCTAACCGGAGCTCTATATACCATTTTTTTGGTGCACAAGAATCAAAGATGATAGGAATAATGAGAGAATAATGAGAGAATGACGGCTACAAAAGTATGAAAGAAATAAGGATTGTTGTTATAAATGACATCTAAGACTAGTCTATTTATACAAAGAGAAAATTGCCACATAGGCCATAATAAGGTAAATTTAATGGCTAAGATAAAAGGTTCAAACATAGAAAATACTAAATTACCCCTTTAATATTGATCGCCCTCCCGATTCACACCCTAGGATTTGAGAACCATTGATTGATGCTACACTCCAATCTGCAAGATTGAATCTAAGCCAGTTTTAGGCCATTCTTTTTGCCGATTCCATAATTTCTTCTATTTTGACTTCCTTGTTATTAAATTGCTTTTCATTTTGCGCCTTCCAAAGGCTCCAAATCACTATTGTCCAGATCGACTTGAGTCTAAAAGCTAAGACTCTATTATCTCCCAAAAGGCCTTGAAATTGCTCTAAGTGCCTTTAAACTTAATCTCATATACCACAAACCTCCATAATTTGATTTGATTTTCCATTCCCTTTTACCTAAGATGGAAGTATTGAATGCCTTCAAATTTTTTATACCCAAACCCTCCTCTTCTAACGGTCTACCCACCTTTTCCCAATGTACCCAGTTTATTTTTCTCTATTCCTCACTCCCTCCCCAAAGAATTTTTTTCAAAAGAGACTCAAGTTTATAAATTGTACCTGCCGGAGCTTTGAAGAAAGAGAGGAAATAAACTGGAATTGCTGAAAGAACAAACTTAAGTAACACTACCCGACCTCTGATGGAAAACTTCTTGTGATTCCAACTTGACAGCTTAGCTCTCACAATCTCAATTAATGGCTGCCACGTTAATATTCTTCTCGGGTTTGTACCTATGAGGAGACCTAAATATTTGAAAGGGGTGCTGCCCATCTTATAATTCATAATGTTTGTCGCTGCTTCGATCCAATTGTGATCAATATTAATACCTACCGACATATTTTTATGAAAATTTACTTTAAGCCCCTACATCAGTTCGAAACGCATCAAACTTGCGTTAATGGCCCAGATATTTCCCCATCCTTTTCTGCCAATTATCAAGGTATCGTCGGTATATTGGAGAGGAGAAAAACATTTATCACCTTCATTGAATTTATAGCCTGAGAAATGTTCTGAGCTCACCGACCTTTTCATTAACACATAATTTAGAAAGATGAAGGTTTTGGGTGGATGGAAGAAAATGGATAAAAAAACGAGAGTGAATGAGAATAATATGTTTTGTGGAAATGAAAAAATTGAAGCGGTAAAAGCTATTTATGTATGAATTAGTGACGGGGTATCCCAATTGTCATATTCAGTTTGATGCAGCCTTTCGTAAAATGGACAAACGAAACTATCCCATAAAAATCATCATTAATGACACTAACACACCAACGGTAATGTGACAAAGCGACAAAAGAATCTCAAAAGGTGTGATGGAATACCCCTCATAAAATCAACGGTCAATATTGATCTGGGTTGCTCTTCGCAAACACATGCTTAGAGTGATCCCTCGCAACACTTGATTTCAAAATTTTAAAACTCCATCTTAAAATTTTCGAGAAACATCCCCACATTATTATTATTATTTTTTTTTGCTTTCTCGTTACGACAAAATAAATCACATACAAATTATAAATTTAGTGATGGAATTTAAATATTTCTAACTAAAAATTCTTTTCTTTTCTTGTAGCGACACTATCATACTTCAAACATTTTAAAAATTATATGTAAACACAGAACAACATAAATTCATGTTCACCATTCACCTATCCCATTCAGAAATCACAACCCAATTTCTATCAAAATAAAATAAAAAGATTTCAATATAAAAATTTCTACAAAAAATAAAACAAACAACACTTTATTAATAATCTATAAATAAAACCACAACTTCCAATTTGAAAATAAAAGCACATGCATGACATTTGGAACTAGCAGTAAACTGAAATTTAGACATTTGATTTGAAATTCATGATATCTTCAATTAACTCCAACATGTTATGATAAGAAGATCCACCTTCTTCAATGGCTTTCCTTCCCATATCAGCATACTTCTTAGCTCTTTCTCTCCTTTCATTTTTCCCTTCACCTTCCCCCATCACCATCTCTATAGCCTCTATAACCTTTTCCCTTCTCACTTGAACACCATCACCAAACTCATCTTCATCTCCAAAGTTGACAGCATTTTCAACTCCCAACCTCACACCAGTCTCAATCACTTGTACAACCAACTTCTCATTATAAAACTGATCAGAAAACATAGGAAATGTTACCAATGGTACACCAGCAGAAATAGCTTCCAATGTTGAATTCCATCCACAATGTGTCAAAAAGGCTCCTATTGATCTATGTGACAATATCAAAACTTGTGGTGCCCAACCTCTAACCAAAATCCCTCTCCCTTTCACCCTCTCTTCAAATCCATCTTCTAATAGCCACTTTTCCACTTCATCCCATTTATATGATTTCCTCACAACCCAAATGAATGGTTTATTAGTAGCCTCTAACCCTAAACCAATTTCTATCCATTGCTTAGGCGTTACGCGATTAAGACTACCGAGACAAACATAAATCACTGATTCTTGAGGCCATGAATCAAGCCATTTCACATACTCATTTGCATCAATTGTTAAATTTTTACCACCTCTTTGAGATTTTTCTATATCATCTTTATTCGATAAAGAAACAGGTCCAACACACCATACCTTACGTCCTGTAACTCTTTGATACTCTTCCACATAACCATCTTCCAGCTCTTCAAAACTATTCACCACTATCCCATATGCTTCATCTTCTGAATCGTGTATTCTTTGACGCAAACGATTCAATATCTCGTTTGGACCGGGCCTGAATATCATAGGAAGCTGAGATTTTTTCATGGTGATTTTATGTGGCAATCCAGGGACAACAAATTGATCTGAATAATTGAGATTTTCAGAAACCCTAGAAGAATGAATACTGTAATTGCAAAAGAGGTTCAAGCAGTTAGTACCATCAAATATTATTCTGGGAATTTTGAACTTGATAGCTGTATCAGCTAGGGTTGGAATATGCTTATCAGCTATTAAGCAAGTTGGAAAGGGTTCCATCTTTTCAAAAAGCTCTTCTATTGGCTTCTGCAAGAGACTTACAGCTATTAAGAAATTTCCCTTGAGATCCATTGAAGAAAGTGTTTCTAGGGTTTCACATCCTACTGGAATTCCAGCTTCTTCATTTGGAAATTTCACTTCTAGAAGTTGGATTGGTGAACCTAATTCAATCTCTCTATTGATGTTTGTTTTGAATTGAATTGCATTGAGGGGTGTGGTGATTATGGTCACCTTCACTTTTTGCCTAGCCAGTAACTTGGCCATGTCAACCATTGGAAGAATGTGACCTGGTGCTAGGAAAGGGATGCATACAATGTGCAGGTTGCTAAGGGGTGATGTTGAATCCATTGTAAGTTTTTGTGTCATTTTAGGCTGTAAGTTTCAATTTCTGATTTGAATGATTCATGCTTTGATATATAAAAAGGAAGAGTTTAGTATTGTAATAATATTTTAATTAATATATATTTAGTTATTTTTAATAGGAAAGAAAAAGATGAATATATAAAATGAATTTATTTGATTTTAAATATTTTTTACTCTAAATTAACATAATGTACTATTTTGTGACTAAAACTTAATATCATATATTGAAATCTGTAACCAAAATATACACAATAAATTGAATTCAATATGAAAAAACTTGACACTATACATGCATTTGAGGATAGAATACTTAGTACTTACCATTAAATTCTATATCATTGACAACTCTCAGATTGGTGAGATAAGATTGAAATCACTTTTACATTTAGGGGATAGAAAATGCTAGAATGTTGTAGATGGCCCGTTTTCAATATATATATATATATATATATATATATATATATATATATATATATATATATATATATATATATATATATATATATATAAAAGAGGTGCCATGAAAACAAAAGAAAACAATTAAGCTAAACCACAAAGATAAATACAAAAACCACCGAAGGCCAATTAATTTATTAGGAGATTAATGAAAAGGAAGCAAATTTCACTAAAAACACTCACTCTGGCAGGCAACCAAGACTACCGCTTCAGACAAAACATTTATTTTACATGGCTTTAATTAAATGAGTTTTTTTTAAAACTAAATAATTTTATTAATCAATTAAATAATAACACCAGCATATGTGTTGTTTGATTTTGTTAATTTAAAAATCACAGGTATAGATAACAAAAAAATTAGTTCTTTATCATATATAATAGAATACTGGATATCTAAGTACTTTTAGATCAATTATGATTTTTTAAATTATAAAAAGAGTGTTTAGATAAAAAAACATTTATGAGATTAATTGAAATATTATGTTGGTATAAAATTATTTTATAGTATTATCTAATTAAAATGAACTATTTTGATACATAAGTATGTATTTAAAAATTAAAACGAAATTATTAAACTATTTAAATAAATTCATGTTTCACTCTTCTCATGTGTTAAAATGGTTTATTCTAAATATTGCAAAATAATTTTACACTGACACTCTATTCTAATTAATTTCTTTATTGTTAAATTTAAAATAAAATATTAAATAAAATTAATTATAATAATTTAATTATTTTACATCTTAAAAATTTAATTTAAAAAAAAAATCACTACACATACGTTATTTCCAACTTAATGAAACCATAAACACATAAAATAAATTTATCATCATCTAAGTGCGGGAGGAAAAAGAGTTTACAAGAGCATATTGTTCATTTGATAGTGAGGAACGGTTAGAGCTATAGGTGTGTGAGCTGTACCCATGGGTCGTCATTTTTTACATTTTAAAAATTCTCATAAAGTAGCGTTTTAGACAATGCACGGTTCTTAAAAAATATTGAATGTATTTGTTTTAATAATAAAATTATATGTTTGTATTAAAATATCCTTAATCATTATGCATAGAAGAGAAAATATGATAATAAATGAGAGAGAGTATGAACATATGTATTGTAATAAAAGTGGTATTAAAAAATATTGCATTAGTATTCTAAATAGACAATAATTTTGAGATATAAAAAAAGTGCAAAAGAGACATTTTTATGACACGGAGGGAATAATATATAAAATTTGCTTGAACACATTATGTTTTCACTTATTCTTCCTAATTAAAAATTCATTATGTTTTACCCCTTTTACCTTTTCAATTTTTAATCATAATTATTAAAAACCTGATTAGAAAAAAACCATCGAAGACCATATTGTTGTTTTGGGGTTTTGAAAAGGTTTTTCGCAATTCGGATTCGATCAAGTGAAAAGCTTAGAAGAACGAGAGGTTCTTACAAATGGATAGCGTGAGACGGTGAATTGATTTCAAATATTGGGTGACAATAATTAGCAATTTAGATTCGATCGAGTGAAGGCATTGAAGAACGGTGGTTCTTGCAAAAGAGGAACACGAGACGGTGAATCAAATGTGTTTGTTAGGTGACTTGATCAAATTCAGATCAAGGGAAGAGAAAGTGCAAGGATCAACAACAAACATAGGATTTGTAGGGTTGAATTGCTGCATTCACTACAACAAATAACACATCTAACATCAAAAGTGAAATGCGTGTTACCTCGGCAATAGAAGCGAGGTAAATAATATCGTCATAAAAAGTAAAGGCTTATCATCTTGATGTTTAAAACACCAAGGTCTAATTTTGTTAGCGCATGGGTCTGTACCCCAACTTCTGTACTTTTATTATTTACAAAAACTAACGGCTTTTTTATCTCGATTTATTTTGAAAACTGAGGGGTTATTATTTTTTTTTAAATAAAATTCGTTTAATTGTTTACACACACAACATTAATAAAATAATTTGTTTACAAACTACAATGTTTATTCAAAATATTACATTTTTTACACAGAAAAAATTAATTGTTCATGAAGATTATAAGTTAGATATTCAATTCCTTTATATTATGGGAAAGACCAATTGCAAGGGAAACTCTTTTTTCCAACAAACAAAAAATATTGTCTATGACTTTTGCTTGCATTTGTTTCTGATAAGAAGAAAACAAGATTTAACAAAAAAAAGTAAGATAAATAAATAATTTTATGCTCAAATAAATACTTAATAACACAAACCTTAAACTCAAATTCTATTCTTGCAATCCATCATAGAGAACTATTCATGTCAAACACTCTTGAAAACCATAAACTCTCCATGATGTTGGATCTTAAAATCCTTGATATTCTGAGGAAGATCAAATGATGGATGCATAATATTTCCTATTGCTTTTGTTTGCATTTGTTTATGATATGAACAAAAAAAAGGGTTACACAAAAAAGGTTAGATAAATAAATAATTTTCTGCTAAAATAAATATTTAAGAACACAAACCTTAAACCCAAATAACTTTCTACTCTTGCAATCCATCATAGTGACCTCTTCATGACAAAGACTATTGCAAATCTTAAAGTGAAGGATAGTTTCATAATACTTTTATAATAGAAGTTATTTATGTTTCATGCGGATCACTAATGGTAATGTCTTGAGCGTTGATAGTCATGAAATGGACATCAAAGATTTGATTAAGGATTTGAAAAATATCTCAATTTAATATTAAATGTACCCTCAGTTTTTAGGAAACGCGGCATGTTAGAACATTTAATTTACAAATAAAACTACAATTACAATAGACTGAAGGAACTGGACAAACTCATCTGATATAATATCAATGAAGTTGCCATTGAACGTATTTTATCTCATCTAAGGAGAAAGGTAAACATCGTATAAACCTAAAAGGGAGAAATCATGGTCTTACGACCAAGAGATCGGGTAAGGGAGTCGGTTACGCAAGGGGAAGGTATTAGAACCCCACACATCTGTAGTACTCTACAAGTTCCACTTCTGTTTTCTATCTAAAGGGTGTGTTATATCTATTGCTTAATCTCTATGTCTATGTCTAATGCTTAGTACTAAGGAAATGCATGTGAAAGAAAGAAAATAAACTTGGGGAAAAGAAGGAAGTATTTATAAAGTTTTCTCAGTCGTCCCGTGACCAAATGCCTACGAATTCCCTCGTGCAATGGGAAAGTTAGAGCGCCGTAGTTCGGCTCACATCTTTTGCTGGGTTTTTTGTTTTTTAATGGAACAGTGCGGGTGAAGCACGTCCTTTATGAAAAAGTTTTAGACACAAAAGAGCCCGTAGGTGAAAAAGGTTTGTATTGGTTGGTTGCTTTTACCTTGAAAAGAGTTTGAACTATTATTAAGTGTTTTGATTTTCAAAAGAAAAAAGAAATAAGTTTTCGTTTTAAATGCAAGGATGCAAAAGAAGGAAGAAACATCTAAGGGAAACTAACTAGTTCTACCCTAATGTTATCATACAATTATTGATCCTAAGGTTAGGGATAAAGGGAGCTTCTAACTAAGTTAGCATACATGTATAACCATCCTAATTTCTACCCCGAATCGCTGCCTAAGATAGAGTCGAGAGAATCCTAAGGGAACATACCAAAGGTTTACAACCTAAATCTATGCCTATCTCGAATCACTACCTAAGGTAGAGTGAAGACATCTAAGGGAACATGGCAAAGGTTTACAACCTAAATCTATGTCTATCACGAATCGCTACATAAGGTAGAGTCGAAGACGACAAAAGGGAAGATGGTAAAGGTTTACAACCTAAATCTATGTCTATCTCGAATCGCTATCTAAGGTAGAGTCGAAGAAGACAAAAGGGAAGAAACACACAAGTGCTTTGGCAGAAACACACAAGTGCTTTGGCAGAAGCACACAAACAATGCAATGCACAAACAAATGCGAGAAATGTTGGGAGAGGGAATGAAAGAAAAATCATAGCCAAGGGCGGCGCGTCACCCGAGTCAACCATGAGCTTTCCTTCTTTGAGAAAGACCATAGCCAAGGAGGGAGAATCATCCGAGTCAACTAGGAGTTTTCTCACATGTGGGAATAATATTCACGCCTTGGTATCTAATTATCAAGTGTGAAGAGGATATGAATGTGAGTGTCAACGCATTGCGACACGAACTCCAGACAATGTGTGAAGGGTTAGAATAAGGAACCCTTAACCAATGGACGAACTCGATAAAAAGGAATCTTTCGCGATGTGCGTGAGCTAGGGATGACATGGACAAAAGTGTGGGGGTCGATTGCGGACCCTTTCCGCTTGCCTCCTTTTGAGGACTTATCATGGGGGAAATGGGGAAGGGGAGCCTCTTGTTGAGGTCTTTAGCACAAATATAAACACACCTGCGAAATACATACTACATTGGTAGGGTTTTAAACAAACCACACACAAATAGCACACAATATGTAGAATTTCCCTAAATGAGTCTTTAAATAAACCAGAGGGGTTCCTAACATGATGAGTGTAACACCCCATATTTTCAATTATTATTAAATTTGAATTTTAATTATTTAATTAATTAAAATTTGATTTTTGGGAATTATTGCAATATTAGAATTTTTTGAAAATAAATAAGAGAAGAGAATTTGGATTTATGGTGTAAAGAGTAGAAGGAGGGGTGTATGGAGTAAAAGCCTCTAATAATTTATTTTATTATTATTATTATAGAATAATATAATGATAAAAGGAATAAAAAGAGGAAAAAGATAATTGAGAGTTATTTGGGAGAAACAAAGGAATCGTACGAGAACTGAGAAGAGCAAAGGAAGAGGAAAACTAAAGCTTGAGGAATTTAAGAAATTGGCTAAGGTAAGGGGTGATTGCTCTAATTATAATGTACTATGAGTTTTGAGGATGGTAGAATAGAGTGAGATATTAGGAATCCCAATTTAGGATTTTTAGATTTATGAGTGTAAACCCCAAATCCATGAATTTTGATGTTTTGATGCAAATTGATGTTATGGTGTTGTTAGATGTTGTTGTACCATGATAGAATTGCATTATAATCATGTTTTTGGAACTGTTTTGATGATACATATGTTTGTGATCGAAATTGGTTGGATCGGGAACCACTGTTGTTGTTAAATGCAATATTTTGGCTTCTGCTACATCAAGCAACCGATTGTTGTTTGGTGTATATCGATTGCACTACTTCGAAAATATGATTTTTGGCCCCTGGAGCAGTGTACAATCGATTTCAGTATGGTGCAAATGATTGCACCCTATATGACAGAATTTTGGAAACTTCAAAAACTCATAACTTTCAAACCGTAAGTCCGTTTTAGTCGCCGTTTTGGACGTTGTTTCTTAAATTAAATACTCTATTTTATAAAATGAAGAAAATAACAATAACTTGATTTTATTTTGAAAAGTATTGATTTTTTAGACTTGTGGTTATTCGTATTTTGTACACTTGATGGGTAGGCAATGATATGTTATTTTGTGATGATGTATGTGTGCATATCGATGGCTGTATGCTTATGTTGGTGATAACATTCTTAATTGATGATTAATTTTTTTTCATGTTTATGCGATTGGATGTGTTCATGATAAATGATTGTATCATGTTTTGGTTGATGATGTGCATGTTTATGCGATTGGATTGATCGTGAGAAATGATGGTTATCATGTTTTGGTGATAATGTTGCAGTAATTACTTGTGCATGTTTATGTTGTTTGATGATGTTCACGATAAATGACGGTTATTATGTTTTGGATTGATGATGGTTTTGATGTATGATGTTATCATAACGTGTGTTGAATATTGCATGCTTTTATGATGTGCATGCATATACATTCTGGTGGTAGCTAATTCCCATTGTGTGGAATTAGTGAGTATTGCCAATAACCGTTCCCAGGTGATTATGGGTGGTGAGGCTGGATTCATGTCCGGGTGATTATGGACGAATCGATGTAATTGTATCCGGGTGATTATGGATCAGTGTGTGACTTAGTTCACTTTTGGTACCATATGTATAGAGTCTTGCATTGTATTTTGTGTGAATTATAACATGACAGGATGGTTTCCAGTGTTATAATTTGGTTGTTGAGTTAATGCATGAATTTGGAAATTGTTTTGTGAAATGAATGATTGAATCGGATTATGCTAAATAGGGTGAAATAATAACTTATGAAATTCTTTCGTTTTATGAATGTATAATGCATGTTAACTATGATGTAGTCTCACCCTTACTTTAATGATTTCAGATTGAAGCTTTAGAGGCTTAGGCGTTGGTGAGTATGGCTCGTAGAGCCATGCTATTTATTTTATCGCGTGTCGGTGTCATGCTCTGGTCTTGTAATACCGGGGAACTCTTTTTTTAGGGTCATCATTAAAATCTGTTGTTTTAATTGATGTTGCTTTGGATAATTGTTTATAAACTAAGGCATTGACCTTATGATATTTATTTGGTATCTTGAATTATCCAAGTTTGAATAAATTCCGCTGTGTTAAACATATATTTCTTTTTAAATGGAATTATGTTTCCCATGAAAGTATGACATTGTATTGAAATTTTATTCTTAAATCAATTGTGACGCCCTTGATGACATGTTAACTCTGAGTTATTTGTATTATATTTGGGGAATCTATAAGGGTGTTACAATAGTGGTATCAGAGCATAGTCGGTCGTTGTGACCAGTGTCTTAATGCCATTATTCCTTTTGTATACGACATGTGTGTGAAACACTGTCGGTACTCTTGTTTTTCCTAACTACTTGGTTGCAGGAGTGGTTTAGAAGGAGTGGGGGAGAAGCTTTAATTCTCCGAGATGTTCTGGTGTGAAGAGTTGGATCGATGTGTTATTAATTACATGAGTGCAAATGTTGGCTAGACCGTGTGGTTTCCCGAATTCGGAGGAAGTACGAATTCAAGAATTCAGTTTAATGGTCAGATAAAGTGCTCTAAAGGGGTAACAATTAGGTACTTGTGTTGTTCGCATCACTGGGAGTGGAGGACGATGTTATGGATAATAATGTCCCAGTTAGATGTGAGTTCTGATGTTTCCCTAGGAATAATAGCGACTCATCATTAGAGCAAGATGTTGGATTAGCTTGAGGTTATCCTTGGGTTGAATGTTTGAAGTTAAACCAAGTGATTATGGATTGTTTTGATGAGTCGATGCATATTCTTGTGCTAGAAGATATTTGGTAAGTAAGAAGGATAACTCTTAGAAGATGAAGCCTGTGTGGTTGGAATGTTGTAACGCTTCTGGTTGATCGTGAAGTTGTCAGTGTGAGTTACCTCTTTGTTTTCTTGAAAAGATTGATTGTGTCAGTGTTAATGGTTGATATAGAGTATACAATTGTGTGAATTGGTTATTGGAATTGTAACTTGACGTAATTAATCATGGTGAATGATGTGTGTTGCAGTATGTTGATGTTAGGATCTCAAATTTTGTATTCTATGATGTTTTGGGATTTTTCACTCTCACAAGGTGGAAATAGATTACCTATTACGGGGAATTGATTTCCTGAAGCTGACAACATTTTTCGAAAACTTGTAAAATTCATAACTTGAGTTTTGGATGTCTGATTTGAGTTCCGTTTGAAGCGTTGGAAAGATAATGTGATGAACTTTGTTTTAAAAATGGTTCCAGAACCTGGAAGTAATTTATTTATCATGTAGTGATATTGGAGGAGAATCGAAGTTGTAGTTGATATCGTTCTTGGTACAAAACTTGTTTCTATGACACCATACAAGACGTCAACTTCAGAGTTAGGAAAATTGAAGAAGCTATTGGAAGATGCACGGAGAAAAAGATTTGTAAAACCAAGTGTATCATTTTGGGAGCTCTAATTTCATTAGTCAAGGAGAAAGAAAGTAGTACGAATTGCGTGTGGATTTCTGATAACTGATTAAAGTGGTGATTAAGACTAAATATCCATTTCAAATGATTGGTGATTTGATGGATCAATTGGTTGGAGAGTATGTCTTCATTAAATTCTAATTGAGGTTAACTTGCCTTCGTGGTTAGGTTAAGGATGAAGATAGTTAGAGAGAAGCTTCTATAACTCGATATAGGCATGTTGAATGTTGCAATGTGAATTTAAGCTTTGAAAGGGAGTAGAATTTTTTTAAGTTTTCAAGGTGTAGATTACGGTATGAGGATATGAGTTTTCATTATCATGTTATTTCAAGTGATTGTATTGTGGTTGACCCGTCTAAGGCTGATGTAGTGTTGCAATAGGAGAATCCAAAATTAGTTGCGGGTATTAGAAGATTTTATGGATATAACTAGTAATAGTCGTAGTTTATTTGAGACGATGCCAAAAATGATATATTGTTAATGAATGAGATGTTGGTATTAGTAAGAATGTGAAAGTATTAGAGATGCAACTTATGTCGATTAAGGATGAATAGAGTGACATTAGCTTTTGAGGAAAAGATAAGTAATGCTAGAGGAAAAATAAATTCGAGAGGAAATGGAATCATGTTTAAGATGTCGAAATATTGACATGTGTCAAGAAAATTTTGGGAGTTCTTTTACCAATCATATGATGAGATGTATTATTGAGATTGCGTTTGGAATAAGATTCAAATTAAAAATATATGGATCCTCGATGTTATGAGATTTAAAGGAAGACTAAGAATTGTGAATGTCGTTAAAGTTCTCTGCATGGATAAGGACTTCAAATGGAAACAAAATGAGTTATGGTGTATTTGGTATGTTAGTATTTCATGAGTGGGAAAATACTTAACATTTGTGTGATGCTATGTGAGTGTGAAGAAGATTATATAAATTGTCTCATCGCCGAGATCAAATGAGAAATAATTATGGAAGAAGTTGTAAACCTTAAAAGAAGATTATTGGACCGTGGTGCTTGGGTGACTTCGAGCACGAGTTCTAAAGGAACGCTATTATAGTTTGGTAACGATGGTTTATACTCCATTGCAATTGTCGGCTATCTATTGACAAATTGAGGAACTGATCACCCTTAATCTCTTGTTGATAATAGACGGGATCGTCTTGGATTGAATAAACTTATCTTGCAAGCTTGATAGTGTGTGAAGTGATTGACGTTCTATCGAGAGGATATTAGCTCATCAGTTCACGTGAACCTAAGAGGAAAATGGATAGGAAAAAGACTTGGAAATTATTTCAGCAGGTCGGAGACTTGAGTGTGTATGCGAGTTGAAGCCACGGAGTGGAAGGTTTACAATGTAAAAAGGTGAACAATGATTTTCTGGTGGATATTAAAGAGAGTCTAAAGATAGATGTGAAACTTGTAGAGCTGGTAGTTGATGGGAATCAAATAAAGATATTGACTTAAGGTAGACGATCAGAGTCGCATAGCGGAAGCGTAATGTGATGCACTTTGTTATGCGAGTATGATTTTTTTGAAGTCACAAATTAAACGTTTGAAGTTGTGGAGTTTATGCAACTATTAGAAATTCCAAAATGAAATTTTCAGGTGAAGGGTTATATGTATTATTGGTGTTACAGCCATTTCAATAGATGTATTAAATTACAAGCTCGATTGTTGGAACGTAGCCTTGTGGAACTAGTGTTGTGTATAATTGTTGTTGATATTGTGGTTATGTGGAGGTTCTTATAACTGTGTTGCAGTGTAATGAAGTGATAAATCATGTATCCTAGAGTGATGGGGCAAGAAGTGAGATGAACTAGTGCATTCTTAAACCAGTAGTAATGAATCGTGTGGGATTATGGTGGTTGACTAGGAAGGATATTGGTTAGTGATATTTGAAATGATGCCAAACATGACGTGACAGTTGGAAGGAAGGATCCAAGAGTTGTATCTGCAGTTATTAGTATCAAGTGAATTTTCGAGGACGGAAATATTCTAAGTGCGGGAGAGTTATAACACCCCATATTTTCAATTATTATTAAATTGGAATTTTAATTATTTAATTAATTAAAATTTGATTTTTGGGAATTATTGGAATATTAGAATTTTTGGAAAATAAATAAGAGGAGAGAATTTGGATTTATGGTGTAAAGAGTAAAAGGAGGGGTGTATGGAGTAAAAGCCTCTAATAATTTATTTTATTATTATTATTATACGATAATAATAATAATAATAAAAGGAATAAAAAGAGGAAAAAGAGAATTGAGAGTTATTTGGGAGAAACAAAGGAATCGTACGAGAAGTGAGAAGAGCGAAGGAAGAGGAAAACTAAAGCTTGAGGAATTCAAGAAATTGTCTAAGGTAAGGGGTGATTGCTCTAACTATAATGTATTATGAGTTTTGAGGATGTTAGAATAGAGTAAGATATTAGGAATCCCAATTTAGGATTTTTAGGTTTATGAGTGTAAACCTCAAATCCATGAATTTTGATGTTTTGATGCAAATTGATGTTATGGTGTTGTTAGATGTTGTTGTACCATGATAGAATTGCATTATAATCATGTTTTTGGAACTGTTTTGATGATAAATATGTTTGGGGTCGAAATTGGTTGGATCGGGAACCACTGTTGTTGTTAAATGCAGTATTTTAGCTTCTGCTACATCAAGCAATCGATTGTTGTTTGGTGTAAATCGATTGCACTACTTCGAAAATATGATTTTTGGCCCCTGGAGCAGTGTACAATCGATTGCAGTATGGTGCAAATCGAGTGCACCCTGTATGACAGAATTTTAGAAACTTCAAAAACTCAAAACTTTCAAACCGTAAGTCCGTTTTAGTCGTCGTTTTGGACGTTGTTTCTTAAATTAAATACTCTATTTTATAAAATGAAGAAAATAACAGTAACTTGATTTTATTTTGAAAAGTATTGATTTTTTAGACTTGTGGTTATTCGTATTTTGTACATTTGATGGATAGGCAATGGTATGTTGTTTTGTGATGATGTATGTGTGCATATCGATGGTTGTATGCTTATGTTGGTGATAACATTCTTAATTGATGAGTAATTGCTTTGCATGTTTATGCAATTGGATGTGTTCATGATAAATGATTGGATCATGTTTTGGTTGATGATGTGCATGTTTATGCAATTGGATGTGTTTGTGATAAATAATGGTTATCATGTTTTGGTGATGATGTTGCAGTAATTACTTGTGCATGTTTATGTTGTTTTATGATGCTCACGATAAATGACGGTTATTATGTTTTAGATTGATGATGGTTTATGATGTATGATGTTATCATAACGTGTGTTGAATGTTGCATGCTTTTATGATGTGCATGCATATACATTCTGGTGGTAGCTAATTCCCATTGTGTGGAATTAGTGAGTATTGCCAATAACCGTTCCCGGGTGACACCACGCCAAAAATGACATACGAAAGTGCTTTTTTTGGGCTTTAAAAGCGCTTTCAGAGGGTGGCACTAAAGGTTTTAGCGCTTTTGTTTAGAAAAAGCGCCCTACCTATGAAAGCGCTTTTCACCAAAAACGTTCTCATAGGTAGGCCTAAGAAATTATTTTTTTCTGAAAAAGCGTTTCCATAGGTGCCTTCAGAATGCATTAAAGGCATTCTAAAGTAGGCCTAAGAAAGTGCTTTTCCGAAAGCGCTTAGGCCTACCTATGAAAAAGCACTTAGGTAGCCCAACGTTTTAAAGCGCTTTCATAGGTGGTCTATGGCAGCGCTTTTAACCAGAAAGCGCTTTCATAGGCCACCTATGAGAGCGCTTTTTGGTTAAAAGCGCTTTCATAGATTTTCTATTGAAAAATAAAAAATTTAAAAAATTTCTAAACCTGCATTGTTTTTGCAGCAAATCTGTAATTCATAAACCGGTAATTTACAATCTTATATACAAATACCATTATATATCAGTGTTATCCAAATACTAAATTTAAATATTATATACAAAAACCATTATATACCATTCATATCCAAAATTTATATACACCATTGTAATTCAATTAACATGTTTTTAAACATACCAAAATCAACCCTAACAAATCTGCTATATAACACTAAGTAAATCAGTCCTAATGTACATATATATCCAAGGTCCTGATCCTGCAAGATATGAACATAATAACACGGTCAATATTGTATACACAAAACAATGTATTCATAACCATTTTCACACAATAATGTATTCATACCTTATAAGATTCTTTGATCAATAAAATATTGACACAACTCCTCTTTGAGTTCTTCCAATTGAAGTTTCGAGTAATATGGACACTTGTATTCATCAAAATACTACGTACCAAAACAAAAAATATGCATGATTTAGTTAAAAGTAATAAATTATATGCAAAATGCGATAAATAATAAAACAAAGTATAAATCCATAATAAGTTATAAATACATACCGTGATTGGAATCTCGATTTCGTTCATTTGAATGATTTTTTTGATAAACTTCAAAACGAAGTATCCGCAATCTATGTTGTTTTGTTGTTGAGGGCACTACATAGAAAAACAAATAAGATTATATACATGTATTGTTTTATCAAGTAGCATAAATATTATAAGCAAAATTGTGGAAATTTATATACTTGTACTTTGATCCAATTAATGTTGTTTGATTTAGGCCGTGGTACCCGTGCTTCCCTTTGACATCGGAATACTTATATTGAGCTGACAAAATTAAAATATTTATTTAGAACAATGACATAGAAATAGTTAAATATATAAACACAAACGAATATTTAGAATAATGTCACTTACGTATCAATCATAAGCTTCATTTCCGGATAATTTGTCCAATCACCGTCAACTGAATTCAGGTAATAGACCACTTCTATTATGGGATCGATAGCAAGCAACAACTAGTGACATCTATAAATTAAAGCAACAATTTAGATTAAAATTTTAATGTAAAAAATACAAATATTAAAAGGAACTTAGAATGAAAATCTAACCCTGAATTATACGCCAAAAGATACAAGATTTCTATACTGGCAGTTGTCATGAATCTATCGACCAAGTGCTCTCTTACTGAATTTGGTTCCCTAGCAATTGTTGCTCCGCTGACACGGGAGGAAGACACGAAACAAAATCTATTTGAAAATTGATTCCCGCGCATCAATTTGTCAAATAACATCCTTAAATAAAAACATAATTAATATTAGACTATTTCAATTAAATGTTTAAAAAAAATATTCAACCAATTAAATAATATATTGAGAGGGTTACCGGATGTACGAGTGTATAACACTGACGCCTAATTCTCCATGAAGAAAGATTTGTTCCATATCCTCTTGTCCAATTGTTTCGGTACATGGAAAACCAAAGACACATGCATCCATATCCATTTGACGAATACCACCATTCATCAAATCTGATGTGCCAACTAGTGTTTCCAGACACTGCCAAAATCTAGGCACAAATTTACGGACAGGAACCCTTTTCTTAGGTGGTACCCTACCAAATTTATGGCTCACCTGTTGTGACCCTTGAAAAGGTACCTAAAAATCATATAGACTTATGTAAGATATAAAGTTATGCAGTTTTTTTATTCTGATCATAAAATTAACACTTTAAACGTACCTCTCTTTGCGATGCAATGACTCAACAAAAAATCCATTTATCCTTAGATGCGGGTTTTGTAGGAGTCTAAAATTACCATGTAAAAAATTGAGGTCAGAACTATTAGTTGAATACTTAAAGATTCATAATGGTTTTCAACATACCTGATCATTTATGAAGATGAGGTCTGATGGCCATGCCACAAAAGATCCTACTGCATCTCGCAGCAATGTGGTCTCCGCAACAATGTCAGGTACCGGTAGCAACGCATTCATATCTAAAACAACATCAACCGATACCTTCATGTGGCCATCCGGGAGCGGTCTATGGTGAAGTAAATCTCCCGAGGTGTTGTGCACTTTTCCCTTGCCAACTACTCGATAAGTCGGCGATGATAGGTATAGCTGACAACATGAAATGCCCTAAACCAATAATAACCGTTAGACTTCCTTTAATGTTGACAATAATAACCAATAATAACCGTTACAATTAAACTTTCTCTAATGGATTATCATCTTAATTTCCTCGGGAAATTTATGTTGACAGTTGATACTAGCCTTGTCACTAGTTTCTTTCAGCTGTGAACTGCTCCTTTCCGCCATATCTCTCTCTTTGTCCTTCTACAGTTCACGAATTTGTGCTTGTAAATCCTGCAATGTTTGCATCACTTCTACATTGCTAGGATTTTTTTTCTTGGATTCTTATATAGAGAGGTAGGAGTCACACCATGACCTTTACCCCTCACCCGTCCCGGATACTTAGCAACACATAGTGCTCGACTGAGTACGCTCCTGATATCCTGGTCATCACCTGTGGATACCTATTGCGATATAGTCTCCTGTAATTCATTTAAATATAAAAAATTAAAGACACAATGTTAATTATATATTAATAAACATTTAATATAATTTAATTTAAGACAAAATGTTATACTTACACACTCATGATAAACATGTTGCAGATCGGGATTAACAACTCGATCTTTGTCAACACGAGCTTCCTTCCACAGCACATGTGCGGGTAGTGATGTTTCGTCACTTTGCGTCTCTTCCAACTACGCATTGTTACAAATAATAAAATCATCAATTATAACACATTGAGAGAATTAATAAGATCGTAGAATTGATATTTACTTACAATATTTTCCTGTAAGCGTGCATATCCCAAACGCCCTTTTTTATATGGATATGCGGGTTTTGACGCTCTCTCGCGATTTACGGCACTCACTTTCTTGAAATTCTCGTCTCTTCTTTGGCCTACAAAAGCAACCTATTCTTCGGGTGTAATGAAGCTCTCATATTTATTTGGACGTTCAGGATCCTCTTCAACAAAATTTCCCTCCTCGTCTTTAAGATACTTATTTGTTAAAAAAGTTCTTCATCCTCTGTGTCTTTTTCCGGCCAAGCCCATTATATACTTTTTGCGGGCATCTTTAATGTTAAAGGACCTCTACAAAAAAACATACGCATAGAGGGTATTAGTATATGTAATTTAAAAACATTATCGTCAATATAAAGCAAATAACAACAACCATATATGATACCTTTATCTCAGTCCAAATTTTTTCTTTAGCCTCGTCCAACTCTCCTTTTTTCCATCTAGGAGTGGTGATCGGAATGTGCATACAAACAAACTTAGTAACATACATTAAAGTTCTATTAAAAAAATAGGATGAATGTCATTAACATCTTGTGTCACATACATAGAACAACTCAAACAAAACAAATATAATAAGATAGACTCCTATTTATCATACTTCAAATTTTTCAAAGGATACTTATGCAAACTTCAACTGCGAATTAAGAATAATACAAGCACGAAACATTGATTTCATCAAGTATACCAAAAACTTGTTTCAAGGTTTTATCTTCCAATAGGAAACAACAAAAGAATTCAACTCAACAGCAAAAATATTTCTACTAAATTAGTACCCTTTTGGGACGAGTCTTTTAATCTAGATTGTTCTTGTCCTCAAGAATTGGATGAGATTTGAGTTTCCTTCTTTGTTCCCACTATCAAATGACTTAGCAAATGTATTATGTTTTAATTTTATATATTAGAATGTGTATTTGGTTTATGGTTCTCTAACTAAACATTACAAAAGTGACTCTATATAAATTTTATTGAGCATTTATCTAATGTTAGACATCATATTTTTTCAATAGTGGCATATATATATCATTTAGTGGAATTCTCACAACCTTATATTGAATCTGGCCTACACATGGTGGTTACTGAACAACCAGCAAAATCAAAAGAAACATGGATGTTTTTGGCTGCCTTTACACAATAGTGGTATAATACTGTAAATGCACTGACAATCAAACTAGTTTCACAGCAAGTTTCATTGTGGCAAATATATAGTTTCACAGCAAGTTTCATTGTGGCAAATATATAGTTTCACAGCAAGTTTGACATCTATAACTATTTCACAAGTAATGCCATCTGTGTTAGACATGCAGACCCTTAAAGAAAGAAAGACCAACGCACCTGTCAGACAACAACGTGCGAAGAACGGCGGCGTAAACGGCGGAATGTTGGAGGTTGAAGATGAACAAAACAATGAGAATGCCAGGTACGAAATGCTGGATGAAGAGAATGCTGGAGGTTGAGCGCAAGAACAGAATGCTGGAGATTGAAGATGAACAGAAAAATGAGGACCAAAAATGGTATATAGGGTTTTCAATTTTCATTATAAAATAACCTGCGAAAGCGCTTTTAAAAGCGCTTTCTAAAGCCCATATATAAGAGCCCTTTTTCCTTCAAAAGCGCTTTCGTATCATAGGCCTATAGCAGCGCTTTAAAAAGCGCTTTCATAAGTCTACCTATAAGAGCACTATTTAAAAGTGCTTTCATAAGGCCCCTATAAGAGCGCTTTTCAAAAGCGCTTTCGTAGATTAGATATTTCAAATGCATATGAAAGCACTTTCTAAAAAGCGCTTTCATAGGGAATCCTATGAAAGCGCTTTTTTAAGCGAATTTTTTTTAAAGCCTACGAAAGCGCTTTCTCTTAAAAGTGCTTTCGTAGAGGCGCTGCGAAACATTATTTTTTTGTAGTGTGATTATGGGTGGTGAGCCTGGATTCATGTTCGGGTGACTATGGACGAATAGATGTAACTATATCCGGGTGATTATGGATCAGTGTGTGACTTAGTTCACTTTTGGTACCACATGCATAGAGTCTTGCATTGCATTTTGTGTGAATTATAACAAGATAGGATGGTTTCTAGTGTTATAATTTGGTTGTTGAGTTAATGCATGAATTTGGAAATTGTTTTGTGGAATGAATGATTGAATCGAATTATGCTAAATAGGGTGAAATAATAGCTTATGAAATTCTTTCGTTTTATGAATTTATAATGCATGTTAATTATTATGTAGTCTCACCCTTACTTTGATGATTTCAGATTGAAGCTTTAGCGACTTAGGCGTTGGTGAGGATGGCTCGTAGAGCCATGCTATTTATTTTATCGCGTGTCGGTGTCATGCTCTGGTCTTGTAACACTGGGGAACTATTTTTTTGGGTCATCATTAAACTTTGTTGTTTTAATAGATGTTGCTTTGGATAATTGTTTATGAACTAAGGCATTGACCTTATGATATTTTTTTGGTATCTTGAATTATCCAAGTTTGAATAAATTCTGCTGTGTTAAACATGTATTTCTTTTTAAATGGAATTATGTTTCCCATGAAAGCATGACATTGTATTGAAATTTTATTTTTAAATCAATTGTGACGCCCTTGATGACATGTTAACTCGTAGTTATTTGTATTATATTTGGGGAATATAGAAGGGTGTTATTGTGACACCACAAATTAATTCAATTATTAAATAATTAGAAATTTAATTATTAATTTAATTAAAGGTTTAATTATTGGTATTTTTGAATTAAATGGATTTAATTATTCAATTTAAATAAAGGAAGGTTGGGGTGTAAGGTTGAATTGGAGGTGTGTGGAGTAAAAAACTCTACTAAATCCTAACTAATTTATTTCTATTATTTGGAAAATAAAAAGGAATAAATAAAGGAATAAAAGGAAAAAGTGTGAGGAAAAGGAATTAGGATTGCATACTACGTGAAATTAGAAAAGAGAAGAGAAAAGAGGAGAAAGAGCCAAACGCCGAGAATTCGAAGATTCATCTTGAGGTAAGGGGGGATTGAATCTGATTTTTATGCCTTATAGGTTTTGAGAATCGATAGAGTAATTCAATCCGTTAGGAATCTCGAATTCGGATAATTAAATATGCCCTAATGTTAAAATCTGACGAAAAACCATAATTGAGATTAGCAAGAACGTTTAGATTGATGTGGAATGATTCTAGGTTAATTGGAAAACATGTTCCTATAATCAAAAATATGTGAATTTTCATGCATTAATTCTGTTTTGGTGATAGTATGTTGTTGGGTGATGATTGGAATTAATGGAGATTCGTAACAATGGAGAAAACTGAGTTTTTGATGAAAAACAAGCTGTATGAATCCACACAAGACAGTATGGATCGATGCATACTGTGAAAATTTTGAAAACCAGAAACTTTGAAAAGCTATGCATTGACTCATAGAGTCATGCATCGATTCATAAGAAGAAAAACAGGGTCATGTATCGATGCAAAAGAGTTATGGGTCGACACAAGGGAGTTATGCATCGACACATGATGCGTATGTGTCGACACATACTGAAGAAAACTTTAAAAATGCAGAAAATTTTATGTTATGCATCGATGCATACGAATTTTGAGTCGATGCAAGCTGATTATGCATTGATGCATAGCCTTATGCATCGATGCATACTGTATTGGACAGAACATGATTTTTTTGAAAACGATTTCGATCATATCTTTTCAAACGTAACTCCGTTTTAGGCATAGTTGGTATCGTTGGAAAGCTTAGAAAGAGTACTACTTAATGGAAATATTTTCAACACTAATAATTGAAATCTGGAAGGATTAATTTAGCTTCCTTAATCAGAACTCGTTGAGAATTTATGAATCATGTGTTGAATAATTGTGCAGAATGTTAACTTATGGGTTGTGATTAACATTTGATGATTAATATTGTTGTACCAGATGTTGTTGTTTTTATTATTAATTTATAATTGGAATTATGTTGTGTGTTCATGTTCCATGTTTTGAATTGTTGCATGCTTCTGATGTGCATGCATAAACATTTGGTAATGGTTCATTCCCATTGTGCGGAATTGAACTTGCAGGGCCAATAAACATACCTAATGGACAGAGGTAGTAAGGCTTGATTCTTGACCCGGTGATGTATGGGGGAATCATTGAATTGACGTTGTTTCTGAAGTGTAAGCGGAATAGGGTGTGGACTTGGTTCACGATTGGTACCACATGCATTTGAGTCTGCATTGCATATGTGATTGTAACATGTTAGGATGAATTCCAGTATTTCAGTTGCATTTAATTGTTGTTGTATGCATAATGAATGTTTGGATTGTGTTTGTGAATTGTATGTTAATGCTGTAAACAAGGGCGAATAATGAATTGATTGTTTTATTGCTTTTGAGAAATGTATAATGCATCTTAATTTTGATGAAATCTCACCCTTGCTTTAATGATTTCAGATTGAGGAGTATAGCTGCTAGAGAATTGGTGAAGACAACTTTTAGAGTTGTGCTACGTAGCTAGTCCGCGTGTCAGTGTCATGCTCTGGTAGTTGTAACACTGGGGAACGATTGATTGGAATTTTATGGATTTAAAACTGCTTCCTTTTGGTTTATTGTTTTGGAATAATTATGATTTGTATTATTATGGAGTTTATGTTATCTTTCCGCTGTTTAAACATAATCATTGGTTTTATTTCATTTAATACGTTCTTCAGTAAAAAGGCATGATTACTATTTTTTTTGGTTATTTGAATTAATTAAATTGTGACGCCCTTGATGTTATAATTAAAAATCTGATAAATCATATAAATCGCGGGTAAATTAGAAGGGGTGTTACAATAGTGGTATTAGAGCATAGTCGGTCGTGTCTTAGAGTCTTTATCCCTTTCGTATGCGACTAGTGCAAGGTAACACTGTCGATAATTTTGTACTGATGTGATTGTTTTGTAATGTTACAGAACAATGGCTGGAAGAGGTAACGGAAGAGACGATGCTACTATGGCTGAAGCCTTGGGAATGCTAGCTGGTGTGCTTGGAGGGAATCAGCTAGGAGCTGGTATTGGTGCTGATAGGAAATTGGGAAACTTTCAGAGGAACAATCCTCCATTGTTCAAAGGAACTCATGATCCCGAAGGTGCTTAGAAGTGGTTGACGGAGATTGAAAGGATATTCAAAGTAATTGATTGTGCTGAGGAGCTGAAGGTGAGGTATGGTACTCACATACTAGCAGAGGAAGCTGATGACTGGTGGGTTGCTACCAGAACTGAAATGGAAGAAGATGGTATTGCATTGACTTGGGCTGTGTTCAGGAGAGCTTTTCTGAGGAGATACTTTCCTGAAGACATTCGGGGCAAGAAGGAGATTGAGTTTCTGGAGCTCAACAAGGCAACAAGTCTGTGAGTGAGTATGCTTTGAAGTTTACTGAGTTGGCGAAGTACTATGCTCATTACACTAACGATGCAGATGGAGAATTTTCCAAATGTATCAAATTTGAGAATGGTCTTCGTGATGAGATCAAGCAGGGTATCAGGTATCAGCGCATCAGGAGGTTTTCTGATTTAGTAGACTGTAGTAGGATTCTAGAAAAGGATCTTGCTAGTACTAAGATGAATGCTCAAGGATATGTTGATCGTAAAGGAAAGAAACAGATGGATCGTGGTAAACCCTATGATAAGAGTAATCAGAAATCTGGTGGTTGGAAGAAGCCTAGTGGGGGAGATTCTGGTTCTTCCATTAAGTTCTACAGGTGTGGTGAGATAGGGCATCGAGCTAATGAATGCAAGAATGATGCAAAGAAGTGCAACAACTATGGAAGGTTTGGTCATGTAGCTGCTGAGTGCAGAGCCAGAAAGGTAACTTATTACAACTGTGGCGAAGAGGGTCATACTCGTCCGCAGTGTACTAAGCCAAAGAAAGAACAAGCTGGTGGGAAAGTGTTCGCTTTGTTAGGATCAGAGACTAAGCCAAATGATCGGTTGATTAAAGGTACATGTTTTATTAATGGCATACCTTTAATTGCGATTATTGATACTAGAGCGACACATTCTTTTATTGCTATGGATTGTGCTAAGAGATTGAACTTGGATATTTCTAATATGGATGGAAGTATGGTCATTGACACTCCTGCGTCGGGTTCAATGACTACTTCATATGTTTGTAGGAATTGTCCTATTGTAATTTTTGGTAGAGGTTTCGGTATGGATTTAGTATGCCTACCATTAGAACAACTTGATATCATCCTTGGAATGAACTGGTTGGTATTCAACCAGATTCATATTAACTGTTTTGAGAAGACGATTATTTTTCTTGAAGAAGCTAAAGTTGAAGATGTAACCATGTTAGTTAAGCAGATGAATTCAGCTGTTGAACATGGTGCTGTGGTGTTTATGTTGTATTCTTCGACGGAGGTGAAAGGAAAAGCTAAGAGTGGTGAATTGTCAGTGGTGAATGAATTTCCATAAGTGTTTCCAGGAGATGTTAGTGAGCTGCCACCTGAGAGAGAAGTGGAGTTTGCTATAGATTTGATTCCTGGAACTAGTTCGGTGTCGATGGCGCCTTATCGCATGTTGGCATCTGAATTGTCTGAGTTAAAGAAGCAGTTGGAGGAATTACTTGAGAAGAAGTTTATTCGTCCTAGTGTTTCACCGTGGGGTGCTCCGGTGTTGTTGGTTAAGAAGAAGAAAGGTACAATGAGACTGTGTGTTGATTACAGGCAGTTGAATAAAGTTACAATCAAGAATCGGTATCCATTACCGAGGATTGATGATTTGATGGATCAGTTAGTTGGAGCTTGTGTGTTCAGCAAGATTGATTTAAGGTCTGGGTATCATCAGATTCGTCTGAAGACGAAAGATATTCAGAAAACTGCATTTAGAATGAGGTATGGACATTATGAGTATTTTGTTATGCCGTTTGGAGTTACTAATGCACTTGGTGTTTTCATGGAGTATATGAACAGGATATTTCATCCGTATCTTGATAAGTTTGAGGTGGTGTTTATTGATGATATTCTGATCTATTCAAAGAATGATGAAGAGCATGCAAAACATCTTAGAGTTGTGTTAGTGTTTTAAGTTGGCATCAATTTTGGTAAAACTAGGCTTTAGAAATGTCTTGATAGATGTCATGACATTCAGAGATTGAAGATAAATCCTACTGGACAAGGATGGTAAAAGTACATTTCCGGGAAGCTAAAGTCAGCTGGAAATTGCGAAAATCGATGTCATAATGATGTTATGACATTCATGATATTCTGCGTCGCTTTTCCCGAGATTTTCGGAAGTTTGTTGAGCATTTTATTTATGTTTTTCGTTATTAGAAAGCATGCTCACGTGGCTGCTAGGTTAATCTTAATTAAACCTAAATTGGTTGTTGAACAAACCATGTTTTTAGGAGAGAATTAAGTAAACCCTAGCTATCTTTATGGAAGCCCAAAGATTCGGATCGCTTCTATATAAAGAATTCAACCCTTACTCTACGCGCCTCGAATCCATTGAAGACATTGAAGGCTTTTGTTTGTGTCGTTAAAGGTTTTAACAGCTTGGTCTTTGTAATTCTAGTTTCTCTTGTGAGCCAAGCAACTATCAATTGATAAGTGCATTGGACTAGGATTTGTTGTAAGGGTAGTTTATCACTCAAAGCTTTAAAGCACGAGTGTTTGTCTCTTGATTAAAGCTTTGAAGCAAGATCAAGATATTTTATTGAAGTGTGTCTTCACAATTCAATTAAACAATAGGTTGATATCACTGCGGTGATTGAGGGGGAGTGAGTAGGAACTCATATCTAAGTAGGACTTAGGTAAAAGGGTCATTGGGTAGTGATTAAGTGAGAAGGTCACAGGTGTGTTGGTGTAGAGTCTTTGAATTGATACTACTAATAGTGAACTTTATCCCCGGCTTGGTAGCCTCGCGTAGGTTTGTTAGAACCGAACGGGAACAACTTATTATGTTATTTATCGCTTTCTATATTTATCGTGTGAATTGTTAAAGCAAAGTCGACATCGTGTCATAACATTCTCGTGACATTAAGTATCCGTGCCGAAATTTCAATTGGCATCGCGGGCACCGCTTGTTATTTCTGGGTGAGATCTAGGGATTATAGTTTCTGGCTTGATGGATAAGGAAACAGGATTTGGAGGTAGACCACCTATTCTAGATGGGTCTAATTATGAGTACTGGAAGCCTCGTATGGTTGCCTTCTTAAGATCAGTGGATATCAAGGCTTGGAGAGCTGCTGATAAAGGATGGAAACATCCAACCAAGGTTGAGAAAGATGGGACTACTGTCTTGAAACCTGAGGAAGAATGGAGCAAAGAGGAAGAGGAGCTTGCCCTAGGGAATTCTAAAGCACTGAATGCTTTATTTAATGGTATTGACAGAAACATCTTCAGATTGGTTCATCAATGTGAACTGGCCAAGGATGTTTGGGACACCCTCAAAACCACTCATGAGGGAACATCCAAGGTGAAGATGTCAAGACTTCAGATGCTCACTACCAAATTTGAGAATTTGAAGATGAAGGAAGATGAGACTATTCATGAGTTTCACATGAATGTTTTGGAGATTGCCAATGCCTCAGGAGCTCTTGGTGAAAAGATGTCAGAGGAGAAGCTAGTGAGGAAAATTCTCAGATCCTTGCCTAAAAGATTTGCAATGAAAGTAACTGCAATAGAGGAGGCACAAGACATCAGCACCCTGAAAGTTGAAGAGCTTATTGGATCTCTTATGACTTTTGAGATGGGAATCAGTGAAACTGCTGAAAGAACAAAGCATATCACTTGTATCCAATCTTCAAGAAGGATGCAAGGTGGAAGATGAGAAGAAGATATCCAAGCTATAGCTATGCTTGGAAGACAGTTCAACAAACTCATCAAGAGGATTGATCCAAAGTCAAGGTCAAATGTCAAGGACATTCCATCCGACATCAATGATCTTATGACTCCAGAAGATCCAGTCAAAGAAAAAGGAAGTCAAAGCAGGAGGTCCAATGTTATGAATGTGAAGGATATGGACACATTAAAGTGAATGTCCCACCTTTCTTAAGAAACAAAAGAAAGGAATGGTCACTTGTCCGATTCGAAGTGAATCGAGGAAGAAGCGACTAATCTTGTCACCGCATCTTCGGAAGTTGTAATTGGATAATAACTCTAGTGATGAGGAAGTGACCTTTGAAGAACTTCGATACTTACAAGAAACCGTATCGGTGGTGAAGTATGTCACCGAATGAAAAAAAAAGATGATTGAGAAGTTGGAGGCGTAAAATGTGAAGTGGAAGTGAAGGAGAATACAAACACTATAAGACATCTCAACGGTGAAATTACGTGTTAAATTCCAAGCTTGATCGATGACTAAATCACAAAATGTCGACCTCGAATGAAAATTGGAAGAAATTCTTCACTGGGCAAAATGTCGGAAACAAGCATGGTCTAGGATATGTGGTCAAAGGAACCGTAGTGACAAGAAAAAGAAGAGGCCTAGGAAACCAAAGTCAAGGCATGTCACAACATTGGGATCAACATCGGATCGAGAAACATGAAGAAGAAGTTTCAAAGATGGAGATGTCATCATTGTGGAAGGTTTGGACACATAAAACCCTTCATTATAGGCTACATGGATACCCTAATCGACTCCTATGTTAAGCCTAAAACATCAAAGTACCATACACTCAAAAGTGGAAGAAGAGGATCAAGCAATGATTGCTCACACTTCTCTTAGAGTGTCCAAGGAAGATTGGTACTTTGACTGGGTGTTCTAAGCATACGACCGAACAAAACCCATGAATAATGTCAAACCTCATTCCACCAGCTTTGTTACCTTTGGAGATGGAGCTAAAGGAGAAATCAAAGGTGTTGGAAACTTAGACTGCTCTGGAGTTCCAAATCTAAGTGGAGTGCTGCCGGTAAAAGGCTTGCTAACCTCATAAGCATAAGTCGCCTATGTGATATGGGATTCAAAGTTAACTTCACTAGATCCGAATGTCTTGTAATCAATGATCAACAAGAAGTAGTTATGAGAGGAATCAGATCAAAAGACAACTGTTACATGTGGGAATCTGAGAACACCAACCTCTCATCTGTATGTTCCACAGACAAAGATGAAAAGGAGGTCAAGTTGTGGCACCAAAAACTAGGACATCTACATCTCAGAGGAATGAAAAAGATCATCTCAATGGAGGCTGTCAGAGGGATACCAAGACTTCACATTGATGAAGGAAGGGTGTGTGGTGAGTGCCAGTTGGAAAGCAAACCGTAATGTCACACCCAATGTCTAGACATCGACCACATCTAAATCGAGCCTGCATGGACTTGATAGGGCCTATCAGTTGAAAGCCTTGGTGGAAAAAGATATGCCTATGTTGTTGTGGATGACTTCTCGGATTTACGGATAAACTTCATCAAAGAAAAATCTGAAGTGTTTGATGTCTTTAAGGAGTTGTGCAAAAGACTTCAGAGAGAGAAGGAAAGCTGTATTGTCAGAATAAGAAGTGACCATGGAAAAGAATTTGAGAATAGCAAGTTTGATGAATTCTGTTCCTCAGAAGGGATCAACCATGAGTTCTCTTCTCCTATAACACCACAACAAAATGGGGTTGTGGAAAGAAAGAATAGGACTATACAGGAATCTGCCAGAGCAATGATTCATGCTAAGAAACTTCCTATTCATTTTTGGGCTGAAGCTATGAATACAGCTTGCTATGTTCACAACAGGGTTACCTTAAGAAAGGGAACTGTCTCCACCCTGTATGAGCTATGGAAAGGAAGAAAACCAACTGTGAAATACTTTCATGTGTTTGGGAGCAAATGCTATATTCTGACAGATCGTGATCAAAGGAGAAAAATGGATTCTAAGAGTGATGAAGGCATTTTTCTGGGATACTCCACAAACAAGAGCATATAGGTATTCAACTTCGTAACCCGGTTATGATGGAGTCTATTAATGTCATTGTTGATGATCATTATCGAGCACAATGTCCCATATGATGTTGAGACATGGTTTGAGACATCACCTCAAGTACCGATAAGGAAAATGTTCCTAATCCTACTTCACCTAAATCAACACGAGGAAGCAAACAAAGATCCCTCAATCAGATTCGGAAAGATCATCCAAAGGATCTCATCATTGGAGACCCAACCAAAGGTGTTGTTACAAGATCCGAGAAACTCAAACTCACCTTCGTGTCAAAAATAGAGCCAAAGAATGTCAAAGAAGCTCTATGTGATGAATTTTGATTGAGCAATGCAAGAGGAATTGAACCAGTTCAAGCAACATGAAGTATGGGAATTAGTTCCTAGACCAGAAGGAACCAACATCATTGGCACTAAGTGGATCTACAAGAACAAGTCCGATGCGTAGGACCACCGTGAATAAAGCAAGACTTGTTGCTCAGGGTTACACTCAAGTGGAGGGAATTGACTTTGATGAGACCTTTGCACCAGTGGCTAGACTGGAATCAATCAGGCTTCTACTAGGAGTTGCTTGCATTCTGAAATTCAAATTATTTCAGATGGATGTGAAAAGTGCCTTCCTAAATGGCTACTTAAATGAGGAAGTATATGTAGAATGAAAAGGATTTGTGGATCCAAGTTTTCCTGAACATGTCTACAGATTAAGGAAAGCCCTATATGGTCTAAAACAAGCCCCTAGGGCCTGGTATGAAAGGCTGACCAAGTTTCTTACAGACAAAGGATACAGGAAAGAAGGATTGGATAAAACTCTCTTTGTCAAGAATGAAGGTGGAAAGGTTATGGTGGCTCAAATCTATGTTGATGACATAGTATTTGGAGGAATGTCAGAGACAATGGTGAAACAATTTGCCAATCAAATACAAGCAGAGTTTGAAATGAGTCTCATGGGAGAGTTAACTTACTTCCTTGGATTGCAAGTCACACAGATGGAAGATTCAACATTTCTTTCACAAAGCAAGTATGCAAGGAATATTGTCAAGAAGTTTGGAATGGAGAATGCCAACCATAAAAGGACTCCTGCTCCTACACATTTGAAGTTGACCAAGGATGCAAGTGGAGAAAAGGTTGATCAAAGTTTATATAGAAGCATGATAGGGAGCTTGTTGTACCTAATACCACAGACCGACATTGCTTATGCAAGGTATGTGCAAGATATCAAGTCGAGCCTAAAGTAAGTCACATTAACCGTGAAAAGAATCGAAATATGTGTGTGGAACTTGCAATTATGGTATCCTATATTCCCATGGATGTGAACCAATTCGGATACTATGATCTTGATGGAAGTCTGATGAGGAAAAGTACCTCGGAGGATGCTTCTTCTTGGGAAACAATCTTGTTTCTTGGTTTAGCAAGAAGCAAAGTGTCCCTATCCACCAAGTCAATACATAGCGGTGGTAGCTTGTTCTCAAATGGTCCGATGAAGCATATCTTTTCGAGTACAATGTCACAGGATGTCATGACATTGTACCGTGACAACTGAGTGCTATTAATATATCAAAGAATCCTATACAACACAGTAGGACTAAGCACATAGACATTAGACATCACTTCATCAGAGAACTTGTGGAGGAGAAGGTGATTAAATTGGATCATGTAGTCACAGAACTTCAACTGGCTGACATTTTTACCAAGGCTCTTGATGCTAGTCAATTTGAAAACTTAAGGAGCAAACGGGCATTTGTCAAGATGAGGAATTGTAGCAATTAAGATTGCCTCCAAGAAAGGGAAGAGACCATTTATTAATTATAAGTGGGTCAGTTGATTATTTACCTCTTATTTTTATAGGTTTCAAGAATGTGAAAAGACTCCTCCATATAATAGCCTTTTCATTTGAAAGTATCATACCTTCTCCATCCAATGATACTCTCAACCGTCACTCTTGGTCTCGATTCTCAACCTTTCCCGAGAAATATGTCTTCCTCATCCTCCTCGATTCGATTGCTCATCTCCCACCATGGTCGAGATTAGGGCATTTGTCAAGCCATGGATATTGAACCCGTGAAGGTCTCCCTCGGCTCAATGGCAATCGACTCGAATCGCATGCATGAAGGATCAAGGTTCATCGCTCTGGTAAGACTACTCTTCTTCCCCTTGAGATAAGAAATAGGAAGGTACCAAGTATGTAGAGGAAGCCATTGCTAGGATAGTCACCGTAATCCTAGACGAACATCACTGCTCCTCGGAATTTCGCCTCTTAATCAAAGACCTGCTAGCCCTAGTTTAGCAGATGATCCAGATGTCACAAAGAATGTCATGACATCTGATGATCACGTCCAGGCAACTCATGTGAACCCTAATTCTTCTGATTTCCCTGTCAAAGCAAAGGGAGGTATTCCTGGTCCTCAAGTTGAGCAAATAACCAGAACTAGAACTTCCTCAAAGAAGTATAGAGCTAAATTTGCTGGTTGTTCAAAATGCAAAAGGACACCAATGGTCAAGAAAAGGAAAGCTCCTGAACCTGCAAAGCCTGAACAAGCTTCTGATAAGGCAGATGATGCTGATGCTGCTAACAAAGAAGATGCCTCTTCAGTAGAGGAGAGAAACTAATTAAGTTGCTGTGTTGCTTTCTTTATCTGTTTTGTATTCATCCATTTCCCTTCGTTATTTGTATTCGCTCGCTTTGTGTCCATTTGTTCTTCCTTTTGGATGATGTAAACATTGTAATGACCGTGATGTATCCTGTTATACTTCCGGTACTTAATTACTGGTATATTATTTTTTTTGTTGCTGATGACACTTTTGATTAAAAGGTTTGGGGACAATTGTATGGTTTCCTTTGGCCCTTTGTGGCTAAAAAGGGGGAGAAGAAATATTGTGGGAAGTATTGATTTTTGGGAAACTGTATGGGAGTTTAAAATTTGTGGGCAATTGTATGTAGGGAAATTGTGGGAATGTTGGGACTTTGTATGGGTAGAATTTATCTTCTCTTAGTTCTAGTCACTGAAGCTTAGGAAAGCTTAGGAAATCTTAGAACTAGGTTGTTAGTCTTCTGCATTTGTACTCTGATAGGTCAAGTAGTTTTAGCCAAAAATGTGCCAAAGGGGGAGTTTGTTAGTGTTTTAAGTTGGCATCAATTTTGGTAAAACTAGGCTTTAGAAATGTCTTGATAGATGTCATGACATTCGAGATTGAAGATAAATCCTCTGGACAAGGATGGTAAAAGTACAACATGGAAGCTAAAGTCTTGAAATTTGAAAATACCGATGTCATAATGGATGTTATGACATTCAGGTGACATTCTGCTCGTAATCGAGTTTTCCCGAGATTTTTCGGAAGTTTGTTGGAGCATTTTATTTATGTTTTTCTGTTATTAGAAAGCATGCTCACGTGGCTGCTAGGTTAATCTTAATTAAACCTAAATTGGTTGTTGAACAAACCATGTTTTTAGGAGAGAATTAAGTAAACCCTAGCTATCTTTATGGAAGCCCAAAATCAAGATTCGGATCGCTTCTATATAAAGAATTCAACCCTTACTCTACCACGCCTCGATTCCATTGAAGACATTGAAGGCTTTTGTTTGTGTAATCGTTAAAGGTTTTAACAATTGGTCTTTGTAATTCTAGTTTCTCTTGTGAGCCAAGCAACTATCAATTAATAAGTGCATTGGACTAGGATTTGTTGTAAGGGTAGTTTATCACTCAAAGCTTTAAAGCACGAGTGTTTGTCTCTTGATTAAAGCTTTGAAGCAAGATCAAGATATTTTATTGAAGTGTGTCTTCACAATTCAATTAAACAATAGGTTGATATCATCGGTGATTGAGGGGAGTGAGTAGAACTCATATCTAAGTAGGACTTAGGTAAAAGGGTCATTGGGTAGTGATTAAGTGAGAAGGTCATCAGCGTGTGTTGGTTAGAGTCTTTGAATTGATACTACTAATAGTGAACTTTATCCCGGCTTGGTAGCCTCACGTAGGTTTGTTAGAACCGAATGGTGAACAACTTATTGTGTTATTTATCGCTTTCTATATTTATCGTGTGATTGTTAAAGCGGTCGACATCGTGTCATAACATTCTCTGTGACATTAAGTATCTGCTGCCAGGAATTTCAAGTTGTATTGGAATTGTTGAAAGAGAAGAAGTTGTATGCGAAGTTATCTAAGTGTGAGTTCTGGTTAAGTGAAGTAATATTTCTTGGTCATGTGATTTCCAAGAATGGTATTGTTGTTGATCCTACGAAGGTAGAAGTGGTATCTCAGTGGGAAGCGCCGAAGAATGCTTCTGAAATCCGTAGTTTTCTTGGTCTTGCAGGTTACTACAGAAAGTTCATTGAAGGATTTTCGAAGTTAGCTTTGTCGTTGACTAAGTTGACAAGAAAGGGTCAAGTGTTTGTTTGGGATTCTGAATGTGAGAAAGGATTCCAAGAGTTGAAGAAGAGGTTAACTAGTGCTCCGATTCTAATTTTGCCGAATCCGGCAGAATCTTTTGTTGTGTATTGTGATGCATCGTTGATGGGATTAGGTGGTCTTTTGATGCAAGATAAGCAGGTTGTGGCTTATGCTTCAAGACAATTAAAGGTTCATGAAAGGAATTATCCGACTCATGATTTAGAATTGGCAGCAGTAGTATTTGTTTTGAACTTGTGGAGACATTACTTGTATGGTTCTCGATTTGAGGTATTCAGTGATCACAAGAGTCTGAAATATCTCTTCGATCAGAAAGAGTTGAGTATGAGGCAGAGAAGATGGTTAGAATTTCTCAAGGATTATGATTTTGGTTTGAATTACCATCCTGGTAAGGCAAATGTTGTTGCAAATGCATTGAGTAGAAAGTCCTTGCACATGTCTATAATGATGGTTCGTGAATTGGAATTGGTTGAGCAATTCAGAGATTTGAGTTTGGTATGCGAGACTACTTCTGATAGTGTTAAATTGGGTATGTTGAAGTTGACTAGTGGTATTCTTGAGGAAATTCGAACTGGACAGAAATCTGATGTTGTTTTGGTGGATAAGTTGACATTGATCAACCAAGGTCAAGGAGGTGAATTCCGAATCGATGAGAATGGTGTTATGAGATTTGGTGACAGAGTTTGTGTACCAAATATTGCAGAACTTCGGAAGAGTATTTTGGAAGAAGGACATCATAGTGGATTGAGTATTCATCCCGGTGCTACTAAGATGTATCATGACTTGAAAAATTTATTTTGGTGGCCTGGAATGAAAAAGGAAATTGCCGAGTTTGTTTATGCCTGTTTGGTTTGTCAGAAGTCAAAGATTGAACATCAGAAACCATCAAGATTGATGGAACCGTTGTTTGTTCCGGAATGAAAATGGGATGGCATTTCTATGGATTTTGTATCTGGTTTGCCTAGGACAGCAAATAATTGTGATTTTATTTGGGTTATTGTTGATCGGTTGACAAAGTCTGCTCACTTCATTCCGATAAGAATGGATTATCCTATGGAGAGGTTGGCAGAATTGTATGTTGAGAAGATTATAAGTTTGCATGGTATTCCTTCTAGTATTGTGTTGGATAGAGATCCAAGGTTTACGTCTAAGTTTTGGACGGGGCTGCAAGAAGCTTTGGATACTAAGTTGAGGTTGAGTTCCGCTTATCATCCACAGACAGATGGTCAGACGGAGAGAACAATTCAGTCGTTAGAGGATTTGTTGAGAGCTTGTGTGTTGGAGAAAGGTGGAGCATGGGATAGTTATTTACCATTGATTGAGTTTACCTACAACAATAGTTTTCATTCGAGTATTGGTATGGCTCCGTTTGAGGCATTGTATGGTAGGAGGTGTCGGACACCATTGTGTTGGTACGAATATGGAGAAAGTGCTGTGATTGGACCAGAGATTGTCCAACAGACTTCAGAAAAGATCAAGATGATTCAGGAGAAGATGAGAGCTTCGTAGTCGCCGAAGAGTTATCATGATAAGAGGAGGAAGGATCTTGAGTTTAGTGAAGGAGATCATGTGTTTATGCGAGTTACTCCGATGACTGGTATTGGTCGAGCCTTGAAGTCAAAGAAGTTGACTCCACGCTTTATTGGTCCGTATCAGATTACCAAGAAGGTTGGAAGAGTTTCTTATCAGACTGCTTTACCACCGTCACTTGTGAATTTGCATGATGCCTTCCATGTATCCCAGTTGAGGAAGTACATTGCTGATCTGTTTCATGAGATTCAGGTGGATGATATACAGGTGCGGGATAACTTAACTGTTGAGGCATTACCTGCGAGAATCAAGGATCGGAAGGTGAAGCAATTGCGAGGTAAAGAGATAGCATTAGAGAAAGTAGCTTGGGGAGGACCAGTTGGTGGAAATGTAACTTGGGAACTGGAGAGCCAGATGAAGGACTCGTATCCCGAACTTTTCGTCTAAGGTATGTTTTCGAGGACAAAAACTCTTTTAGTAGGGGAGAGTTGTGACACCCCAAATTAATTTAATTATTAAATAATTAGAAATTTAATTATTAATTTAATTAAAGGTTTAATTATTGGTATATTTGAATTAAATGGATTTAATTCTTAAATTTAAATAAAGGAAGGTTAGGGGTGTAAGGTTGAATTGGAGGTGTGTGGAGTAAAAAGCTCTACTAAATCCTAACTAATTTATTTCTATTATTTGGCAAATAAAAAGGAATAAATAAAGGAATAAAAGGAAAAAGTGTGAGGAAAAGGAATTAGGATTGCATACTACGTGAAATTGGAAAAGAGAAGAGAAAAGTGGAGAAAGATCCAAACGCCGAGAATTCGAAGATTCATCGCGAGGTAGGGGGATTGAATCTGATTTTTCTGCCTTATAGGATTTGAGAATCGATAGAGTAATTCAATCCGTTAGGAATCTCGAATTCAGATAATTGAATATGCCCTAATGTTAAAATCCGACGAAAAACCATAATTGAGATTAGCAAGAACGATTAGATTGATGTGGAATGATTCTAGGTTAATTGGAAAACATGTTCCTATAATCAAAAGTATGTGAATTTTCATGCATTAATTCCGTTTTGGTGATAGTATGTTGTTGGGTGATGATTGGAATTAATGGAGATTCGTAACAGTGGAGAAAACTGAGTTTTTGATGAAAAACAAGCTGTATGAATCGACACAAGACAATATGGATCGATGCATACTGTGAAAATTTGGAAAACCAGAAAATTTGAAAAGCTATGCATCGACTCATAGAGTCATGCATCGATTCATAAGAAGAAAAACAGGGCCATGTATCGATGCAAAAGAGTTATGGGTCGACACAAGGGAGTTATGCATCGACACATGATGCGTATGTGTCGACACATACTGAAGAAAACTTTAAAAATGCAGAAAATTTTATGTTATGCATCGATGCATACGAATTTTGAGTCGATGCAAGCTGATTATGCATTGATGCATACTGTATAGGACAGAACATGATTTTTCTGAAAACGATTTCGATCATATCTTTTCAACCGTAACTCCGTTTTAGGCATAGTTCGTATCGTTGGAAAGCTTAGAAAGAGTACTACTTAATGGAAATATTTTCAACACTAATAATTGAAATCTAGTAGGATTAATTTAGCTTCCTTAATCAGAACTCGTTGACAATTTATGAATCATGTGTTGAATAATTGTGCAGAATGTTAACTTATGGGTTGTGATTAACATTTGATGATTAAGATTGTTGTACCAGATGCTGTTGTTGTTATTAATTTATAATTGGAATTATGCTGTGTGTTCATGTTCCATGTTTTGAATTGTTGCATGCTTCTGATGTGCATGCATGAACATTTGGTAATGGTTCATTCCCATTGTGCGGAATTGAACTTGCAGGACCAATAAACTTACCTAATGGACACAGGTAGTGAGGCTAGATTCTTGACCCGGTGATGTATGGGGGAATCATTGAATTGACGCTGTTTCCAAAGTGTAAGCGGAACAGGGTGTGGACTTGGTTCACGATTGGTACCACATGCATTTGAATCTGCATTGCATATGTGATTGTAACATGTTAGGATGAATTCCAGTGTTTCAATTGCATTTAATTGTTGTTGTATGCATAATGAATGTTTCGATTGTGTTTGCGAATTGTATGCTATTGCTATTAACAAGGGTGAATAATGAATTTATTGTTTTATTGCTTTTGAGAAATGCATAATGCATCTTAATTTTGATGAAATCTCACCCTTACTTTAATGATTTCAGATTGAGGAGTATAGCTGCTAGAGAATTGGTGAGGACAACTTTTAGAGTTGTGGTACGTAGTTAGTCTGCATGTCAGTGTCATGCTCTGGTAGTTGTAACCCTGGGGAACGGTTGATTGGAATTTTATGGATTTAAAACTGCTTCCTTTTGGTTTATTGTTTTGGAATAATTATGATTTGTACTATTCCGGAGTTGATGTTATCTTTCCGCTGTTTAAACATAATCATTGGTTTTATTTCATTTAATACGTTCTTCAGTAAAAAGGCATGATTACTGTTTTTTTGGTTATTTGAATTAATTAAATTGTGACGCCCTGGATGTTATAATTAAAACTCTGATAAATTATATAAATCGCGGGTAAATTAGAAGGGGTGTTACAGTTACAATCAGCAACGGAGACCCCATCATACATCTCTATTCCTACTTCTCATGGAAAGGAAAGAAATAAAGTTCCTACTTCTCATGATCTCTAGAAAGCAATAAATGCAGAAAGATAAACTAGAAGCAGTATAATACCAAATGGATATCAATCCGTAGCAAGCAAGTAAAGTGTAACTACTCCAAAAAACTTCGAGTAAGCTACCATCAACAAAGCAATAATAAAAAATTTCTTGATCAACATAATCCAAGAAGTGATTCATGAAAAGTGTGCGTGTAACGGACATATCCTCACTACAATCGGAACACCTGCACAAGGGAACATATGCAGACAAAATAGCAGAATATGTATTTCTCTTGTCGCATGAATAAACAAAGCAAAATGCGCCTAAGACGCAAACAACACCAAGGGCAAAGTGGTAACCACGGGTGAAGTGGTGTGTTAGTGCACCAAGATTAGGTAACTAACCAACTATCCTAAATTTATCTTGCATAAGTCAACAAACACGTCAAAAATAACAAGGAGGTCAAAATAGTTACATATTCACATCGCAGGTTAAAATATGATCTAAATGCGAAGAAATGAAATGTGAACATGTATAGAAACATAAGAATGGAAAATCGGGCAGCCACACATACATAATACAAAATTCCCCATGAACAATATGAAAACCAAGCTAACTCCATCACAATAGTCCAAAAATAAAATGCTAAACATAACTAGAGATCAAGAGAAATCGGAAACCAAAAATCTATAGTAAAATGGCCTAAAACGCATTATTCACAAAGAAATCGGGAGACAGAGTGTAACTTCCAAATACGGGGCAGCATATACATATTCTAAATCTTACCTAACATTTTTCTAATATAGAGGGAAAAATTACAAATTAATCATGCAAGAGGAACCTAGAAGAACTATACAATTATCAAACTAGTTCCTAAGAACTGTACCGCTATGGGCTAGCTTTAAAGCTCTACCTACAACACTAAGGCAAGGGTCATATATAACTACAATTAACTTGGAAGGAATGTACTAAAGTTTCTAAGAGATACATGGTATCATACTCCAACAATTAGTCAATTCAAATGGATCAGCACCACACATGCCTATGTAGTACTTCCCTAAGCCTGATATCTTGAACCATGAGGATTTTCAAGTCACCCTTCCAAGACCAAAGTTGTAGAGGGGATTTGTACGAACAACTTTCGTTTTGAAATTTTCTTGAATCGACGCCCGTAGCATACCTTAAAATGACCCTGAAGTTAAGAGGTTATAATTTGATAAAATGAATGTCGGCGAAAATTCACCAAATATTTTTCCATGACTATACGGCCTTATAAATCTCGAATGAATTCAATTTCTTCGGGAAAGTTGTAGCTTTCCGCGAGGCGAACAACTTTGAATCTGAACACTTTTTGATACAGAGTTGGGAACCATGAGAAGATCGAACACGAAGACGTCAGCTTGTCCATAGAAAGAAGCACTCAAAAAATTGTGTCGAATAGTATGAAGATGAAAAACTCATAACTTCCGAGCTTCGTAATTTTCGATCCGAATCCCGAATAGATTTAACTTCTTCGGCAAAGTTGTAGACTGCCGTGAGAAGAACAATTTTGAAGTTGAACATTTTCTGAAACATAGTCGGTAACTAAGAGAAAATCGAACCCGAAGTCGTCAGTCTGGCCATATGAAAAATCCAGCGAAATTTTCACTGAGTGTTGAAAGTTTAAAAATGACAAATTCATAACTTCCGAACTTTTTAAATTTTGATCCGAGTCCCGAATTAATTCGGTTTCTTCGGAAAATTTATAGGTTATCGTGAAATGAACAACTTTGATTTTGAACTCAACGCAAAATGACGTTTGGAAATACATGTGAAATATCTCTGAAGTCGAGCACTTGACCATGTTAAAAGATCTCCAAATTTTCACTAAGTATAAACTTCAAAAGTTGTAAACTTCAAACTTCAGAGCCTCATAATTCGAACACTGAGAATTTTTAGAGAAATCCTTACAAGGTCAAATTTGAAGTACGAAATATGCTCTTTCTAATGATTACAAGTTCGCGAAATCCCGACCACAGACGAACGAGATAGAGAGTCGACAACATGACCACGTACAAGATTACTTAAAATGAAAGAAATCTCAATTTTATTTGATTCTTCCGAATTTTCTCAAAAAAATGACCACATTTTCTCAAATCTCGTAAGACAATAATTTTAACCAAAAATCCATCTGGTCAAACTTTGACTTTGTTGACTTTTCAATATGCACACTCGAACCTGTCATCTTCCGACCATTCTGGATTTTTTTTATGAATCGTATGGATCAATAAGTCATATACATATACTCTGAAACTCACTAAAACCATGGAATCGCTTCAGGCTCAAATATTCGACGATGACCTGCTCTTGCTCGAAACCCTTAATCAACATCCATATGATATGAGACCAAAACATCAAAACCCCGATTCTCAAGAGATAATTAGAAACTTCTGGATATACACATCTTGTACATTGAGATGACACCTGCAATAACGACACCTCAGATATTCTGCTTTTGGGAGCCAAACATCTTCTTCAGAGTGGTATACACTCACATAATTGAAAAAATCTCTATCCCATGGTTAATGCATGAATGATACGTATGTTTATGATAATGAAACTATAAGCCAGAAATACTAAACTGAAGAGGGTAAATTTTGGGGTACAACAACTGCCCCTATTTAATCATCATTTACCCTGGAGCGAGGTTAGCGTCCCGCCTTCGAAGCGACAAGGTGAAAGGTGATTGAATACAAATATGAACTCAAAAATTTACACTCTGAATTCCAAAAAAAATGTTAAAACAGATAAGTGTGAGGGCTAGAAACACTGGCCAGACCCCAAAACAAAAGGAAGATAGTGCACCCGGAAACATGGGACAACAAAGAAATGACGACTAGGAGAACGCTAGACTTTAAACATGATACGCAAACACATTGCTCTAGAGAATAGGGGAAACAAAGAGGAAAAAGAAGACTAGGAGAACTCTAGATTTCAATCAGGACAACACACCCTTGCGCCCGAGGATGGGGAAACAACAAGGAAAAGAAGACTATGAGAACACTAGACTTCAATCAGGAACTCAAACATGTTGATCTCGAGAACAGGGGAAGCAACAAGGAAACGAAAACTAGGAGAGCGCTTGACTTCAATCAGGAAAACACACCGTTGCACCCGATAACAGGGGAAACAACAAGGAAAAGAAGACTAGGAGAAAGCTAGACTTCAATCAGGATACGCAGATCCTCCGTGTCCTGGAGAGGAGAAACAAGCATTTCGCTCGCTCCGAACATGTTGATCCCTAGAGCAGGGGATACAAAATGGAAAAGAAGGCTAGGAGAACGCTATACTTAAATCAGGAAAACACACCCTAGTGTTGCACCCCAAAATTTGCCCTCCTGTTTTTACCAGGTCAAGAATCATGCATTTTATGAGCTCCTGAGACATGAGATTAAGAGTTTCTTGTGATTTGAGTTTTCCTTATTTCAAAGATGATTTATTTGGCTATTTTACTCAATTTAGAAAAGGTTTTAATGCGCAGCATCATGAGCCTAACAAAGATTTTCAAGAGTATTATTATACCCCAAATTTGCACCTTTCATATATTTCTAAACGCCATTATATCTTGAATGAGTACATTGGCCTAACGGATAGTATAATAAGTGTGTGAAGTTACAAATGCGAGAGGTCTTAAGTTCAAATCCTACATTCTCTACTTTTTTATTCTTCCCTTAATTACTAACTTTATTTGCATTATTATTAAATCACAAAAAAAAAAATTTTAAAAAATGTATTGTCTTTATTTTTTAAATCAATTATTTTCGTTTTTTTCATTTAGGATTTTAAAAAAAATATATTAATTTTTCTTTTTTATTTTATTATTAAAAAATAATTAAAAATTATAATAAATATATATAAAAAATGATTTAAAAAGATTTTGTTCAACTTTTTAGAATATTATAGTTTTTATGATAGTTTTCATTTTAGGAAAAAATCAATTTAATTGATTAAATATATTAAGAATTAAAATCAAATAAAATTTGATTTAAATTGTTGATTATATTAATCAATTCTCTTGATTATTACCATTTGTGTTAACTTAGTTTTCTTTCCTATATAAGAGGCCAATTCATTCACACAAAGGAGACTTTTCATGATGCACTCACACTGTAAATATTTTTGGAGACCAACTTTCTTTCTCCTAAAAAACACTTACACTTAACACCCTTTGTTATGGTACTCTAACCTTCTTCTTTTTTTTTACTAATTTTCATTTACAAAAATCACTCACATACAATGACTTTTATTCACAGACATGCACAAAAACATATGTTTTATCTCATTAACTATTATCAAATTGTATTTTTATATGAAGTTCCTATCTATTACTGCTACCTGCATGGTACCATGTAAGAATAATTTTACTCTTAACTTTATTCTTGATCTAACTCTTGGGATACACATAATTCATTTATTTTCTTTTCGTTAAAACTTAAAGTTAACTATTAAAGAAATATGTGAACTTTTCTCCTTTCATGAGCATTTTTTTCTTCGTTTTTGTTTCTATGTATGTTTGTGTTTCTACATATATTGTAATTTTGTGAGGTTTGGATAACTCTTTGTTACACAACAACAAGCCATAAACAACAATTGGTGTGCAAAAAATGAAAAATGTCATGAACAATCAACAAAGTACTTTCATCATCAATCCTACTAAATCCAACCACACCATAAACTCATGTATTGTTAATAAAATAAAATGAGAATAAAAAAGAGAGAATGTAAAAAAAAATGAAAAAAGAAGAATGGTGGAGTGCAGCCGTTGTCGAAAACGGATTCGCCGTCAAACCCGGCATACACCAATCCGATACTGCGCACCACCCTTATAATAGTCGGTAACTCACTACGATCTCCATTTTTATGTTTTGTTACTATAATTTTGCTTTGTATATATATTATGAATTGATTTATTGATCTGAAAAATGATTTAAGAATGGATTTTAATCTTATGTTAGCCTCGTTCTTTCCCTTAGTTACATCATAAAATACCACAAAAATATATTATTGTTTTTTTTTATTCTAACATTTTAATAGTGTTTCCTTCTTAATTTCAAACTTTTTTTTTAATTCAAAAACACAAAAAATATGATTCTCTTTAGTATTAGGTTAAACCGTCTAACCAATTCAAAATTTCATTTTTTTACTAACTTAAGAAAATCAAGACAATTTTCAAAAAAAGAATTATATTGATACTCTTTAACGCAAACGAGAAACTAGATATTAGCCGCTATTACGCGAGCTCGCATAAGTGTATCGCTTAAAGGTGGCCAATTTTAATTCCATAAAAAATACTAAACAAACCCATGAGAACTACGTAGACTCTGATTTCATCTCTTGATGAATACATAGGTATAAAGTGCAATGCTTTAACGAGTCACTAACCACTAACCGTGTGAAACACCCGGCCGAAAATCAATGGATATAACTATATATCAATGAAGTCGCCATCGAACGTTTTTTATCCCACCAAGAGGGAAAGGTAAACATCGAGTAAACCTGAAACGAAGAAATCACGGTCTTGCGACCGAGAGATCGGGTAAGGAAGTCTGTTACGCGAGGGGAAGGGATTAGCACCCCACGCGCCCGTAGTACTCTACGGTATCCGCTTTTACTTTCTATCTAATGGGTGTAAAGGTCTAACTATATCTGTATATGGTACAATGTATGCATATGTAAAAAGAAAAGAAAAGAAGAAAAAGAAAACACGGGGAAAAGAAGGAAATATTTACAAAGGTTGCTCGATCTAGCCCCGCGACAGGATGCCTACGTATTCCCTCGTGCAATGGGAAAGTCAGAGCGCCGTAGTTCGGCTCACTTGTTCTGGTTGGTTTTTATTTTATAGATTAGTAGACGAAACAGCAAACGATGACGAAGCATCAGCTACAGACGGGATGGTGAAACATCAAAAGCGGGATGACGAAACATCAACAAAAGGGATGACGAGACATCAAAGGATGAGATGGCGAAACATCAGAGGATGAAATGGCGAAACATCAGAGGATGAGATGGCGAAACATTGGAAGATGAAGAAGCATCAGCAGCAAACAGGACGACGAAACATCCTAGACTAATTGGTTTGTATCTTTTACTTTGGAAAAAGTTTCAGATTATTAGAATGTTTTAATGCACTTGACAAAAACAAGATTTTAATTTTAAGGATGCAAAAAGGATAAAGGTAAAATGGCTAAGGGAGACTAACCTATTTCTAAATCCTAATGTTATCATGCAAAGTTGATCCTAGGTTAAGGGTATAATCAAGGGGAGAAATCTACCTAAAGTTATCATGCATGGATGCCTAACTTAACGTCTAAACTCAAAAACTAACTTAATCGAGAAAAACCTAAGGGGAATCTGTTCGCGTTAAAAGGTGACGCGCTAGAGGATGCGAACGTGAGTTCGGATTCTCTGGCTCGAAACGATTTAATCTTTTGATTTGTTTATAAAGATGCCGCGAGCATCAAGCTTTATTATTTTCAACACAAGAAAGATGATTTAATGATTATGACAAAGGGGAAAGCTGAAATACCCTCAATTGATATTGGTATGCGTAACGACTAGCGCAAACTAGACGCAATGCATTGGGGAGATTCTGAGTAAGGGGGATTGTTATATAAAGGGAATAGATGGAGCACCCTAAATATATATAGTTATCTATAGCTTTTACATATGAATATGTTTGATATGTTTGTGTGTTTTAATTGCTATTTCTATGATTGGGAAAGTTTCTCCTTTGGGATTTTAAGAAAGACAGATTATGTGGGATTCTAGTGTTTGTTATTATTGTGCTCGCAAAGATCTGTGGATCTTCTGCATACATATCCCCTAGTGGGAATCAGAGCATTTGTAGCTCAGATCTAAAGGGATCTATGGTTTGTTTGGTCTGAGGGAGATAGAAATTTGCTCGGCAAGGATGAGACCTTGTGCCTACGTATTCTCAAACGGTTGTTGAGAAAGTCAGAGCAATCGTAGTTCCCACTTATGCTAGTGGAAAGCAACGAGATGTTAGTAAGAGACAGACAAATGTCATCTTAATGAAAATGTATCTAATCTATTTCATCACATACATTTTGAAAAGTTTGATTGATTAAAATATTTCATCGTAAGTATTAGGTGTTTTGCTTGAGTGTACAAGCGTTACCACTTACATGTTTAAGAAAGATGTTTGAAAAAAGATTGAATCTTTTAACTGTAAGCATTGGGTGTTTTGCTTGAGTATACAAGCGTTACCACTTACAATTAAGAGATGTTTTTGTTTGAAAACAGTTTTTGTATGTGATATGATAGATGAGATACTTCTTCCATAGAGATGATAGATGTCTAAATCTCGAGGAGAAATTGATTGGATTAAGGGATGCTTTTAAGAAGCCCATGGGTCCTTGTATTGTTAGCCCAAGAGGAGGCATTCCGAGGGTCATCGAGGGTCATCGAGGGTCCTTGTATGAAGCTCAAGAGGAAGCTATAGGGTATGGCTGGCTTTGTGTTAAAAGGGATTTCACCGAGAAACCATCCGTTTTTGAATAAGAGCAATTTCACCGGGAAATTTTACTCTCTGGGGATTTGAAAGTGATTTCACCGGGAAACCATCCTTTCAGGGTTCTATCTTAACGCGGGTGATTCTTTGTATTGGAAGCCCAATAGGAGGCTGTTAAGAGATTTCCTGTCTCTTTCATTGTATGATGCCCAAGAGAAGGCTAAACTCAATGAGGAGTTCTTTTGAACGAAGCCCAAGAGGAGGCTGACTCAACAGGGGAGTGTTGTCTTCTATGAAGCCTAAGCGGAGGCTAAACTCTGTGGGGAGAGTTTCTTTGTACAAAGCCCAAGAGAAGGCTAAACTCAACTGGGAATGAGTTGTCTTGTATAAAGCCCAAGCGGAGGCTAACTCATGCTGGTGATGAATTGTCTTGTATGAAGCCCAAGCGGAGGCTAAATTGTGGGGAACCTATTGATTAGTCTAATTGTTATGTTATAATTAGACAATTTGTATAAACAGGTGTGTGTGTGTGTGTGTGATATGTATTCACAGGAGTTTATGAAGGAAATATAAACAATGCAATGATGTTTATTTACAAAAGCTTATGAAATATAAACAAGTGTCTGTGAAACAAATGTTTAAAACGAGCGTAACTTGATTATTTACAAGTTTGAACTGTGTACAAGGAAGTGAATATGTACACGAACGAGTATTTATGTACAGACAAAAATGGATGTACATAGGAGGGTTAGGACTTACACCATAAGGGTGGCCCATTGGTTTGAAAGCAGTTTCACAGGGAATAATGCTCCTTTCAAAACCAATGGTATTCAATTGAATATACAGATGAAACGGAAACGAACGATCGAATTTTATCTGTGAAAAGTATCTGTATTATGTACAGACAAAGATTTGTATGAAAAGAATTTGATACGTACAAGGAAAAGGTACGTATGTACATAAAGAATGTTTGGTTTGTGTATACACAAGTGAAGTGGAAACAAACGATAGAAGTTTGTCTGTACTTGAGTATAAAATGTATCTGTGTTATGTACAGATGAAAATTTGTATGTATTTGAAGAGAGTTTGATATGTACAAAGAAATATTATGTACATAAAAGAATGTTATGGGACTTACACCGTGAAGGAGGCCCATTGGTTTGAAGGCAGTTTCACAGGGAATAATGCTCCTTTCAATACCAATGGTATCGGTGTATAAACAAACGAATAAAAACAAACGAACGAAATTTGTTTATGTTTGAATATTGACAATGATGATTTGAGTATGTACAAGTAAAACTAAATATGTACAAAAAGGATTGGGACTTACACCATAAGGGTGGCCCATGATCGATTGAGAAATTCGAGAGAAAACGAATTTGATTTTTATCGTTTAAATCGGATCGATCGTGGTAAAAGATGTAAGTTTTAATGAAATGTTTTGAAAAATGATTTGAAAAGTGTTTTGAAATGTAAGGTTCATTTATGAAAAGTTTTAAAAAAAATCGGAAGTCGAAAACTTGAAAATTTCACCTAAAAAGGAGGTTTGAAAAAGTGCTCAGAACGTCGTTTTCGGCTCGATTAAAATATGTTCAGATGAAAGTTTTTTCTGAAAATTTTTGCACTATCATAAAATAGATATATTTATTGACAAGTGTTTAAAAAATCATCTCAAAATGAGAAGTTTTGATTGGTCAAAAAAATTGTGAAAGTTTTATGAAAAACATGAAAAAATGGAAAGTTATTATAAAGAAATGGTCCTGATGGGAGTTGAACCCATGACCAAAGGGTGATACACGTGTCAGAAGAGACTAAGAGCAAGCAAGCTACCACTGAGCCAAACACGTTTCTGTGTTTAGTGGGCTAGAACACGTGTAAATGAGAGATTGGAAATTTAAAAATTCAAATTTTGAAAACAATGAAGAACACGCGCGCATCCTGGGTTCTTCATTTTGATCTTCAGATTGCCAAATTCAATCTAAAATCTTCGTTTCTCAACGAAATTGAATGATGTAAAAACGAAACTTGATCGATTTTGAACAACGAACATGATATTAACTGTTAATTGCATTTATTTTAAGCCCAAAACGATTTAGGTTTCGAAGAACACTATGAACCCTAAACTGAAAAATTCAAATTAAATGATGTATGTTTGATGATTCTTGGATTTTTTTGAGGGCTATTGATCGTTAGGAGTGCAGAAAGAAAACGGCCGTGAGTTTTTTCGTTTTAGTTCAAAGAAAATGGATATCACAGTTCGTGTTCTAACCTGGTAAAGTGAGAATCGAATTCGATCTTAGAGCGTTTCCAGAACGGATTTCTTGATCATTTGAGCTTCATCGGCATGTATGGAAGCTGTGTGAATGGTATGCTTGCTTTGAGCTTGCTTCAATCTTTCCAACCAAGTCAACCTGCACAGACTGAAAATGGCAACTGGATTTTGATGTTAATCGTGTTACAGTTGGCTGCTAATGGTCTGGATCATATACATGATGTATAGTGATAGTGTTTGAGTCATTGGAACAACAATTGCTCAAGCCAAACTAACAATTCGATTCATAAGGCAGTTTGGAAGTTTGAAAAAAAATGAAAATGAAATCTGATTTTTACTTGCTTTCCTTATGATCTTAAGCTCTAAACAAGTTTTATGTTGATATTGAAGCATGTTTGACACCAAATTTTAACATGTTTTCAACTGTTTTTCAAAAATGCAATAATTCTCCAATTTGCACTATGTTGCTTAATTTTCAAGAAAGAAGAATGAAAGCATGGATTTGTGATGCTTTGGTGTGAATTGAACTTGAATTTGTGAGCTATTTATAGGCAACAAGTTCTGAAATGTTAGGCAAAGAGGTACAAGCTTTTGGTGATTCAAAGATAGCTTAAGGGGTAAGAAAGACAATTGCCAAAAAAGGAAACTTCCTTTTTTCACCATGTGCTCATTTTTACAATTTGATCCAATCCTCTCAATTAGTATGAAAACTTTTGACTTTTTGTTGACTTTTTCAAATTCTTTGATTTTTCATGATCATGATGGATCATTTGAAGTATCTTGATGATTGAAAAGTTTTGTTTTGAAAATTTTGACCAAAAGTCAAAGTTTGACTTTTCTGTGCAGATGAATTTTCATCAGATGTTTCTGAAATTGACTGATGAAGTCTGTGAACTTCTGTGATGTTTTGACTCCAGAAATTAGGTCAAGATGTTGTATCTAAGATATAATGACCAATCTCTATCCAAAAAAGTCATTTCTTGTTCAAAAAGTCAGATAATTCTCATGCTCGATCAAAACCCTAATTGGTCGATCCTTGATTGATCTGTGAGAAAAATGGATGTCTGAAGATTAGAGGTTAATGATTTGATCAAGATAGATCAAATGAGGTGAGAAAAAGTCAAACCCTAATTGGGTGTCTCTTGAATCAGATGAAAATCTGATGAAACCCTAATTTTGACCTGTGAAATCCACACCCGATTAATGCTGTCTGAGCTGTTAGTTATGCAATGATGCAAAATGTAAGGTGGTATATTAGGTCAAAATTTGGGGTATGACAGATGCCCCTATTTAAGTTTCTTTAACCTGAGAGATGAAGATGACTATCTTCGTTTTGATAGGTGTAAAGAGACTTAAATATCAGAATACGCAAATTTGGACCTAAGATACCAAAAATGCGAATGATGCAAAATGATTGGAAAAAAAAAAATTTCACCCATATGACTATCAAAGAAATGACACAGTGGGGGGAATTTGTGAATACGTCCCTGCTGGGGAAAGAAAGATTCACAAAACATGTGAATATTCGTTTTTTGGGAAACAAAGAGATTACCTTCTGTCAGCCTCGTGACTATGTTTAAGGTAAGGGAAAATGATATTACCAATTATCAGCCTTGTGATAGTTTATGGTAATGAATCCTGAAGATTTTACCATTTATCAGCAACGTGATAACTATAACAAGGTAAATCTTGAGAAAATTTTGTTATGTATTCAGCTTTGTGAATAGCAGACAGTGAAAGAAACAGATTTTAAACGGGTTTTAAAGATATTACCAATTATCAGCAAAGTGATAACTATAACAAGGCAAATCTTTAGAAAATTGTTGTATATTCAGCTTTGTGAATAACAGACAGTGAAAGAAACAGATTTTAAACGGGTTTTAAAGATATTACCAATTATCAGCAAAGTGATAACTATAACAAGGCAAATCTTTAGAAAATTGCTGTATATTCAGCTTTGTGAATAACAGACAGTGAAAGAAACAGAACTCCAATGAGTTTTGCTTTCTTGGATACAATCTTGCCGAGGATCTCTCTTTTGAGAAGATGCGGGCATTTTGATTGACAGACACGGGTTTTCTTTATGACAGAAAAAACAACTGCTGGGAAATTTCTCGTATAGTCATGATTTTGACTTTGTTGAGAAGACAAATTTTTATGACAATTTTATGAATGAAGAGAAAGATAAGTGGCTCAGACGATGAGGCTATTGCTTATTGCTTTGTTGATTAGAGACAAGGTTCTATCCAGGAATGAACTGGAAAAGAAAAAATCAATCAAGAAATTATTCCCAATGAGGAATGACCTCAGCTGGGGAATATGGTGGAGAGAAGAAAATGCATTTCTTTGTTTGGGGACTCTGCCGGGGAAAAAAGGAAAATGTATCCTTTCTGTTTGGAGATATTCTACTGGGGACAAACTCGTACTTACATGAATAAGCGTGACTTATACCAGTGATATGGAAGCAAACATTTCAAAAGATGCAAAAATGCAATGAATGATGCTATCATGTATGAATGTCATGAATGTTATATGCATGCTAACAATACTTGACAAAGACACTAAAGAGATATTTGGGAAAAGGACCACGTCACAATTTGAACAAATACTCGGTGAAAATTGCAGCAATGGTGCAGATGTTCACTAATGAAGAATTTGAGTTGCAGGCTTTAAACTTTCAGAGAAAGGCACTTCATTGGCAACTTGGTTGGGGATTCTTTTTCGGATAAGAATACTGTCCTTTGATGATTTCTGCTGAGGAGAAGATTGCTGTAGCAGTTGCTTTTTTTATCCTTCGGAGATTGAAACACTCTTGGAGAAACTGTTGAAGTTCTTTCTGTGTTCATAGTTCAAAGGAAATTTTTTTTTGTTGTTTTAAAATTTTTGAAGTAAAAATTCATTAAAAACATTTTAGTTTCAAAAAGTGATTTTCACAATAAAAGCGTTATTTTGCAAAACAGAATAAAGTAGGAATTGCAAACAAAAAGCACAAGGCTCAAATTTATTGAATAGAATGGTAATCGACCAAATGCGTGATTCCATGAGCTATTTACAAGAGTTGGAAATGATAATTTATTGGGAAAAGGATACATTGAAAGCAAATAACCGCTATTATCCCTAACAACTTTGAATTCCAACTGTGTTTGTTGCTTCAGAAGAGTTGATTGAAGATCCGTTGATGGAAGATTCTTGATTTGGCAACCGATTGCGATTACTTTGTCATTTTTTTGTATCCTTATTTTTGCCTAGATTGCCTTTTCAAGTTTTCAATCTATCAGGATATTTTCTATTTATTGTCTCTAATTTTTGGCTGGATCGCCTTTTCGTGTTTTCAATCCACCGAGACGCTTTTTGCCTAAGCCGCCTTTTCGGTTTTCGACTTACCAGTGTTCTTTTGTTTTATTAGACAAAGTATTTCTTGATTGCATCAAGATTTACAGGATGCGGAGTTCATCACCGTCCATGGTTGTGAGAGTCATAGCACCGCCGTAAAAGCTTCTTTTGACGACGTATGGGCCTTCGTAGTTAGGAGTCCATTTACCCTAGAATCGTTGAAAAGGTAATCTTTTTAAGCACGAGGTCGCCTTCTAATTCACGAGGTCGGACCTTTTGTCGCTTTCTTCATTCTTCTTTGATAGAGTTGTCCGTGACACAGGCGGTCGCGCTTTTCTTCAATCAAGTTCAGTTGGTCGTATCTGCTTTGACACCATTCGGCCTCAGATAGCTTTGTTTCCATGAGAACTCTCATTGACGGGATCTCAACTTCTACGGGGAGCACTGCTTCCATACCGTATACTAGAGAAAAGGGAGTTGCCCCTGTTGAAGTGCGTCTTGTACGGTACCCATGCGAGCAAATGGCAGCATTTCATGCCAATCTTTGTAAGTGATGACCATCTTTTGGACGATCTTTTTGATATTCTTGTTGGCTGCTTCAACGACGCCGTTCATCTTTGGCCGGTAAGGAGATGAGTTATGATGCTCAATCTTGAACTCCTCACACAGTTCCTTCATCATTTTGTTGTTCAAGTTTGATCCATTGTCTGTAATGATCTTGCTCGGAACTCCATATCGGCAAATGAGGTTGTTCTTGATGAACCTCACAACCACTTGTCTTGTAACGTTGGCGTAGGATGCTGCTTCGACCCATTTGGTGAAGTAATCAATAACCACTAGAATGGAGCGATGTCTATTGGACGCTTTTGGTTCGATCATTCCGATCATGTCAATGCCCCACATGGAGAAAGGCCACGGAGAGAGAACGTTGAGTAGAGTCGGAGGCACATGGATTTTATCTGCGTAGATCTGGCACTTGTGACATCTTTTGACGTGTTTACAGCAATCGGATTCCATCGTTATCCAATAGTATCCTGCTCTCAAGATTTTTCTAGACATTGCATGCCCATTTGAATGGGTTCCAAAGGACCCTTCGTGTACTTCATGGATGATCGTGTCTGCTTCTTGTCTATCAACACATCTGAGCAGAACCATGTCGAAGTTTCTTTTGTAAACATCTTCATTGAGGAAGAAGTTTCTAGAGAGCCTCCTTAGAGTTTTCTTATCCTTGTACGATGCCCTGAGTGGGTACTCTCGTGTTTGAAGGAATCGTTTGATGTCATGGAACCACGGTTTATCGTCAAAGACTGCTTCTGTTGCAAATACATATGCAGGTCTTTCAAGGCGTTTGATGCGGATCTTAGGCATATCGTTCCAATCGTTGACTTTGAACATGGAAGATAGAGTGGCCAAGGCGTCTGCCATTCGATTTTGATCTCGAGGGATATGATGCAGCTCTACTTTGTTGAAGAAAGTCAACAACCGTCTTGCATAATCTCTGTAAGGGATTAGACCAAGATGATGAGTTTCATACTTGTCTTTGATTTGATTGATCACTAGGGCTGAATCTCCATATATGTCAAGGATCATGATCCTCAGGTCGATGGCTTCTTCAATACCCATGATGCATGCTTCATATTCTGCTATGTTGTTGGTGCAATCAAATAGCAATCTGGCGGAAAGCGGGATATGAGAACCCTCGGGAGTAATAATGACTGCCCCAATTCCATTCCCAAAAATTAATCGCTCCATCAAAGACTAAACCCCATCGGATTACGGATCGGTCCTTCTCCGGGTAGCGGTTCGTCGCAATCTTTCATCTTCAAGTACATAACATCCTCATCTGGGAAGTCATATTTGAGAGATGGAGATTCATTGAGCGGTTGATAAGCCAAGTGATCGGCGAGAATGCTTCCCTTAACCGCTTTTTGAGCGCGGTATTGGATGTCATATTCAGATAGTAGCATCTGCCATCGAGCGATTCTCCCGGTTAAGGCAGGCTTTTCAAAGACGTACTTGATCGGGTCCATTTTGGAGATTAACCAAGTCGTGTGATTGATCATGTACTGGCGGAGACGTTTTGAAGCCCACACCAAAGCGCAACATGTTTTCTCGAGCATAGAGTAACGAGTTTCACAGTCTGTGAATTTCTTACTCAGGTAGTAGATGGCATGCTCCTTCTTACCGGTTTCGTCTTGTTGTCCAAGTACGCAGCCCATGGACTCTTCTGGTAAGGTATATGATCAATGGTCTTCCTTCTACTGGAGGGATTAGTATTGGTGGTTCTGACAAGTATTCCTTGATACTGTCGAATGCTTTTTGACAATCGGCTGTCCATACAACCTTTTGATCTTTGGAGAAGCTTGAATATCGGCCCACGTGTGATCATCGAGAGATAAATCCGAGATGTAATTTAATCGTCCAAGAAATCCTCTTACTTGCTTTTCCGCGTGGCGTAGGCATTTCTGAATAGCCTTGACTTTGTCGTGGTCAACTTCAATTCCTTTTGACCGATGATGAAACCTAGAGTTTTCGGACCTCACCCCAAAGGTGCATTTGTTAGGATTCGTGCGGTGAAACTTCCTTAATCGTTGAAACAATTTTAAGAGATAGCCTATATGCTCTTCTTCAGTGTCAGACTTTGCTATCATGTCGTCCACGTAGACTTCGATCTCTTTGTGCATCATGTCGTGGAAGAGAGTAGTCATTGCCTTCTGGTAAGTAGCGCCTGCATTCTTTAATCCAAATGGCATTACTTTGTAGCAAAAGGTGCCCCACGACGTAATGAAAGATGTCTTCTCCATGTCTTCGGGAGCCATTCTGATCTGATTGTAACCAGAGAAACCATCCATGAAGGAAAAGACGTTGAATTTTGCAGTATTATCCACTAGCATGTCGATATGAGGTAGTGGGAAATCGTCCTTTGGACTAGCTTTGTTTAAGTCCCATCTTTCTTGGAGACAGGTACTATGTTGGCTAGCCATTGAGGATACTCAGAAGTGACAAGGAAACCAGCGTCGAGCTGCTTTTGAACTTCCTTTTTGATTTTCTCAGCCATTTCGGGGTGAACTCTCCTCGCCGCAATTGGCGGACATTCGGTCTTAATGGCAAGTGATGCTCCCGATCTTTGGTATCTAGACCCGGCATATCCTGGTAGGACCAAGCGAACACATCAACATATTCTTTGAGAAGATTTATCAGTTTACTTTTGACACTATTGTTGAGTGATGCTCCGATATTTACTTCTTTTCTATCTTTATCAGAATCCAAGTTGATTGCTTCTAGAGGTTCTTTATGAGGCTGAATGATCCTTTCCTCGTGCCTTAGCGTCTAGAAATTTCATCCGGATCTCTTCTTCAACTTCCTCTTGGCGAATTCACGAGATTTGAGTTGAGAAAGCGTAGAGTTATTGCTTTCAATGGATTTGTCCATCTTTTAATCTGCATTTTGATTTATGTTTAAAAAGTTTTATCATCACTTTTTTTTGAAGAAAATTAATGTGAAAGTGTATGCAGATTAATTTTTTTCATTATGACTTTTTTTTTGAAGATTTTTTTATTGTGTTTTTAGGATTATCATTTTAAAAGGGTAAAATGAAAATACACACAGTGTGGAAACAAAACAACGCGTTTTATTTATGATTTCACAATATGAGCAGGGCCTAAAATACAAACTCATTCGTCTTGGGCAAGACAAAGAGAAATTATTTAAAAGCTAAGCCCTATAAAACATCTCTTCGCTTTGGGCGAGCGAGTTCAAAACAAAAGCAAAAATAAACTACTTAGAGCTATGAACCTTAGTCCTAACTTCAACAGGTTTCCATGTGTGAACTCCTTGGAAGTCGAGGTACTCGGGTAATTTTCCGCTTGGTTTAACCCTTGAGTAGACTTTGATTCTTGGTGAGCGGGTTTTGAAGACTACGGACGATGGCCCTTGCCTTTGTCAGCGATCTTCTTGATTAACGGATCGGAAGTACGAGATATAGCATTTGTACTACTGTTGATCTTTGTGTTGAATCCGGGATGTTCCTTCCGGTCTTGAGTGAAGAGACTCGTTGTCGTGACACTTTCCGCATCGTATCCTGAATCATACTCTTGATCTTCAGTGATCATGTTGATGTAGTGATAACCAGGATCTGGCTTGGTGAATTCCACAGATGTGTTGAAGCAGAGATCTTCGTTTGGGATCTCGATTTGCTGATTAGGTTGAGAAGACTAGTATTCCTCTTCTGATTGACTAGGGTATTCAAAATCATTACCCCATCCTGTAGGTTGGATATCTTCGATCCGGATTTTCGAGCTTTCTGGCGCAGAATATTTCACCATGTAGTCGAATTTGCCACTTGGTTCTCCCAAGGTATCCCAAATTTTAGCAGGGACTGGCGGATTTTCGCGTTGTTGCAAGGACATGTCTTTGAATTGATCAGTCGGTGCATATGATTCCTCTTGAGACACATATTCAGGGCTATTCAAATAAGTGCTTCGCTCTTCAGATTCGGATGGATCGTCTTCATCTTCTTCAATGGTTACAACATTAACCTCTTGCGGAACAGGGTTTAAGAGACCTCCACTATGAAATACTTCCTTGATCGGGGGAAGTGCTTCATCCTTTGGTTTGTTCTGGGAGAAAACAGGTGTGAACCCGAGTCCGGCTTTTGTTCCGTTGTTGACAGTTTTAATTACTTGTCCCCATCCTTCAGCATTGCCATCTTTCACAATCTGTGCCGCTCCTTTATATGAAGAGATAGATGATCTGTTTTTGCTAGCAAATTCATCTTCTAACGGATGCTCCGGGAGATGCGTCCCTTCAATGTCATTAGCTGCGATGAAAGAGAAACTGGATAGATGACTTACAAGTAAAGCTTGTTCACCACTGATGGTCACCAACTTTCCATTTACCGTGAATTTTAATTTCGGATGGAGAGTAGAAGTTACTGCTCTTGCATCATGGATCCAAGGTCTTCCTAGTAAACAACTGTATGCAGCTGGTACGTCCATGACTTGGAAGGTAATTTGGAAAGTGTGCGGGCCAATCGTCATCGGGAGATCAACTTCCCCAATAACTGACTTCCTTGATCCGTCGAAAGCTCTTACTATTATGTCGTTGAACTTCATCGGTGTTCCTTTATAAGCTAAACGAGCGAGCGTCGTTTTTGGCATTACGTTCAAAGATGAACCCGTATCCACCAATACATTGGACAGGGAATCTGACTGGCAAATCATCGAGATGTGCAAGGCCAAGTTGTGATTTTTTCCTTCTTCCGGAAGTTCCTCGTCACTAAAACTCAAATTATTGCAGGCTGTATGTTGGAGACGATCCCTCTAAATTGATCTGTAGTCACATCATGATCCACATAAGCCTGATCTAGTACTCTCATCAAAGCTTCTCTGTGAGCTTCGGAGTTGAGGAGTAAGGACAGTATTGAAATTTTTGAAGGAGTCTGCATCAATTGGTCTACGACTCGGTATTCGCTCTTCTTGATCAGTTTCAGTATCTTTTCAAAGTCTGAGTTGATGTTGGTTCCATCAGTAGAACCAATGTTTGTACTCGGGTTAACAATGGGAATCGTTGCAAGATTCTCAGAAGATATGTTAACTGGGTTTTGTTTGACAATGGGAACTGTAGGTGGTCTTGGTGGTAATGGAGTGTGCACTCGTCCACTTCGCGTTACTCGTCCGATTTCTGTTATATTGACATTAGCTGGCAGTGTAGGCATGGGTTTCTCCTTCCCATCCTCTATCAGGGTTGCATTGTACTGGTAAGGAATTGCTCTGGTAGAACTATATGGAGCAGGACCGGTGGGGCAAATTACCAAAGGAGACTACGAGGTGCTAGAACTGTTGCATTCAATCTCCACATGCTTGGGTATGTTGAAACAAGGGATGATGACGTTTACTTCGGGGTTTTCCGAGTTGATATCTGAGACTAAAAGCTCATGCGGAAAATGCCTTATTGTATTTACGTCATGATCATCTCTGTTTCTGTAAACATGTAGATCACCGATGTCTAACAAATACTGGATATCTGCTCTTATGGTGGAACATCCTTGAATATTCTTGGAGCAGATGCGGCAAGCTGCGTAATCATGCTTAGTGAAGGTGCTCATGGTACTGTATGCTTCATGCAGATGCACCAAGTTTCCTTTGATCAGGTTTACGTCTGTAACGAGATACCTGTCTGTATTTCTTAGCATTAGATTCACTGAGTGTCCACTATGACTGGGAAGTGGATTGGCTTGCACATTCGGACTTGTGTTTCTAAAAGAAAGAAGATTAGTTTTCACTAATCTCTGTACCTCTGCTTTCAACGCTATGCAATGCTCAAGGTCATGGCCTGGTGCCCCTTGGTGAAAAGGGCAAGATACATCCGCTTTGTACCACCATGGTAATTTTTCGGGAACCGGAGGTGGTAACCTTGTCTGTATTAGATTCCTTTCTATCAGCGCAGGGTAAAGTTCTGTGTACGTCATTGGAATTGGGTCGAAGGTGACCCGGGCGTCGATTTTGGTTGTTAAACTGCGAGCTGCTGACGAGGTGTTGAGTTTGTTGATTTTGTTGAAATGCGGAGCAATTCACGTGTTTGGAGTTGTGTTGATGGCGGGTGCTATGGCGGCTACATCGTTGTTGAATGACATTCTTCGTGGTTTCCTCGGGATACCATTCCTACGTCATGTTCTTTTTCCTTGGAAAGCGGTTCCAACCTTCTTTGTACCACTAGAAGATCCTACTTCCTTGGTTAGACGTCCGGTTCGAACTCCCTCTTCTAATCGTATTCCCATGTTCACCATCTCAGTGAAATCTCCGGGAGCGCTAGCGATCATTCGCTCATAGTAGAATGAGCCTAGAGTATTCAAGAATACCTTAGTCATCTCCTTTTCTTCCAATGGTGGGTTGACTTGGGCAGCAATTTCCCTCCATCGTTGCGCATATTCCTTGAATGTCTCTCTTTCCTTTTGAGAGGCTTTGATCCCTATCAGGAGCCATATCCAAGTTAAGTTTGTATTGCTGGACAAAGGCTTTGCCTAGGTCATTGAATGTTTGGATATTCGTGCTGTCTAAACCCATGTACCATTTCAGTGCGGCACCGGTGAGACTGTACTGGAAGTAGTGAATTAGCAACTGATGATCCTCATTGTACGTAGACATTTTCCTGGCATACATCGTGAGATGACTTTGCGGACAGGAGTTCCCTTTGTACTTTTCAAAGTCAGGGACTTTGAATTTTGCGGGTATTCTTACGCGAGGAACTAAGCAAAGATCCCGGGCGTTTTTCCCAAACAATTCTTTCCCTCGAATCGTTTTATCTCGTGCATTTTATGAAGTTCACGGAGATTTTCCATTAAACCACGTGGATTTGAGTTCTTGCTCGGTGTGATGAACTTCTTCGTCCATGGTAGCGTGCACTCTGATTGAGTTCGTCATGATCGGTTGAGCCGGCATTGTTACTTGTGGAAGAGTTATTCCACGTTGGGCGAGTTTTGTTGCAAAGTAGGTATTTCAAGCGAGGTTGTTTGAGAAGTCGGTTGGCGAACTCCGATGCCAAAGTTAAAAGGCATGCCCCATGGATAGCCTTCTGGCATACTAAAGAGCGAGCTACTGGCTGCGGCGATTGAGGCTGAGTAGTAGTGTCTTCGAGTTCTTTGCTTGGTTTTGACCGCCGATCTTTGCTTGTTGACTTTCGTTGTGGCAAGTGAGTTGACCAAAGATGTGAGTCTCTCCACTTCTTCTTGTAGCGTCGTTACTGTACTACGAAGTTCAACGTTCTCTTGCTCAAAGTTCTCCATTACTTTTCTTCTTTTTGATCTAGTATCGTGCGTTCGAGTCGGTGTGGGCGCGATCGAAACTCTAAGCGACGACAGACGATCTTTCTATCTGTTCGAACTGTTTAAGCTTTTCAAGCTGGTAAAGTATGAAACTGGTAAAGTGTCAGACTCTAAACAATAGACTTAAATGCAAAGTATGATGCATGAATATGATTGTAAAGAAAAGAAGTTTCCAAAGAATTTAATGCTAAAAGAGATATTTCTGGCAAATATTTGGATGGAAAACACGAATTTTATTAATTATTGAAAGAAGATTACAACAATTGTTTTTTGTTGGAGCATTGCTCACACAAATGATAAAATAAATGATAAAAATTACAAACTAAATTGAACTAATTAAACGTCTTCGTCGGATGACGATCCAAAGGCTTGATGCAGCTTCAGCTTCAGGATTTCCTTCCCATAGTGAGCTTTTAGTTCGGCTTTCTCGGCTTTTAGCTTGCTAATGACTCTCTTCCACTCGTTGGGAGCGGGATCGCTGGTTGTTATTTCCTCAAGCTTTCTTTTCCTTTCCTTGACGTATCTCTGGATTGCGTTATCCTTCTGGCGAATCTTCTCATCTTTCTCCATGAGCCATTCATCCTGGAAGTAGAGCGTCTTTTCATGATCTTTGACTTGCTTCTTGAGCTTCTCATTCTCAAGCTTAGTCTTAAGGATTTTGTTTTCCAAAGTTTCTTTCTCAAACCTTATTCTGGTCAAGGCTTCTTGGTATTCTCCCACAGCTTCGGCGGGAAAATTTGTTGATTTGGAGGCGATTGAGAACATGGGATCCTCATAAGCGTAAGGCATTCGAAATTCCTTCGCTCTTTTCTTTACCCAATAAGTGTAGGTTTCCATAGCTACACAATTCTTTGCTTTCCCTTTTTCTTTCCTTCGGATGTGATGCCAAGCTTTGATCATCTTAGCTTTCAAACCTTGGGAATCCTCTCCTTCATGATAGAAGTAGCTTTCTACTGTAAATCCAAGAGGTTTACTAGAGTTTGCGTATCCGAGTTGACGTCTCGCCAGGAATGGGTTGTAATTGATTCCTCCTTTTGTACCGATGAGAGGTACGTTGGCAAATTCTCCACAGCTCTCAATGATTTCCATCTCATTGTCTGCCAAGGTATACCAATGGATATCGTCGTTTGTCAGAGACATGATCCTTCTTGACCAATGCCACTCGTCTTTGTTTTCGCGGAAGATAGGAGATTTAGGCAAGTGCGAGGTAATCCATTTGAAAAACAGAGGTACACAACACACGATAGTTCCGTCTCCTTGACGATTCCTATGATGAATAGAGACGTACGTATCTCCGAGTAGAGTGGGAACGGGATTTCCAATTAGAAAGATCCTTATGGCGTTAATATCAACGAAATTTGGGACGTTGGGAAACAACACCAATCCGTAGAGGAGTAAAACTAAAATAGCTTCAAAGGCTACCATACTACCAGCTTCAGAGAATTTGAGAGCCTTCTCCATTAGGAACTTTGAAGTTAGTCCTAAGAGTTTTCCTCTGGTAGTTAGGTTTTTGTCTATCTCAGATTTCTTTATATGAGTCATCGTTGCAATGACTGGTGACTTAGGAATGGCTTCCAAACCATTGAAAGGCACTTTGTCTGATACTGAGATACCTAGGATATGCGCATACTCTTCCAAAGTAGGCATCAACTGATAATCAGGGAAAGTGAAACAGCGATAGACTGGATCGTAGAATGAATGAAAGTTTTGAGAAGTCCTTCATCAACGTTAGCGTTCGAAAGAGTTAAAAGAGTTCGATAGCGTTTTCTGAAATCCGAGGGATCTTCTACCAAGGACGCTAACTCTTTCAACTTTCCTACGTCAGGAATTCTAAAGCTGTCTTTTGGTGAATCTTCCTCGGCGTCCATCACTCTAACCTAAAATATTTTACAAAGAAAAATCTCTAAATTCTTTGGAAATGGGAAGAGAAATGAAGTTTTTTTTGTTTTGAATGAATGAATGCATGAATGCAGCAAACATGGTTAGTAGTTATACACACGGCAAGCGTTCAATTCACGAGCATGAAGCCAGCGATAAGAATCAACGTGGTTAAGTTCTAAGGGCTTATTCATCTATGAAACGGGTTCTCTCGATATCTGAGCTCAACACTCCTCTTTGAAATATTATCGGATTTGTTGAATACTCGATGGTCCAATAATATTTTTCAAGAGAAACTACCGATCGTAGTATCGCATGACAATTACTCGGCTTACACCGAATAATCTCTCACATCCTAATGGCCGGGATGGTTTATGTGTTCTACACCCTCGACTTCTTAAGTTTCCCAGAAGTACGCGTCTTCGCAATTACTTGCTAAACACAATACCCTCAAGACAACCTCCATCGAGGGATATATTAACCGTAAGCATTGAACTTCTACGTATTAATACCTCCACCTAGATCTTAAAATGTTTCTTAAATCGGGTTAGGATTTCTTTCCATCGATGAAATCGCGAAAACACAATAAAGAAAAATGATATATGCAAAACATAAAAGCTTATGCCCTTTCTTTTCTTTTGAAAACAAAAAGTTTGGTGCTCTCGGGCGAGTAACGTTTTCTTTTTCTTGAAAAATCAAAATTTCAGCTTCCCAGTGAGTCGCCATTTTTCTGTTCGCGTTAAAGGTGACGCTAGAGGATCGACGTGAGTTCGATTCTCGCTCGAAACGATTTAATCTTTTGATTTGTTTATAAAGATGTCGCGAGCATCAAGCTTTATTATTTTCAACACAAGAAAGATGATTTAATGATTATGAAAAGGGAAAGTGAAATACCCTCAATTGATATTGGTATGTGTAACGACTAGCGCAAACTAGGCAACGCATTGGGGAGATTGAGTAAGGGGATTGTTATATAAAGGAATAGATGGAGCACCCTAAATATATATAGTTATCTATAGCTTTATATATGAATATGTTTGATATGTTTGTGTGTTTTAATTGCTATTTCTATGATTGGGAAAGTTTCTCCTTTGGGATTTTAGAAAGCAGTTATGTGGGATTCTAGTGTTTGTTATTATTGTGCTCGCAAAGATCGTGGATCTTCGCATACATATCCCTAGTGGGAATCGAGCATTTGTAGCTCGGATCTAAAGGGATCTATGGTTTGTTTGGTGCGAGGGAGATAGAAATTTGCTCGGCAAGGATGAGACCTTGTGCCTCACGTATTCTCAAAAGGATGTTGAGAAAGTCGAGCAATCGTAGTTCCCACTTATGCTAGTGGAAAGAAACGGATGTTAGTAAGAGAGACAAATATCATCTTAATGAAAATGTATCTAATCTATTTCATCACATACATTTTGAAAAGTTTGATTGATTAAAATCTTTCATCGTAAGTATTAGGTGTTTTGCTTGAGTGTACAAGCGTTACCACTTACATGTTTAAGAAAGATGTTTGAAAAAGATTGAATCTTTTAACTGTAAGCATTGGGTGTTTTGCTTGAGTATACAAGCGTTACCACTTACAATTAAGAGATGTTTTGTTTGAAAACAGTTTGAAAAGAGTTTTGAAAAGTTTTTGGTATGTGATCCGATAGATGAGATACTTCTTCCATAGAGATGATAGATGTCTAAATCTCGAGGAGAAATTGATTGGATTAAGGGATGCTTTTAAGAAGCCCATGGGTCCTTGTATTGTTAGCCCAAGAGGAGGCATTCCGAGGGTCATCGAGGGTCATCGAGGGTCCTTGTATGAAGCTCAAGAGGAAGCTATAGGGTATGGTGGCTTTGTGTTAAAAGGATTTCACCGAAACCATCCTTTTTGAATAAGAGCAATTTCACCGGAAATTTTACTCTCGGGATTTTAAAGTGATTTCACCGGAAACCATCCTTTCGTGGTTCTATCTTAACGCTGGTGATTCTTTGTATTGGAAGCCCAATAGGAGGTCATTAAGAGATTTCCTATCTCTTTCATTGTATAATGCCCAAGAGAAGGCTAAACTCAATGAGGAGTTCTTTTGAACGAAGCCCAAGAGGAGGCTGACTCAACAGGGGAGTGTTGTCTTATATGAAGCCTAAGCGGAGGCTAAACTCTGTGGGGAGAGTTTCTTTGTACAAAGCCCAAGAGAAGGCTAAACTCAACTGGGAATGAGTTGTCTTGTATAAAGCCCAAGCGGAGGCTAACTCATGCTGGTGATGAATTGTCTTGTATGAAGCCCAAGCGGAGGCTAAATTGTGGGGAACCTATTGATTAGTCTAATTGTTATGTTATAATTAGACAATTTGTATAAATAGGTGTGTGTGTGTGTGATATGTATTCACAGGAGTTTATGAAGGAAATATAAACAATGCAATGATGTTTATTTACAAAAGTTTATGAAATATAAACAAGTGTCTGTGAAACGAACGTTTAAAACGAGCGTAACTTGATTATTTACAAGTTTGAACTGTGTACAAGGAAGTGAATATGTACACGAACGAGTATTTATGTACAGACAAAAATGGATGTACATAGGAGGGTTGGGACTTACACCATAAGGGTGGCCCATTGGTTTGAAAGCAGTTTCACAGGGAATAATGCTCCTTTCAAAACCAATGGTATTCAATTGAATATACAGATGAAACGGAAACGAACGATCGAATTTTATCTGTGAAAAGTATCTGTATTATGTACAGACAAAGATTTGTATGAAAAGAATTTGATATGTACAAGGAAAAGGTACGTATGTACATAAAGAATGTTTGGTTTGTGTATACACAAGTGAAGTGGAAACAAACGATAAAAGTTTGTCTGTACTTGAGTATAAAATGTATCTGTGTTATGTACAAATGAAAATTTGTATGTATTTGAAGAGAGTTTGATATGTACAAAGAAATATTATGTACATAAAAGAATGTTATGGGACTTACACCATGAAGGAGGCCCATTGGTTTGAAAGCAGTTTCACAGGGAATAATGCTCCTTTCAATACCAATGGTATCGGTGTATAAACAAACGAATGAAAACAAACGAACGAAATTTGTTTATGTTTGAATATTGACAATGATGATTTGAGTATGTACAAGTAAAACTAAATATGTACAAAAAGGATTGGGACTTACACCATAAGGGTGGCCCATGATCGATTGAGAAATTCGAGAGAAAACGAATTTGATTTTTATCGTTTAAATCGGATCGATCGTGGTAAAAGATGTAAGTTTTAATGAAATGTTTTGAAAAATGATTTGAAAATTGTTTTGAAATTTAAGGTTTATTTATGAAAAGTTTTAAAAAAAATCGGAATTCGAAAACTTGAAAATTTCACCTAAAAAGGAGGTTTGAAAAAGTGCTCAGAACGTCGTTTTCGGCTCGATTAAAATATGATCAGATGAAAGTTTTTTCTGAAAATTTTTGCACTATCATAAAATAGATGTATTTATTGACAAGTGTTTAAAAAATCATCTCAAAATGAGAAGTTTTGATTGGTCAAAAAAATTGTGAAAGTTTTATGAAAAACATGAAAAAATGGAAAGTTATTATAAAGAAATGGTCCTGATGGGAGTTGAACCCATGACCAAAGGGTGATACACGTGTCAGAAGAGACTAAGAGCAAGCAAGCTACCACTGAGCCAAACGCGTTTCTGTGTTTAGTGGGCTAGAACACGTGTAAATGAGAGATTGGAAATTTAAAAATTCAAATTTTGAAAACAATGAAGAACACGCGCGCATCCTGGGTTCTTCATTTTGATCTTCAGATTGCCAAATTCAATCTAAAATCTTCGTTTCTCAACGAAATTGAATGATGTAAAAACGAAACTTGATCGATTTTGAACAACGAACATGATAGTAACTGTTAATTGCATTTATTTTAAGCCCAAAACGATTTAGGTTTCGAAGAACACTATGAACCCTAAACTGAAAAATTCAAATTAAATGATGTATGTTTGATGATTCTTGGATTTTTTTGAGGGCTATTGATCGTTAGGAGTGCAGAAAGAAAACGGCCGTGAGTTTTTTCGTTTTAGTTCAAAGAAAATGGATATCACAGTTCGTGTTCTAACCTGGTAAAGTGAGAATCGAATTCGATCTTAGAGCGTTTCCAGAACGGATTTCTTGATCATTTGAGCTTCATCGGCATGTATGGAAGCTGTGTGAATGGTATGCTTGCTTTGAGCTTGCTTCAATCTTTCCAACCAAGTCAACCTGCACAGACTGAAAATGGCAACTGGATTTTGATGTTAATCGTGTTACAGTTGGCTGCTAATGGTCTGGATCATATACATGATGTATAGTGATAGTGTTTGAGTCATTGGAACAACAATTGCTCAAGCCAAACTAACAATTCGATTCATAAGGCAGTTTGGAAGTTTGAAAAAAAATGAAAATGAAATCTGATTTTTACTTGCTTTCCTTATGATCTTAAGCTCTAAACAAGTTTTATGTTGATATTGAAGCATGTTTGACACCAAATTTTAACATGTTTTCAACTGTTTTTCAAAAATGCAATAATTCTCCAATTTGCACTATGTTGCTTAATTTTCAAGAAAGAAGAATGAAAGCATGGATTTGTGATGCTTTGGTGTGAATTGAACTTGAATTTGTGAGCTATTTATAGGCAACAAGTTCTGAAATGTTAGGCAAAGAGGTACAAGCTTTTGGTGATTCAAAGATAGCTTAAGGGTAAGAAAGACAATTGCCAAAAAGGAAACTTCCTTTTTTCACCATGTGCTCATTTTTACAATTTGATCCAATCCTCTCAATTATTACCTCTAGCTGATATTTATCAGCTCAATCATCCATTTGGCATGGTTGGATTGCTTCTAAATGAAGAAAACTCAAAATGACCTATAATTGAAGTTGTGAACTTTGAAAAATCAAGTTTCATGGAGCCTTATGTTTCAATTTCAAAGGTATAGCTAGACTCCATGGATTTGAGAGTTCTTGGATATTTTGGAAAGCTTGTTTCACAAGCTACAACTTTCATGTTTTGAGTTTTTTCAAATTCAATTTGGAATTATGTGAAAAAATGGCATGAAGTTTGGAAAAAATAAGAATTTTCAACACTTAGAAATTTTTCTAAGTATGAAAACTTTTGACTTTATGTTGACTTTTTCAAATTCTTTGATTTTTCATGATCATGATGGATCATTTGAAGTATTTTGATGATTGAAAAAGTTTTGTTTTGAAAATTTTGACCAAAAAAGTTTGACTTTTCTGTGTAGATGAATTTTCATTAGATGTTTCTGAAATTGACTGATGAAGTCTGTGAACTTCTGTGATGTTTTGACTCCAGAAATTAGGTCAAGATGTTGTATCTAAGATATAATGACCAATCTCTATCCAAAAAAGTCATTTCTTGTTCAAAAAGTCAGATAATTCTCATGCTCGATCAAAACCCTAATTGGTCGATCCTTGATTGATCTGTGAGAAAAATGGATGTCTGAAGATTAGAGGTTAATGATTTGATCAAGATAGATCAAATGAGGTGAGAAAAATGCAAACCCTAATTGGTTGTCTCTTGAATCAAATGAAAATCTGATGAAACCCTAATTTTGACCTGTGAAATCCACACCCGATTAATGTTGTCTGAGCTGTTAGTTATGCAATGATGCAAAATGTAAGGTGGTATATTAGGTCAAAATTTGGGGTATGACAGAATCTATAAAATCAATCATCTTGGTTGGGAAACCAAGTGAGAAGAGGGGTAGAATCAAGTAAAGTGCTTTGGCAAAAGCACACAAACCAAACACTAACAAGTGCTAAAAAAGAAAGAAGAAGATGAAAGAAGAAAATGCAATGAAATTCGAATGAATTATGCTCATGCAAAGTGTCATGTGAGGTGAGGTCAGTAGACACAACATTCATTTACAAAGTTATACAAAAATTTAGCACACATCAAACATCATTATAAACACCCACGAACAAGTTAATTCACAAACTAGGTCGAAACTAATCCTAAAAGCATGCAACGAGCTAATTGTGCAAAGAATTAGACTTAGATGAAGTTGATAGACAATTAAAGAATAAAAAGACATACAAGTCATTAGCTAATCATGTTAATTCTCATTTACATCATGCAAAATAACCCACAAAGATTTAAGAACCAAAATCTATCCAAAGCGTGCAAACGTGCAACAAACGTGTGTGGTGAAATGCATCTAGGTGTGTGAAGTTTATGGCATGAAAAGAAGGTGACAAGATGAAGAGGTTACAATACCAATATCATGAAAATGAATTAATAATCAAACCATAAAATAAATTCCATGAATATGTAATTACAACATGGATGCAAAAACTAGCTGGGATGCTTAACCTAGAATGCAACTAAAGATGAAATGATGCATGGTTGATGCATGAATGCATGAAGTGGAAACTAATGGCATACTGTTGGCTGAAGATTTTGATATATATGATTTGAAATGGAATCATTGAGCTCGAAATGAAATGATGTCCGTGTTCGTGGGAGCAAAGTAAATGTCACAGTTCGGAATGAAAGAATTGGCTCTTCGAATGGACGTACTGAAACTTGGAGCTTCGAATGACAATTATGATGATACATATAAAGGAAGCTTCGAAGTGGTAGTAGGATTGTATCTGAGAAGTGAGTTCGAAACGAAGTGCCCAAAGCATTTGAAATTCAAACGCGAGCGGGATAATTGGAAGTTAGAAAATATTCGCTGGAGACGGTTCGAAGATGCGTGGAAGCAAGAGAAGCGTAGTGTTCTGCATGTTCTGAACGTGGCAAGATCTCATAAGTCAGACCGTTATGGTCGAAGTAGTATAAATAGAAGTCTTAGTGTTAGGATTTCGTGTGTCATATCTATTGTACAAAATTCAGAAACATTCAAAATACCACATGGCTAGGGAAACGAATGCTCGAATGATGTACGTGATTGCACGAAACTTTTATTATTCAGTAAACATCTTTATCTTTCCAGTTTATACTTTATCTTTGCATCAATGTCTTTTAAATTCTTTACATTCAAAGTCATTTAACTTTTCCTTACATTTAAATGTTTCTTTTATTTCAAAGCCTTTTACATTTCAGAAACTCTTTACATTAACGTTCTTACTTTCCAGAAAATCTTTTATATTTATGTCTTTTACATTCTTGTCTTTTACATTTCATGCTTTTATATTCATGCTTTTACATTAAAAGTCTTTTACCTTTAAAAACCATTTACGTTTTCCTGCATTTATACATTTCTTTGCAAATCGAACCTTTACGTGTTTTACTTGTTCAAATCAGTTTTCATGTTATTTTATTTGATCATGTCATCAAGTCAGTTAACATTGTGATCGAAATACATTGGACATATATAAAACACTCTGAATACAAGTCTTAAACATGAACACTTATTTTTTTATTAATTCTATCCAAACGACCAATACCCTATAGGATCAATCTAGTCGATCCTGCAAGTTACCAGAGGAATTGAATAACAATCATAAAGCTTATTCGATAGTTTGGAGGACTAGCGTTTGTTTCACCAGAAATCACTGTGAACAAATTGGCACACCCAGTGGGACAGTCATTGGTCATTACAAATTAAAATAAAATAAGGATTATAAGACAAAATTATTATAAAAGTTCTTTCTGAGTAAACAAAGTTCGTTGGTATATGAACCTTAGGAGTGGTAGAATAACTAATAGTAACCAACCCTTACCCAGAAGAAAACGAAATAATAGGATGTCTAATCCAAACAATCAGCAAGGGGAACAAAACGCCCCACATGGAACAGGCACTAATGCGTCTGTTTTGACGGGAACGTCCAGTGCGATCCCTTCGAATGCACAGTCAGTTGCATCTTCGACTAGTAATATGGCCACGAACGGAACAAGTGGCATGTCAACAAACAATTCGACCCTAGGAAATACAGGGACCACTGGTTATCTTGGGGGATCTGTCCCACAAATTGGGGTACAAACCCATTTCGCTACCCCACCACCAACTAGACCACCCAGTTTCGATAGTAATAGACCCAGAAATCCCCCTTATGGGATGCCAACATCTTTTATGGCAGGTTTACAAACTTCGACTTCGAACACGTCACCACAATTAGGGTCTGGTTCTGGGGCTAATCAATTCATGACAAATAACCAAGGGTCAGTAGGTTATAGTGCATTGCCTATCCTAACCACAGAAAATCAGATAGCTTTTAGGCAGTTAATGGATGATAGTAACCATAATATGATAGGAGTGTTAGCGCAAACTATGCAAGAAATCTTTGCCCCAATAGTACAAAATGTAACTGTGACAAACAGAGAAAACGCAGAAAATATGAGTCGAATAGCAGATTTCTTCGCTCTGCCCGAGAGGCGTAGGCAGAACCAGGCATTGGTTCGAGCGAACATACCTATCATTGAACAAGTCGCTGATGACCCACCTTATAGGCCAGTCAGAGAGGGGATTAATTTGGGGGCAAGGGCACAGAGGGTAGATGCCCCAGTGATTCGAGAAGAACCACAAAGGGGATTGATAGAACCACTAGCAAGGGTCGAAAGATTAGATGTCCCAGTGATTCGAGAGGAACCACAAAGGGGAATGATGGAACCAGGGGCAAGGGTCGAAAGATTAGAAGCCCCAGTGTTTCGAGAAGAACAACCTAGAGGAGTTGTCATGGTGGGTCGAAACCAAGATCTTGATGCATTGTCCATAGAATTGAAATGACAATATCTTGGCGAAAATAACCTAACCACCATGATAGAGGGGTTATGGCCCAAAACGGTATCAATACGTGGATTAGAAGGCCAAATTATGCCTCTCTATAGCGATTATGTAATGCATCTTGATTTGCCAAGGGATACAAGATCCCTAAGTTTACAAAGTTTGTTGGAGATACAAATGAATCGGTCGAACATATAGCCGATATCGACAAGCAGGAGACATAGCAAATAATGAGAACCTTAGGATTAAATATTTCCCAAGTTCCTCACTAAAATGCTTTCACATGGTTTACCACTTTGCCTCCTGGATCCATAGACACCTGGACCCTCTTGGAGAGGTTATTCCATGAACAATTCTATATGGGACAATCCAAGATAAGTCTAAAGGAACTAGCAAGTGTTAAGAGGAAGTTTACTGAACCCATAGATGAGTACTTAAATAGGTTTAGACTCTTGAAATCTAGATGTTTCACAGTAGTTCCTGAACATGAGTTAGTCGAAATGGCCGCTGGTGGCCTGGACTATTCTATTCGAAAGAAGTTAGACACACAATACTTGAGGGATATGGCTCAGTTAGCAGATAGGGTTCGACAAGTCGAAAGACTAAAGGCCGAAAAGGTTAGGGCTTTCAAAAGTAATAAGAAAGAAAGAATTTCCTATGTCGAAACTGAGGAAGTCGAAGACTATCCTGAATTCGAAGAGGTTAAAATAGATCTCGCTGAATTAAAACAGGCTCCACCTTACTCCTGTAAACTATTAGTTCCCACAAAAGGGAAAGAAATTGTTGAAAATGAGAAAAGTGATAAATTCCCAAAGAAGGTATATACCTTCGATGTGACAAAGTGTGATGAGATTTTCGACTTGCTTGTCAAAGATGGCCAGTTAATTGTGCCATCAAATGTCAAAATACCTCCTTTAGATCAAAGAAAGAAAAGAGGGTTTTGTAAATATCATAGTTTTCTAGGCCACAAAACCTCACAGTGTTTTCTTTTCAGGGATTTGATTCAAAACGCAATTAAGGATGGCAGATTGAAATTTGCTGACAAACCAAAAATGAAAGTAGATGAAGACCCTCTAGATGTGGCAGACACCAACTACTCCGAGCCTTCGTGCATTGGAGAAATCAATATGGTGGAAGCAGACCAAGAGGCCACTCCATTGGGAGAAGAAAGCACTGAAAGTGAAAGCTGGGTGTTAGTCGAAGTCAACAATGGAGTCACTGAGGACGTCCACAAATAACTAGAGGCTCCGACCGAAACAATGCCATCTGGTGTTTCGAAAGAGATCCAGGCTACTGAGGGCCAGGAAGACCAGAAGAAAAATCTGACACAGGCCACTGAAGGCCTAAGGCTAAAATTGGAGAGAGTAAAGATCACAAAACCAACATCCCCTCAAAAAGAAATATGGGATACCTTGGGAGAACCCAGCGGGAAGTTCGATTATCTGGTGAAATATTCTGCTCCAGAGAGTTCGAAAATCCCAATTGAAGATGTCAAGCCCACAGGATGGGGAGATGATGATACAAAAGGGGAAGATGGAGATGGTAGCATTCCTCAGAAGAAAGTCTGGGATACCTTAGGGGAACCCAGTGGAAAATTTGATTACCTGGTAAAATACTCTGCCCCAGAGAGTTCAAAGATTCGAATCGAAGATGTCAAACCATCAGGATGGGGAGATGATGACGAAAAAGGGGAAGATGTAGATGTCAATATGGTGGATATGGAGAGACCCTGTTCTGAGATGCAGGAAATGGAAAGATACCTTGAAAAAGAAAAATACAAAATGGAGGATGGCTATGCTGCAGATACCAGCCTCAAAGATTATCTCATGCTGTGCCACAAGGGAAATGCTGAAATGATGCTATGTCCCAGATGCAGCATCATCTGCAACCAGAGGATTGCTGTAGATTTCGAGAGGAAACAAAGGGCTCAAACCGGAGTCAATTGGCGCCAAGACAACCAATTATTCAGATGCTACCCTAGAGCTGGGGAGAGTTTGTTGGAGTTCGTGGTTCGCTGTCACAAAGGGGCAACCAAGTGCCTGATTTGCCCAAGGTGCTCAGCAGCATATGACCAGAACATGGCTGGAGCATTCGAAACTATTCCCTTCGCCCCATGTTGGAATCACAAGGAGGTTGGTCAGATGAGTCAACACTTCCGAGGGTAATCATACTCAACGAAAGCCTGATAGCCCCTACCCAAAAGGTGCTCGAAGGGTGACGTTCAAAATCCCTGCTGAAGTACCAACAGACAAGTGGCTGCAAGTCAAAACCAATAGGGGGAAGGATAAATGGAAAGGCAACGTGCGAAATGCACGTCACGCCATGGTGTATAGGAGGCAATTTAATACTGCGAAGAGGGAAGAAATGAGACTAGAGAATTACAAAGGAAAAAACCCCATGTCTAGATCACAATGGCGAAGGCAACAGCGAATTCGAAAAGCTGAAAGGGAAGCTTTGGCAGACAAAAGAGAAGCTTCGGCCAGCAATAAAGAAGTGTCAAGTACCAACAAACCAACAGTAAACAACCAACCTGAAAACAAGCCTCCAGTTAGTCGGAGACTCTTCTCCGAAACACAACCAGTTGAATCGAAAGACTACACTCCAAGGCCAGAAGAAGACGAGGATATGCTGACAGATAACTTCGAATCAGAGGGGGAGTCCTCACTCAATTTAAACTGCAATGTGGTATCTGTACTACCTTCTGAGTTTGGACAGGAGACCGAAATCGAAGAGCATGAGGAGGAGGATACCATAGATTTGATGAAACACAGACCAGTTTGCTACTATGTAATGGATAACGGCGCGGTCGAAGAGAAGAACGCATTCTTCGAACATCCAGAGCCAGCGATGAAGAATCATTTGAAGCCATTGTTCATTCGAGCAAAGGCAGGAGCCCATGGTGTGAACAAGGTCTTAGTGGATGGAGGCGCTGCAGTTAATTTAATGCCTCAATTCATGCTAAAAAAGTTAGGAATACAAGAGGGTGATGTCAAACCACACAACATGGTCCTATCCAATTATGAAGGGAAAGTAGGTCAAACGTTAGGGGTGGTGCAAGTGGATTTAACCGTCGGATCGAGCTGCAGGCCCACCATGTTTATGGTGATCGAAGCCAAGGCCAATTATAACTTGCTGTGGAGAGAAGATGGTATAGTGGAGAATATCTAAGCGGACCATGTCATACCCCAAAATTTGCCCTCCATCTTCTCAAGACATTCCATACATCCATACTCAAGGATTCCTCAAAGGTTGATCAGACAAACCCTCTCCTAGACAATTAACCCAAACTAGGGTTTGGCAATTCTCAGATCAAGATGGACTTCCAACATCTCCAATGTTCATAATGCCTCCTCATATGCTTCAAATATTCTCCATGTCAAGTTTCAAGCCTCACAGATCAAATTTCCTCAGACAATTGCTCAGATGGTTGAAAATCAGTTGTGTTGGACAAAAAGTCAACTGTGGTCAACATGCAGTCAACTTCATGATTTTTGGTCAACATCCTCATTTTGAAGTTACATTCATCATTTGATCAAGCGTTGATCATGATTCATCAAGAAAACTCAAGATTTGCTCAAAAGTCAAACTTTCTAAATTAGGGTTTCTCAGTGAAAAGTCAACTGAACCTTGACTGATCATAACTTCTTCATACTTTCTCAAAAAATTTTCCACCACCTCTTGTTTTGAAGAAAATTCCATTCCCTACAACTTCTGTCTCACAAGAATGTTCAAAAAATGCTTCATTTGAGAGGTATGGATCAAAACATTACAGGTCCTTTTCAAAGTCAACAAAAAGTCAACTTTTTATTTTGAATATATATTGAGCATGGAAACTCCAATTGAGATGAGACCAAACAGGTTAGTTAGAGGACTCTTAGAGCTTTCCAAAAAGTCCAAGAACACTCAAAAATGTGGAAAATTGAGCAAGATACACTATTAAGAAGTTGGGCAATTTTGGACAATTGCACAAAAGGATATTTTGGTCAAAATGCAAAATTTTCCAAATGGGCCTATAATCTTTTGATCCAAACTTGTTCATGACATTATTTGTGACCCATAAATGCTTGGCCATGGCAATTTTCTATTTTATTAATTTATTTTTGAATTTTAAACCATTTAATTCAAAATTAAATTATATAAAATATGAAAATAAGATATTTTTTCAAGATGATTGGATTTTGATCAAACTTGAGGTCCAAGGAAGCCTATACAACTTGCCAATTTCGTGCATGATCATACATTTAAGAGAAAATCAAATTTCTTTCAAAATTTGATTTTATTTGAAAATCATTGAATGCATTCCAAATCAAATCTTTTTGCCTTGTTTTTTCTCTCTCAAATCCCTCTATAAATAGCCAGCAATACACACAGCCAAGGACACGAAACCCTAGCTCCATACACAGCCCTTACTTTGCCAAATTTTTTCAAGAATTGGTGAAAATCGAATCCTAGTTTGCAGCCACTTTCAGCCAAAGCTATCCATCCAAACGTGTTCTAGAGGTTCCCAGGAGTCAAAATCAACTCTTACTCGAAGCCAATTTATCCAGAATCGCGTTATCCAGCTTTCACCGGTTTGAATTTTTCTCAAATTCGATTCCATAAATTCATGCATTGTTAATGTTTTCTTTGTGTTTATTTGAACTCAGGGTGCATATTAGATCGTGTCTGAACCTTTACATGCAAGCTTGAACGTCCAGAATCCATATTGCCATTGTTAGGGTTCGAAGGACTGTTTGAATCGAACTGATCGCCACATGCGTTTTTAGGAAAAACTAATATTACCATTGGACTCAGAAGGGTCGATTTAGGGGGGTAGGGTACCTTAAAACTTTTTATTTTGCATATTTCTTAAGTTTTCAGGTTTGAGCAATCGGAGAAGACGACCGGAGCTAGGGCTCCGGCGTCGTTGAAAGCTTTGACTCCGGCGTGGGCTTGCGTGGCGTTTCTGGCTTCCATGATTCGTCCATTCAAAAACAGATGGGGTCCACTTTGCTGACTGTGTTTCAAACATAACCAGGACGCGTCATCGCTCATATTCTATTGATTTAGTTTTTTCGAACACCAAATGCCAAGTGTCCCAGTGGTTAAGGCATGGACTGTTGGTAGATGCTCTGCAATGTCCCGAGTTCGAGCCTCTTCAGGACCCGTTTTGCTTTCTTTTTCACAAACTCATCTATTTTCATATTTTTTCATATTTTCTTTTTATTTAATATTTTTCATGCATTTTAATTTCTTTTCAATAATTTTTATCATGCATTTTAAAATACCAAAAAATATTTTTCTTTTTGCATTATTTTTAGAAAATGTTTATTTAATTTATAAAATTAAAAAATATTATTTTGCATGCATATTTAATTTTATTTCAATTTTTGCATTTAAATCACTTTTAATTAGTTTTTAATTATTAAATTGCATCCAAAAAATCCCAAAAAATTATTTTAGCATATTAATGTTATTTCCAGCTTGAAATATTTTTCTCATTCAAAAATTTGCATTTTTACTAACATTTTCCTCTTATTCGATTCCTCTCGTATTTTCCGATTTCTCATCTTTTTACAGGTTATCCCGTTTCAGACGATTTCTTTTACTGTTTTTCTTTTTCCAATAATGTAACTGCTTATGGGATGTAATAGTTTTAATTAGGGCTTTTATTTTCTGCAAGTTTAAATTATGTATCTGCCCCAAAGCCATGTAATAGCGTAGGATTTATATTTCCGCACTTTACCTTTCCGCATTTTACTTTCCGCACCCTATAAACTGCTAGTAACTAGGCGTGTATGGCAAGATAAAATTGGACATAGCTCACTCTAATTTCAAGATAACATGTATCTGAAATCAACACACTCCTTTCACACACGCACCCCTTAGGGTAATTCTCTCTCGTTTCCTTTACGAATTCAAATGGTCAAGTCCCTCGAACGTAGAGGTATTCTAGCACCGTTGCCTTCCAAACAAAACATCATAGTCCCTTCGATACAAAGATCATAAGACCCACGATGTCGCCTCCGAATACATGATCTTGACCCTCGATTGTCGCCTACGAAAAATAATGATAGTCCCTTCGAATGTGCTAGGATACTTCCTACAAGTTGCTTTCTATGACCATACGATGTCCCTTCGAATGTCCCGCTTACATCCAACGAATAGAGTTACCTATCAACTAATGGTATGGATAGCACTATTCTAAAGGAACGTAAATTAACCCGAAAACGACCAATTTTGAGTAGGTAATAAGACTTTTAGTTGCTTGCTCTATCAAAATACTTTTCACACCTCACACTTTTGTCAAAATTCATACTCTTTTCAAAAAAACGAAACATTTCCGAACACTTTGTATACATTCCTACATGAATCATTACAAAGTCAAAGCGAAATGCCTTTTCAAAACATTTTTGTCAAACACTGATCAGTGGTTTTTACACAGTTATTTAGCATTGAGTTTCGTTATCGTTTCTTTTATTTGTCTAGTGTTATATGTCTTTTTATCGCATTTTACGCTTTGGTTATGTGTTTAAGTGTTTTCAGGGATAGAAGAATGAAACAGAACAAATCGGGACAAAAGAAGTGCAAAAATCAGAATATTGGAGGCTACAGAGGAATCAACACGGGCACCCGTGTGAATCAACACGGCCCGTGTTGAAAAGCCAGTGGAAAGTGAAAATTAGCCCAAGTCAGTGGATCAACACGGGCACCCGTGTTCATCAACACGGCCCGTGTTGATTGGCCTGAAGCGTTCCCTTGAATTTTGAAGACCAACACGGGCACCCGTGTTAATCAACACGGCCCGTGTTGATGGACGCGGGAGGAAACTTTATTTTTTTGAGTTTTGGATCTCTTCTTTGTCATTAAGGGTATTTTGGACTTTGGCTAATATTGGGATGTGGCTGAGACTATTAGAATTAGGTTTTGGGAAAAAGACGAGACACTTTTTGAAATTAGGAAAGAAATATCACAGAGTGAGGAGAGCGACGGAGAGGAATTCGGAGACGGCGAGATTCAAGGGCAGCCACCATTGAAGATCAAAGTCATCATAGTTCTTTGTAATGTTTAACTCTTATTTGTTGTTTTCTTCTAATATTATGAGAGGCTAAACCCCTCAATGCTAGGGGGGTGGTCCTGGTTTGATGATTGTATGAATTCTGATTCTTGATTCCCTTAATGCATGTTTATCTATTTCAATTTAATTGTGTGGTGTTCCTATGAGTATGTATCGGACAAATACATGTATACCTATGACTAACAATTGGCAGGACTGCGATTGTTAGGGTTTCTACACAATTAGGTTATTAGGAGTCTCACCTAGGACTATGAACTCTTTTTAATCACTTAAATTCTCGATATCGTTATGGTTAAAACTAAGAGTTGTTCGAATGGACATTTGAATAAGGATTAGGGTTTTAATAGTGTCTTCATTAAGGACTTAAGGATGAACAATCTAGAGATAGGTAATTGATAGTTTTCATATGCAATGAGGAAATCTGGATTCAGGTCGTAGTTTTGTTAAATCAACCACTCACCCTAGCATCATTCTCATTATATTTCATCAGTCATCACTTGTTACAAGCGTAATTGAAACTTTTAAAATCAACCAAACCATTGTTTTTGTTCAATTGAATTAAGAGCACGAATAAGTATTTACCACGCAGTCCTCGAGATCGATACTTGGGGAAACTCATTATAACTACATCGGTGAAAATAGTATACTTGCTATTTTTCCGATCAAACACACAGAAAGCACAATTTTAAAGTGATCTAAGAGCAACTAAGAGCCCGTAGGTAACTACGGATGGAAAGGGGTGCTAATACCTTCCCTTTTCATAACCTTCTCCCTTACTCAGAATCTAACGAAGGTCTTTTTCTGTACTTTTTACCTTCCCTTAATTGGATAAAAGAAAAGTCGGTGGAGACTCTTGCTATCCGCACATTTGCGATACAAAAACCTAAAACGTCAGTTCACCGTGTTACAGACCAGAGTTACTTTATGACAACAGTCAATTTAGTCAACAAAAGGAATTATGACAAGTACCTGGCACAAATAGCCCCTTGTACCCCAAGTGACGAAATGAACGAAACAAGGGATGCACACTACTATATGACCCTTCGCCATGATGGCATGTACTGGGATAGAAAAATAATTAAGGGAGACGAAGGAGTCGAAGGCACTTCGCAAAGACGGCCACCAGGCTGGGAGTTCGACAATCCTGCTCATGACTGAGTCCTCCTTCTTCGAAAGGATTTCGGCCTATATGGCTGAGAATGAATGGAAAGCAGCTTCAGAGGCTGAAATAGATAATATAGTTGAAGTAAATGAAATGAAAGGGAATGGTTCGAAAGATTCACCCTATGAAGAAAACGAAATAGATCAAAGGCTTGATGCCATTTATGACACAGAACCCTTGGGCTTCGAGAAAGATCCTACAAACTCAGGTGCCAAAATGTTAGCACAGGATCCGCTCGAAGAGGTGAATTTGGGGGATGACAACACAAAAAGAATAACCTACATAAGCACAAAACTCAGCCCAAGCTTCAAGCAAGAGGTGATCGAAGTCCTCAAGAAAAACAAAGATTGCTTTGCGTGGGACTATGACGAAATGCCTGGTTTGAAGAGAGAGTTAGTGGAGCACAGACTTCCAATTAAGGATGGCAAGAAGCTCATCAAGCAAACTCCTAGGAGATTCGCGCCAGCAGTGCTCACAAAGATCAAAGCTGAGGTCGAAAGGTTGTTGCGTTGCAAATTCATCAGAACCACAAGGTATGTCGAATGGTTAGCAAATATAGTACCTGTTATTAAGAAAAATGGTTCTCTGAGAATATGCATAGACTTTAGGGATTTAAATACTGCAACCCCCAAAGATCAATACTCTATGCATGTGGCAGAAATGTTAATAGATTCTGCTGCAGGATGTCCTGATACTCTTGATTCCCAAGTTGAGGATAGTATTTGGCTTCTGCGTGGTGTCATCAAGCGTTAACTAAACTTTTAGAACCTTAATTGACCCATCTTGGCCATTAGAAAGTAGTGAGATGGACGGCTTTGGTGCAGACTAAGGTTGGTTGATACTCGATGCTACGCTAATTAAGATCAGACTTTTGGGATATTTTCGGTCGACCACTTGGTAGTCGTATTGAAATAAACGCCTACGAGAAAGATCAATGATGTGAGATTCCTAGAACCCGGTTACTATTATAGGACAGGATGAACCAACTCAAACTTTTGGTGGGGTAATCACCTATACCTCTTGCAAGCCTTAAACCTAGGCTCATTGTGTGAATTGTTTGTGTGTGCCAAACATGACATCATGACATCATTTGCATTGCATATCATTTCTACTATTTCAAGGACCTAGGGATTTATCTTTGCTCTGTTTTGTAGGGATTATGGCTTCTAGAAAGACTATCCGAATCAACTTCATGGGTATACCTTCTCAGCTCAAAGAATTGGTTTCAGAGATTCCTGATCATGCTCAGTTCATCAAGAGACATGGTTATCTACTTGACTTGGTTATCTCCGGTTTTGAAGAAGATATGATTCATGTCCTATTCCAGTTCTTTGATCCGAAACACCATTGCTTTACATTCCTAGATTATCAGTTGGTTCCTACTTTGGAAGAGTTCTCTAAACTACTTGGGGTACCTATTCTTGATCAAATGCCATTCACCGGTTTGGAAAAGGTCCCTAAGTACGAAGACATTGCATCAGCCTTACATCTTAAGCGCTCAGACATTGAAGCCAATTGGGAAACCAGAAGCGGAGTTAAGGGTTTACTTGCCAAGTTCCTAATTAAGAAAGCCCGAGAATTCCTCAAAGTTATGAGTTTCCCTGCATTTGAAGATATTGTGGCCTTGCTAATCTATGGTTTGGTTCTATTCCCTAACTCGGATCAATTCATAGATGTCAACGCCATTAAGTTGTTTCTTACCCGCAATCCTGTGCCTACTTTACTTGGAGACATTCTACATTCTCTCCACACTCGTACTACTAAAAGATAAGGAACTCTCATGTGTGGTATCCCGTTACTTTCCAGGTGGTTTATTTCGCACCTTCCTCCATCAGTTTTGAAGAATGAACAAAGGTTGAGATGGTCTCAAAGGCTAATGTCACTCACTCATTCAGATATCCGTTGGAACCTTTTCTCTCAAAAGGATTTCACCTTCATTGAGCGTTGTGGAGAATTCCCTAGTGTACCGCTACTTGGTATAAGGCGAGGTATTACTTACAATCCTTCTCTAGCTCTACGTCAGTTTGGTTTTGCTCGAAGAGATGGCCCACATGATATGCTTCTCCAAGATATTGTGTTCGACTACAACCACGATCTCCGATTACCGCGAAGGTTCATACACGCTGGGGCATGGTAAAAAGGACTGATACCAAGACTTTGGGACACCAAAACTCCATTCCTTGGGAACCTTACCTCAAATGGGTGCGAGCTCGAGCTCAAAACCTCATGATGCCATTCACGCCTGTTTTACCAGTAATTATGGAACTTGTTGCTATAGGTGACGTACCCTATACCGTTCTCCATCCCGACATGCCTACTGATTTTGAAGACTTGAAGAGATCTTGGATTCAGCTTAAAGAAGAAAGGGATACTGAAGCAACTCGTTTTTTTCAAAAAATCATTTAAATGAATTTTCAAAAAAACACAATGAAATCGCCACTTTAATTTTATTTGTTCTAAAAAAGAGCGGGGAAATATAGATAAAACCCACAAAAATTGGATAAGACGGTTTACGAAATTAAGAGATATAGGTTCAGGAGTTGGTTATGCAAGGGGAAGGTATTAGCACCCCTTACATCCATCGTACTCGATGGTACCCATTTAGTTCAAAGTGTGGTTGTGTGTTAGTGTGAAAATTTTACGATCTTCTAAGGTTAAAAAGAGAAAGAAAGGGAGAATGAATGTTTTTATTATTTTTGAGTTTGACACGGTTTTGAAACCGCGTGCCTACGTATTCCCTCGTGCAATGGGAAAGTCAAAACTCCGTAGTTCTTCTAGAAAATATTGTTTGTTGATTGATTTTAAATGAAAAAGACAAGTCGTCATTTTTAAAGGAGAGGACTCATCTAACGTCCACAAGGTGTGATAAAGAATAAAGGACTACGCGCCAACATGAGGGAGGGTTTGAGAACACCTCTAGTACTCAAGTGGAAAACCTTGGGAATAGAGGAAGAAGCATCTCATTTATAAATGAATCATGTCTAATCTTAAAAAGGGGTTTAAAGGTAAATGGTGCTTAGAGCGCACAAAAGATATTGAATGTGTTGGAATTGATTTTAAATTGTGGATGACAAGTATCAAAACGTTGGGCTATCCTCTAACGATTCAATACTCGAGATTGGTGATTGAGGTCAACCGATCATCTCTCATCCAAAATCTTTATTATGAAAAGAGTGAGGTGAAACAAAGTTCACTTTTATTAAGTGTATGTGTAGCGCCTCGAAAAATTTTCAAATTTCCCGATACAATGAAGTCGCCATCGAGTATTTATTTATTCCAAAAGGAAAGGGAAAACATCGAGTAAAACCCACGAGCAAAGGATAAGGTAGTCTACGAGACCAGGAGATGGATTCGGGAGTCGGTTATGCAAGGGGAAGGTATTAGCACCCCTCACATCCATCGTACTCGATGGGACCCGTTTAGTTCATGTGTGTGTTCAAGTGCTAATGATAATTGCTATCTTATAAGTAATGATCGAGAAAGGAGAAGAAAGAAGGGTTTTGTTTTTATATTATTTTGAGTTTGACACGGTTTGAAACCGCGTGCCTCCCGTGCAATGGGAAAGTCAAAACTTCGTAGTTCTTCTTGAAAATGAAAAGATTGTTGGTTGGTTTGATTTTAGAAAAGAGTGGTGCGCATGGGCACAGAAAAATATTTGAATGAGTTTGGATTAATTTTATAGGACACAAGTGTTCGTATGTCCAAAGTAGATACTTGAGACTCGCACACTTAGAGCGAGAAAAGGTAGATACCTTGACTCCCTTTTTTAATCCTTTTCTTAAGAAAAAATGAGATATCTTTAAAGTATTTTAGTCAGGTTATGATTCGTCAATATAAGTCAGATGACTTACATTGATTAAATCTCAAAAGAATCGACAGATGTCTATTCCCTACCATTTGACCCTTGTTTATTTGAGAAAAGAATTTTTTTGAAAAAAAAACACTCGACGTTGGATCGAGGTTTGGAACTTTGATTACGAAAGTGTTTTAAGCGGGTTATGATCAATCAATATAAGTCAGATGACTTATTCTTGATTAAATCTCGAGAGAATAGACAGATGTCTATTCCCTACCATTCGACCCTTATTAGAAGAAAATTGGGATATGGTATAAAAATAAAAAAATAAAAAAATAAAAAAAATAATAAGTATAATTAGATATATTTACAATACTAAGTATTATAAAAATAATACTATGTATAATTATATTTATAATAATAAATAAAAGTAAAAATACTAAGTATTTATATTTATATATACATTACTAGATGTAAGAAATAAAAATACTAAGTATCATATATTTACAAAATTAAATATGCATTGCAAAATATTAAAATACTAATAGAAGTAGTAATTCAACATTTTAAATGCTAAAGTGAGCGTGGATGCACTAATTGGAAGTGAGTGTTTTTAATAATCCTTGAAGATCTTCACAAGTAGCAAACTCGTTAGTAGCATGAGTGGGATGAAATCGAAATTAGAATGAGATTTTAACAAATTAGAACATGATTAGTAATTCAATTTCACAATTAAAAGCAACAAGAATGCATAAACAAACAAGAACTAAAGCCAAATTGTCAAATAAAATCAACTTGAATTAGCAAGGAAATGATAAGTTGCTACAAGATTTCAATCAAATTGTAAACCAAAATTCACATAAAAAGTTTATATCTCAAGCACACACAACACAATTCAAAAATTGATATAATTCCATCCGAATCAAAGTTTTAGTATCGGAAAAGTGGTGAGTTGATATTTGATTCAAATCATAACTACATCAATTCAAGAATTCCCTTAATTCTCATCAACAATTCAAGTAAATCGAGTTACACTCCGACACAAACAACCAACAACAATTATCACCCGAAGTTGCATATTTGAATCACAACTCAAAATCAATCGAAATAATGAGTAAACAAGTGGTAAACATGCATTAAAACACACACATTTAAATCCGGGCAGCAACTAATGAGAATGACATGAAGCTCTGAAATTAATCCGAAAAATGTTCAAACTCAATCGAGGAACCAAATTTATTACATTCAACATCCAAACCCAAGTTCAAATGGAAGTAAAGGTAACAATCTCCTTCAAGTCAACCCAAACATCTCAACATAACAATCAAAATTAGAATCGATTGAAATAACGCCATGGAATTAACATAAACCGAATTGAAGGCTTCAAATGTATGCGTCCATACAACTTTCAAAATCCAAATAAAGTATAAACTTCGAAATTGCAACGCAATAGAAAAGGCAATACAATATGCATCCATAGTTTCTAGGTCATATCTTACACGGATAAACATGATATAGACGTCAAACCATCTTCGAAACTACCCTCGAACTACAATCAAAATTAAAACGAGAACAAGATGATGTTCCAAGAGTTTCTCGGATAGTTTCTTCGTGAATAAACACGGAAACATTGAACCTTCATCGAAACAAACATTATAACGTATCGAAATTTGATACGACTTAACCTGGATACCAACATTATAACGTATCAAATCAGATTTTCAGAATTTGCCACGACACTTTAACTCAAACATCGACCTAACACAATATCAAACCATCACATAACAAAAATCTCACTAACAAACAGAAACAAAATTGCAACAAAATTTCCAATCCTATTCAACACGACAAAACAGCTACATCGCAAATTATCATGAAAAATGTGTTTCAATCAATTCACTAACAGCAACTTAATCACTTGAACCAAACAAACAGGATATAAAAAGACTTGAACCAAACGAACAGGATATAAAAAGAGATTGAAGGTTACCTAAAGCTGAAAGTCACGATATGCTGTGATGATGCCGAGTTGAGAAAACAAAATGGAAACGGAAGCTGTTGATGAGGATGGATGGAATCTCCGAAGATGCATAAGTATGAACGTTTGACAAAACCTGGAGAGTGATGTTGGAGAAGAGAGCAGATCGAAGAATTTGTCCGAACGTAGTGAATCAATGTTTCATTGAGATCTAGAACAAGTGTGAACACATGTTGCTTCTTGCGTCCAAATAAATTTGATTTAGCAGGCACTGTTACTGCAGTTGAGTATGCTAACCCTTGAAATTTATCGATAGCAGTAGCTCCATCGACTGTAGTATTCTTGGCCGATTGCCGAAACAGTTCTGTTTTCTCATCGATTTCATCCGCACTATAAGCGTAAGAAGCATAGCCGATTAGCGTAGTGGTTCCGGTGACAGCACCGATGATGGCTTATTTGAGGAAATTCCAGCAGTTAGGGGAAGTGGCGGCGGAAGACGTTTGGATGGAGTTGTTGTTTTAGAGGAGTATGATGGTCGTGGAAAAGGGGAAACAGGGAGGGACAAGGGAGCTTGCGGGTTGACGGGATGAGGGAAAGGGAGCAGTATGAGGGTGAGATTTTCGGTTGATGAAGAGAGGACGTGAGGCGAGTTGTTGATGAGACTGGTAGACTGTAAGGTTGGCAGGGAGAATCAGTAGCTGTTATGGGGGTTTTCGGTGATTTGGGATTGTTGTGAGAAATAGGAGGTTACGGATGAAGATTCGGAGGGGTAGTTTATGGAGGAAAGCGTGAGATAGTAGGTGAGAATGATGAAGGTTAAGTATGGAGAAGATGAGATTAGACGGAGGTTGAGTGTGAGATGAAGAGGGAGTTCGCTGGTTGAGATAAACAGAAGGAGAAGTATTTCGGCGGATGTGGAAATGGAAGATTGTTTGGTGTTTGCCGGGATGATGAGAGGAAGATGGTTGTAGGGAGTTGAAGAGGAGAGGTTCTTTGTATTTTTTTTTTGAATCCTCCGCCTCTCTCACATTTCGTTCTTCTTTTTTTCTCCCCCCCCTAAACAACAACAGTGACAACAATATATACTAAAATAATTAGGGTTTTCAATATTTTTTATAAATACCAAAAATACCCTTGTGATAAAATGGGTCACAAAGCTCAAAAGATTAAAAAATATTCTATTCAAAAATATTTTTGTTTTGATTTTTAGAGATAAAAATTTGACACTTAAAATTGTCAAAAATAATAAAAATTCGGACAATAAATTATCCGAAAAAATAAAATGAACACATTAAAATAAACTACGGTGTCAAAGATTAAAGAAAATTACTAAAAAATCAAAATTGAAATAAAATGATAATAAAGGATACCCGACTTTAAAATACTTACGGTTAAAACGAGACTTGAAATGTATCGAAAATTAGAGAGACACATTTTTATGATCTACGCGACACGTAGATTCATAAAGCAATGACTAAAAGCGAAAACTTGAAATATTTTTCGCTAATTTTCGCACATTGTCGAATCTTTTTAACAGTTTGTTTATAAAACCGAAAATTCAATATTATCGACATAAAAAAACAACTCAACATGATGCAAGAATCAAGTAAGGAGATAAAAATGCGTGAAGTGAAACATCAGGTATTTTACAACTACAAAACGATGCAAATGTCGATTTAAACTGACTTTTGGTCAACTTAAATACGACTAATGATGCGGATACGATGAATGAATGATTGTTTAATGCCAATGACCCAATGAGAGCATATGCGGATGAATGTGATGCTTGACTCGTATAACTTGGAGTTAGGAGGGCAAATTTTGGGGTGTGACAGTTGCCCCTATTTAAATATCTTTAACCAGGCGATTTGAAGAAACATTTTTGAATCGTCTGGTAAAAGATAATTTAAATACAACAGACCCAAATTTGCCCTTAAAAACAAAAATGGGTATGATACGCATGCAAATGATATGAGAATGCGATGAATCAAGAAACCATAATAATTTCTTTTATTATGCAATATGAATGAGTGCAGGCTCAACCAAGGTGTCAAGAGGACAAAATTGATAATGGACTAAGTCCCTTAAAAGTTCTGGTGTTCCACCGAGAACGAGTTTCAACTTCTTCTTCAACCAATACATTTCATCTGGAAAAGCATTTGGAAAGGGTAACAAAGAGATCATTCAGCAACGAGCTAAGATTTCACCCATTGAAGTATTCAGAAGATCAATGATGAACTATCTCCCATAATGGAGAGATTGCCATCAATCGGAATAAAAAAATAGCGACGAACTGTCTCTTATCATGAAGAAACTGCCATCCATCGGCGACAAAACATCGACGAACTATCTCTTATCATGAAGAAACTGCCATCCATCGGCAACAAATCAACGACGAACTGTTTCTTATCATGAAGAAACTGTCATCTGTCAGAATAACAAATCAACACAACATATAACCATATGTTGAAACTTCAATCATCTTCTGCCAATCACCATTAGCAGTCGAATTCAGCAATGCACATAACCATATGCAAAACTTCAATGATAACCATCATATTTCGCTATTAACCAATAGCAGCAACAACACATAACCATATGTTGGAACTTCAATCATTCTTCTACCAATCACCATCAGCAGTCGAACACAGCAATGCACATAACCATATGCAAAACTTCAATGATAACCATCATATTTCGCTATTAACCAATAGCAGCAACAACACATAACCATATGTTAGAACTTCAATCATTCTTCTACCAATCACCATCAGCAGTCGAACACAGCAATGCACATAACCATATGCAAAACTTCGATTATAACCATCATTTTTGCTATTAACCAATAGCAGCAACAACACATAACCATATGTTGAAACTTAAACATCTTCTACCAATAACCATTAGCAGTCGAATGCAGCAATGCACATAACCATATGCAAGACTTCGATTATAACCATCATTTTTTCTATTAACCAATAGCAGCAACAACACATAACCATATGTTGAAACTTCAGTCATCTTCTACCAATCACCATCAGTAGTTGAAAATAAGAATGCACATAACCATATGCAAGAACTTTGATGTTGACAATTCTTTTTTGATAATAACCATTACCGGTAGAATTCCATGATAGTGTAAACACTTTACTGGGAAATAGAACTAACAAGCTCTAAACTCATGGTTGAAAAAAAAAATGGACAATTCCAAATTGAACAAATATTCTTCCAATCAATCTTGACAGCAGACCAATAATAAGGATGCAATTTGATGAAGATAACCATCTTCGATCGGAAACTCTTTAAAACTGCATGTCGGGAGAGATATCTTTATCTTTGAATGAGGCGAGGAACTCACTGGGGAAATAAACACACCAGAGGCTCGCAAGGAGATTAGCTGTGAACATCTCAGAAAATCGGGTCCATAACGGATTATTGCCACTTTAAGAATTATTGAAAGATTGTTATATGCAAGAATCTGAACAGATCTTGGTTGAGAATAACAACGTTGGGGATACCGCAATGGTAATCTTTGTTGGAGAAGGCTCGCTTGGGGAGAAGATGAGGCTTTAAGGGAGAAAACTTCTGAAGATAACTCTGTGGGGAAGATCACTGGGGAAATCCAAGTAGAAAGTTCTGTTGACATAAGAGTTTACTGGGGATAATCAATCACTTCTCTGGGGAAGAAATTCAACTTGATAGTTGATGTTACTGTCGATTTTTTAAAGAAGCATTCAAATTGCGCTGGGGAGAATGACTAAGTTGCCATTTGAGAAATAGTCTTCTGCTTGCACTTGATTTCATTCTGAAAACATCCCAAGTCCTGGTCGGGGTTTATGCATGAATATATTGTATATGATATATTTGAGTGAAGCGACGTGACTAATGCATGAAGATGATTTATATGATGATTTATGAATGTATGTATGGATTATTCGATATGTGCCAAATAAGTTAGATCACCAGACGAGAATCGGCGAAAGAAAATTTAACAACCAGACGGAGACTGGTGAAATAATTTTTACCACCAGACGAAAACTAAAGTTTAATGATAACATGACGAGAACCGACTACCGACGTGGATTTAAATGATAACATGACGAGAACCGACTACCGCAGAACTGGATTTAAATGATAACAGTCAGACGAGAACTGACTACCAGACGAGAACTGGATTTAAATGATAACAGTCAGACGAGAACTGACTACCAGACGAGAACTGGATTTAAATGATATGATCGAGAACCGACTACCGGAGAACCGGATTTAAATGATAACATCGAGAGAACCGACTACGAGCAGCGGATTTAAATGATAACATCGAGAACCGACTACCAGACGAGAACTGGATTTAAATGATAACAGTCAGACGAGAACTGACTACCAGACGAGAACTGGATTTAAATGATAACAGTCAGACGAGAACTGACTACCAGACGAGAACTGGATTTAAATGATACCTAACAAGGTCAAATTTTTATTGCACAATATGAGATGCATGATTTAATGCATGATTTATGTTAGTGTATGCAATACGTTTTGACTATATGATTGATAATGCATGAAGATGCTTTGACTATTTGACTAGTTAAGACCAAAAAAGATTCTTGAAACAACTTTCCCATCAAAAGGAAGTTTTTAGCATGATTCCCTGCCACTCAAATTAAATGCAACAGTTGTTGACGCTTGACAGAAAATTTCCTTGAGTAGCTTGAAAATACTGAAAGGGATTGTTTGTATATAACAATCATTGCCCCAGTTTGTTGAGGCTCTGATGATATTTGTCTTGAGAGGATGCCGAAACAGCTTACAGTGATCCGATATTTGAGGTTTTGCCCCAGAATCTTGAATTCCAATGCAAGATGCCCCTGATTGATAGATCCTTTGAGAGATATTACCGTATCTCGACGTGACCGCTCTAGATTGACTAAATCTTGAAGGATTTACTTCGCCGTGCTATAGAAATAGCATGAACCAATATGCTCTTTGGAGGTACTCCAATGTGTCATGGTGACTTCTTCAGATTGACTGCATTTGATAATTGGCTATGCAAACATAGGGAAGACTTGCCCCAGGATGAGCTTTAGAGAGACTCCTACGTCTCAAAGTAATTACTTCAGTCAAACAACATATGAGCAACTAACTTGAGAGGTTTTTTTTTTTTGAAGGCTTCGACATCTCGAAGTAATTGCCTCGGAACTGAGCGATTGATTCTGCAGAGATTGTAGCGAAATTCACCAATTTAGCCTTAGAGAGACTTCCATGTCTCGCAGTAATTGCTTCAGGCTGACTGATTCTTGAAATGACGGTTGTCCCGGGCTAATTGCTCTTTGAGAAGGACCAAGTCACCTGCTGGTTTCTCTTTAAGGACCTGCCCCCAGATTGGCAGAAGTTTGAGGAAGCTTACTTCTGACTTAATTGCCCCCAAGTTAATAGAATCTTGAGAAAACAACTTGTGATATGCTCAAAGGAGTCCTTAGACGCCATGCTTCTTGGTACAATTAACTTTTAACTCAACGGAGTAATCAAGTTTCTCTTCTTTGGACAAAGTTAAACTCTTCACTGATGTTCATTATGAGAACTTCTTTAATGTCAAATAATTGTTTTTCATGTAGAAGAATGTTTATTATGACAATTATAATGTAACATTTATGCGTCTTGAAGTTTTGGGTGAAAAACATTATGACTTCTTTGTGAATGAAACAATTTTAGAGTGCAACATTGAAAATCTCTTTTTTAATGAAAGATAAGACGAGCATATGATACCAACACAGATACTTAGCATGCATCGTAGGAGTCAGGTAAACGTGATCTCTTTGCAGTATGCTTTTGAATTAACCCACGCTTCAATTAGGACTTTTGAGGGTTGTAACGTGGCTTGGTTCACAGGTTTTTTAGAAAAAGGATTTTTTAGGCTCAAAATATTTGGTGCCCACCCATTCTCCATGATGTTCTTCAGTCCTAAGTTCAACTATCCTGATACGAGCACTCATCTCTCAAGAGGCGTTATGATGGTTGAGGAACCAATATGAGGATTCTTGGACACGACAGTCACTCACATTTTGTCTTTGGTGTCTAAACCACACAACTTGTTCTTTGTTGAAAAATTTTCTTTGATAATGCATTTCGGGAATTTTTTGCTTTCCCAAATCTTGCCTGACTTTTACCTAAGCGACTTATTACTAAGTTTCGTCTTAGCGGGCTTTTTGTCTTTTCATATTCATCATTTCATTTTTTTTTGAACAAGTCGTGGATCTTTACACAAAAAGTGATGGTGACTGTCTGAGTCCTTGGGTAGATGAGGGATAACCGTTGTTGTATCGTCATCTATTGACCTTACGATGTGCGAGAGGTACCCAACATGGTATCATTCCCTTCTGATGCGCAGTGTTGATAGATGAAGATTGACTTTTGCGGTTCTGACCTTCCTCAACCTATAGAAGGATAGCCATTGTTGTATCCTTTGATGCGTACTCTCTTGATGAGTTTTGAGCGCTCGATCAGATTAACTGAACACTACCCGCCCATAGGGTTAAAAATGAGGTTTTTTCGGAAAGAAAAGAAACTCCTACTTCAAGGCTCGAGGGGGTTAACGAGGGTCTATCTCCCTTATAACTTCAGTGTTTAGGAATTTGAAACAAGGCCTGCACATCATCAGCAAGGTTTTTACTCAAAAGCATACGACTAGAGACCTGGCGTTTTTCAATTATCGTCATCCTCCCTCCAATCTTTGCCTAGGCGAAAGGATTGGTAACGTTGGTATCAAAATGCTCGCAAATCATTTAAAGAGTGATAACGGATGAATTGAGTGACAACGAATGGATTACTTCAAGACAAACATACTCATTGCATTAATATAAAAACTAACAAGTTTCTACATGCAAACAAAGTTTAAACAATTAAAAGAGATACACATGAAAATGCAGTAAAGAAATAAAAGACTGTCGTTGTTGAGGAGACTTGAACTCTGTCTTGACTTGTTGATTCAGATGAATTTCTGTGGTCTTGGTGCTCACTTGAGTACGGGGTTGCCATTCACAAACAGATTTCCTCCTTGAAGAGTCAAGTACTTCTGGTCAATCAACTGTTGAACTTTGGCTTTGTAGGCGTTGCAGTCCTCTGTTGAGTGGCCTACTGTTCCATCATGGTATCCACATCGCGCGTTATGATCATAACCAAGCGGGAACACCTTTGGTGGGTTAAGAAATTTAGGAACCACCAATGAATTTTGAACCAGATATGGCAGAAGTTGACTGTAAGTCACTGGAATTGGATCAAGAGGAGCATTCCTTCTTTCCAAATTACTTCGAGGTTTGCGTGGATTCTGACGTTGACTTTGATATCCACGGCCTTGAACTTGTTTCTTTGCCTGAGGAGTGCCCCATGGTTTCTGGTATTGTGGACCGAGAAGCATCGGGTGCTGATACTGAACAGCTGCTACATACGGAGGTTGACCATAAGGTATCGGGGCATCTTGGAGTTTTCCACTCTTGAGACTGCTTTCAATGCGTTCTCCCACCATCACCAAGTTAGAGAAACTTGAAGATGTACAACCTATCATTCTTTCGAAGTATGAATTAGGTAAGGTATTCAAAAACAAGTCACCCAACTCCCTATCAAGCATTGGTGGTTTAACTCGAGCGGCCAACTCTCTCCATCTTTGAGCATACTCCTTGAACGACTCGTTAATATTCAGAGAAAGATTCTGTAATTGGATACGGGTTGGAGCCATGGAAAGGTTGAACTCATATTGTTTCAGGAATGAGGAAGATAAGTCTTTCCAATTGTGAACATCCTTTTTCTCCAATTGCGTATACCAATCTAGAGATGCCCCGCTAAGACTGTCTTGGAAACAATGGATGAGAAACTTTTCATCATGAGCATATGCAGACATCTTGCGAACAAACATCTTCAAATGAGTCTCTGGACAACTAACACCTTTGTACTTCTCGAAGTTTGGCATTTTAAACTTTGGTGGGATCACGACATTCGACACTAAGCAAAGGTCAGCAGCATCTGGACCAATAGTATCGTTTCCATTCAATACCCTCAATTGTTCCTTCAGATCAAGACACATTCGTCTGGCTTCAGTATCTTGAGGAGCTCTGGTGTTGACTATTGAATTCGTTCCTTGAGGATTTTGCACGTAGTTGGCAAACCTAGGCTTCTTAGCAGCCTGAGGATGTGGGATATAATCTTCTTGAACATTTGATTGTCTTTGGACTGTAGGGATTGCGTTGAGCATCAATTGAGGTTGAATAGGATCGTTCACATGCAGAGGAGAATCGTACATTGGATTAGATATAACAGTAAATCCTAACATGGAATCAACATGATCTGTAGTAGCATCCTGGACATTGTTCTCCGAAGAAGCTAGCATGGCTTCCAACATTTGATCCACCTTATCTTTCACACCTTCCAGGTCCTCTCTTATCAATACTTGATCATGTTCCAATTGGTCTATCGGACTTGCCATGAGTGCAGGAAATCAGCTAACTGACCAAGAACACAAGGTGACATGAGCTTTTTGTAGTGGAGGAGAAAATGCATGCATGTTGATGAATGCATGATTTTATTTCTATTTTTGAATGCAAATGATTATTTTTATTTGTGAAAATGCAATGCAATGGTAATGCATGTAAGAATGCAATGTGATGATATCGTATTAATGTCATGCGTAAAATTTCAGGTAAAGTTAAACAGACAAGAGTTTAAAAGGACGGTCGGCCATGGTTTCGACGTCTACCCAACACTTCCCCTCACAAGGTGGTTCTACATGTTTTTTGGATAACAAGATACCTAGAATCCAGGGTCCCATTTTGACAATAATAACGACGTAGCATAGGAATACATGTCGTTATTATAGCTTATGGAAATGATTCTAGTAAAGGTTTTCTCGTGCGACTTAACAAGATAAATATCTAATAAGCACTACACAACCATCGGTTCGGAGGAGTCAAAGATTCGTTTTCAGGGTTCCTAAAGTGATAACTAGAGTCATAGGCCCCCATTGAAAATATTATCAACAGTACATAGACATGTAAAGTCAACAACATCCCCAGAGAACCGACTCTAGGCGGGGTCTTTGTACCGACTTGCAAGTCAGGAGCCTTGCAAGTCTAAGTACTACACAACACCCTCTAATCCAAATGTTTTTTCTCAGACCTGTGTAATGAGTCTCGCACATAGTAACATATTACCCTTGAGAAACCCAACATCACCGTATTGAAATAAAACAGTATATGATCATAAATAATATAAAACAATAAGAAAGCAATAAAACAAATAAAATACATAAACACACAAGAGCTAAACTAGGGTTGACACGCTTATGGTTATCCCCAGTGAAGTCGCCAACTATAGCGCCTCGCAAAAATTTACAAATTTCCGGTACAATGAAGTCGCCATCGAGTATTTATTTATTCCAAAAGGAATGGGAAAACATCGAGTAAAACCCACGAGCAAAGGATAAGATGGTCTACAAGACCAAGAGATGGATTCGGGAGTCGGTTATGCAAGGGGAAGGTATTAGCACCCCTCACATCCATCGTACTCGATGGGACCCGTTTAGTTCATGTGTGTGTTCAAGTGCTAATGATAATTGCTATCTTATAAGTAATGATCGAGAAAGGAGAAGAAAGAAGGGTTTTGTTTTTATATTATTTTGAGTTTGACACGGTTTCGAAACCGCGTGCCTACGTATTCCCTCGTGCAATGGGAAAGTCAAAACTTCGTAGTTCTTCTTGAAAATGAAAAGATTGTTGGTTGGTTTGATTTTAGAAAAGAGTGGTGCGCATGGGCACAGAAAAATATTTGAATGAGTTTGGATTAATTTTATAGGACACAAGTGTTCGTATGTCCAAAGTAGATACTTGAGACTCGCACACTTAGAGCGAGAAAAGGTAGATACCTTGACTCCCTTTTTTAATCCTTTTCTTAAGAAAAAATGAGATATCTTTAAAGTATTTTAGTCAGGTTATGATTCGTCAATATAAGTCAGATGACTTACATTGATTAAATCTCAAAAGAATCGACAGATGTCTATTCCCTACCATTTGACCCTTGTTTATTTGAGAAAAGAATTTTTTTGAAAAAAAAACACTCGACGTTGGATCGAGGTTTGGAACTTTGATTACGAAAGTGTTTTAAGCGGGTTATGATCAATCAATATAAGTCAGATGACTTATTCTTGATTAAATCTCGAGAGAATAGACAGATGTCTATTCCCTACCATTCGACCCTTATTAGAAGAAAATTGGGATATGGTATAAAAATAAAAAAATAAAAAAATAAAAAAAATAATAAGTATAATTAGATATATTTACAATACTAAGTATTATAAAAATAATACTATGTATAATTATATTTATAATAATAAATAAAAGTAAAAATACTAAGTATTTATATTTATATATACATTACTAGATGTAAGAAATAAAAATACTAAGTATCATATATTTACAAAATTAAATATGCATTGCAAAATATTAAAATACTAATAGAAGTAGTAATTCAACATTTTAAATGCTAAAGTGAGCGTGGATGCACTAATTGGAAGTGAGTGTTTTTAATAATCCTTGAAGATCTTCACAAGTAGCAAACTCGTTAGTAGCATGAGTGGGATGAAATCGAAATTAGAATGAGATTTTAACAAATTAGAACATGATTAGTAATTCAATTTCACAATTAAAAGCAACAAGAATGCATAAACAAGCAAGAACTAAAGCCAAATTGTCAAATGAAATCAACTTGAATTAGCAAGGAAATGATAAGTTGCTACAAGATTTCAATCAAATTGTAAACCAAAATTCACATAAAAAGTTTATATCTCAAGCACACACAACACAATTCAAAAATTGATATAATTCCATCCGAATCAAAGTTTTAGTATCGGAAAAGTGGTGAGTTGACATTTGATTCAAATCATAACTACATCAATTCAAGAATTCCCTTAATTCTCATCAACAATTCAAGTAAATCGAGTTACACTCCGACACAAACAACCAACAACAATTATCATCCGAAGTTGCATATTTGAATCACAACTCAAAATCAATCGAAATAATGAGTAAACAAGTGGTAAACATGCATTAGAACACACACATTTAAATCCGGGCAGCAACTAATGAGAATGACATGAAGCTCTGAAATTAATCCGAAAAATGTTCAAACTCAATCGAGGAACCAAATTTATTACATTCAACATCCAAACCCAAGTTCAAATGGAAGTAAAGGTAACAATCTCCTTCAAGTCAACCCAAACATCTCAACATAACAATCAAAATTAGAATCGATTGAAATAACGCCATGGAATTAACATAAACCGAATTGAAGGCTTCAAATGTATGCGTCCATACAACTTTCAAAATCCAAATAAAGTATAAACTTCGAAATTGCAACGCAATAGAAAAGGCAATACAATATGCATCCATAGTTTCTAGGTCATATCTTACACGGATAAACATGATATAGACGTCAAACCATCTTCGAAACTACCCTCGAACTACAATCAAAATTAAAACGAGAACAAGATGATGTTCCAAGAGTTTCTCGGATAGTTTCTTCGTGAATAAACACGGAAACATTGAACCTTCATCGAAACAAACATTATAACGTATCGAAATTTGATACGACTTAACCTGGATACCAACATTATAACGTATCAAATCAGATTTTCAGAATTTGCCACGACACTTTAACTCAAACATCGACCTAACACAATATCAAACCATCACATAACAAAAATCTCACTAACAAACAGAAACAAAATTGCAACAAAATTTCCAATCCTATTCAACACGACAAAACAGCTACATCGCAAATTATCATGAAAAATGTGTTTCAATCAATTCACTAACAGCAACTTAATCACTTGAACCAAACAAACAGGATATAAAAAGACTTGAACCAAACGAACAGGATATAAAAAGAGATTGAAGGTTACCTAAAGCTGAAAGTCACGATATGCTGTGATGATGCCGAGTTGAGAAAACAAAATGGAAACGGAAGCTGTTGATGAGGATGGATGGAATCTCCGAAGATGCATAAGTATGAACGTTTGACAAAACCTGGAGAGTGATGTTGGAGAAGAGAGCAGATCGAAGAATTTGTCCGAACGTAGTGAATCAATGTTTCATTGAGATCTAGAACAAGTGTGAACACATGTTGCTTCTTGCGTCCAAATAAATTTGATTTAGCAGGCACTGTTACTGCAGTTGAGTATGCTAACCCTTGAAATTTATCGATAGCAGTAGCTCCATCGACTGTAGTATTCTTGGCCGATTGCCGAAACAGTTCTGTTTTCTCATCGATTTCATCTGCACTATAAGCGTAAGAAGCATAGCCGGTTAGCGTAGTGGTTCCGGTGACAGCACCGATGATGGCTTATTTGAGGAAATTCCAGCAGTTAGGGGAAGTGGCGGCGGAAGACGTTTGGATGGAGTTGTTGTTTTAGAGGAGTATGATGGTCGTGGAAAAGGGGAAACAGGGAGGGACAAGGGAGCTTGCGGGTTGACGGGATGAGGGAAAGGGAGCAGTATGAGGGTGAGATTTTCGGTTGATGAAGAGAGGACGTGAGGCGAGTTGTTGATGAGACTGGTAGACTGTAAGGTTGGCAGGGAGAATCAGTAGCTGTTATGGGGGGTTTTCGGTGATTTGGGATTGTTGTGAGAAATAGGAGGTTACGGATGAAGATTCGGAGGGGTAGTTTATGGAGGAAAGCGTGAGATAGTAGGTGAGAATGATGAAGGTTAAGTATGAAGAAGATGAGATTAGACGGAGGTTGAGTGTGAGATGAAGAGGGAGTTCGCTGGTTGAGATAAACAGAAGGAGAAGTATTTCGGCGGATGTGGAAATGGAAGATTGTTTGGTGTTTGCCGGGATGATGAGAGGAAGATGGTTGTAGGGAGTTGAAGAGGATAGGTTCTTTGTATTTTTTTTTTGAATCCTCCGCCTCTCTCACATTTCGTTCTTCTTTTTTTCTCCCCCCCCTAAACAACAACAGTGACAACAATATATACTAAAATAATTAGGGTTTTCAATATTTTTTATAAATACCAAAAATACCCTTGTGATAAAATGGGTCACAAAGCTCAAAAGATTAAAAAATATTCTATTCAAAAATATTTTTGTTTTGATTTTTAGAGATAAAAATTTGACACTTAAAATTGTCAAAAATAATAAAAATTCGGACAATAAATTATCCGAAAAAATAAAATGAACACATTAAAATAAACTACGGGTGTCAAAGATTAAAGAAAAATTACTAAAAAAATCAAAATTGAAATAAAATGATAATAAAGGATACCCGACTTTAAAATACTTACGGTTAAAAACGAGACTTCGAAATGTATCGAAAAATTAGAGAGAACACATTTTTATGATCTACGCGACACGTAGATTCATAAAGCAATGACTAAAAGGCGAAAACTTGAAATATTTTTCTGCTAATTTTCTGCACATTGTCGAATCTTTTTTAACAGTTTGTTTATAAAACCGAAAATTCAATATTATCGACATAAAAAAACAACTCAACATGATGCAAGAATCAAGTAAGGAGATAAAAATGCGTGAAGTGAAACATCAGGTATTTTACAACTACAAAACGATGCAAATGTCGATTTAAACTGACTTTTGGTCAACTTAAATACGACTAATGATGCGGATACGATGAATGAATGATTGTTTAATGCCAATGACCCAATGAGAGCATATGCGGATGAATGTGATGCTTGACTCGTATAACTTGGAGTTAGGAGGGCAAATTTTGGGGTGTGACAGTATGGAATTGATTTTAAATTGTGGATGACAAGTATCAAAATGTTGGGCTATCCTCTAACGATTCAATACTCGAGATTGGTGATTGAGGTCAACCGATCATCTCTCATCCAAAATCTTTATTATGAAAAGAGTGAGGTGAAACAAAGTTCACTTATATTAAGTGTATGGAATAAAGTATTTAAGTCATTGGGTTACCCTCTAATGGCCCAAATACTTTACATTTTAATTAAATCGTCGGGCTATCCTCTAACAATTTAATTAAATACCATAGCACTATGTTTTTTTTTTGTAGAAATTCATTTTTGAAAATAACTCGACGTTGGATCGAGGTTTGAGAAGAAGACTCGACGTTGGGTCGAATTTTATTGAAAGTGTCTTAATTTATTTGGTGAATGGAGAAAGAATAAGATCGAGATAATTGTAAATAACAAATAAAATCGACAAAGCCCATACAAGGTGGCCAACCTAAGTATAAAATAATTAAATTACATGTGTACTAGCAAAGTGGGCTAGTCTACTATAACGACTAATTGGAACAATTAATCGAAATAGGCTCACTGTAAGAAGGCCCAGGATCAAGCGTACATGTGTGCATGTGTGGTCATCGCGACGCTTCATAGCTTTGTCGACTTACGGGTTTAAAAATGATTTACAATTATTAGTTTAAAAATGATATTTTTTGGTTTTGTGTAAGTGACAGTTAAATTAAAATAAAATAAATGTGCACTAGATAATTATTACAAGATTTGTTCTTGGGAGAGGGATACATCAAATATAAATGGGATTTAAATGGTAAAATAAAATAGAAAGCAGTAAAAATTATTTACAACGCAACAAGGGAATTGGGATACAATTTTTCGAATGGGGATGACGGAAATTGAATTAAAGAGAAAAATAGTAAATACAAACAAAAACTAAGTGCGGAAGAATTTAAATATCAATTAGTGTATTTTATTTTATTAATTAGAATAGATTATATGAACTAATTCTAAGAAATGCAACCACTATATTACCGTATAATTTGAATTTATTTACCGATGAATAAATAAAGCATAAAAATAATATGTATATAGTATATATATATAATACTAAATATAAGAAATAAATATAATATGTATATTTACAATAATAAATATAAGAAATAAAAAAACATGTATAATTATATTTACAGTATAAAATATAAAATAAAATAAAAATGCAAGTATATTGTATGTACATTGTTAAATATTAAATAAAAATAAAAACAGTAATATGGATATGCTAATGAACAAGAATAAATGCTAATTGAAAGTAATTGTTTCGAATAATCCTTGAATGTCTACACAAATAGCAAACATATTAGTAGCATGAGTGTGAGATGAAATAGAAATAAAATGAAATTGCAATAAAAATTAGAATACGATTAGTAATTACAAGCTATAGAATCGAAAATGAAACTAGTATAAAATGTATATGAACGAAAGGACTAAAACAATTAAATATGCGAGTAATTCGATTCACAAAGGAATCAGAACCAAAGAAACATACACTATTATTCAATTTAAAATCGAAACAAACTAAAAATTAAACCGAATAAATCCGGGCAGCAACTATATATACTTAAATAATGCTCAAGAATTCATCTCAAAAAGTGTTCAAGACAAATAAAAATGGAACGACATAAACAAACGGATGCCCCATAGTTTCTCGGTTAAATTCACACGCAAGAACGCGGTATAATCATTAAACCGTCATTGAAACAAAACAAATAAATGCCAAATGGTTTTTCGGCTAAATCGTACGCGGATAAACACGACATCAATAACAAGCCATCATCGAAACTATCTATCAAATCCAAACGAAATTAAAGATAAATGAGAATAACATAATACACATTGCCACAATGGTTTCTCGGTTAGATTTACACGCGATTAAACGCGGTCAATCATAAAACCTTCATCGAAACTAAACACATATACAAAATAGACACAGTTTGCATTTTAATTGAAAATAGCGGTAAAAATGATGTTACGACCAAAATTCTCGTTCGAAATTGCCTCAAAGGACACAACAACAAAGCTGCCCCTCGTAGTTTCTCGGCTAGGTTCCTCGTGAATAGACGCGACATTACCATTTAGCCTTCATTGAAACTCACTACAACTTCAAAGAACACAAAAGTGTACGAATATGATACCAAATTTCAAACGGATTCAAATAACTTTGAAATAAACAAATGAAGTGCAATCGATACACATATCATATCACATTCCAACATCTCTTAAACATTCATACACAGTGAGGTCTATTTTCAGAATCTATCATCAACACAAAATTCACAACTACATGTTATCAATAAAACAGAAACAAAAGGGATCAATCGGATTTCTGAAACGATAACTTTTCAAACTTCTACATCCATTTTATACAAATAATCTTCGTCCATTATGCAGTGAAACTAAAAATATTCGAAATAAATTAATGCGAACAGAATAACATTTCAAACCGAATTAAAATCTGTCAAAACCTTTACACAGACAAACATGTACACAATAGGCATAAAAAGAAGATTCAGTTTGAACATTTACCCACTGAGTCGATGCTGTTGTCACGTACGTGAGAGAAAGCAGTTTGATGAGGTTGTGAACAGAGGTGAGGGACTGTGGGGGTTTGGATGGACACGGCTGGAAAACAGAGGGATGTAGAAGATGATGGAAGGCTGTGGTGTTGGCACGGTGAAGGGGAAAGCGGAACTGGGTGAAGAGAGGGTTTCACGGCGAGATTGAACGGTAGGCAAGAGTGAAGGGAAGGCTGGGGTTTTGAAACAGAGAGGAAATGGAGCGATGGTGAGGAAGGCTGTATGAAGGGAAGAACAGGGGGTTAGAACGACGAAGAAGATGAGTTGAAGATGGTAACAAGGCGAGTTTGGTGAAAGTTAATGGAGGGTTAACGGCGGAGAGTGAGAAATAGGGGTGTGAAACGGTTCGGCGAGACAGAGGGAGAGAAGGACGATGGTCGTGAGTGAGAGATGAAACGGAGAGGCTGAAGGTTGAGGTTTCTGAAAATGGCAGCGAGTGATTGAAAACGGAGGGATGTCGCGGTGGCTATGAGGAGATGGAGTTACGGCGACGAAGGAGTAAGAGGAAACAGGGGTAGCTGCGGCGGAAACGGAAAGGATTGAGGTTCACGATGAAGAAGATAATTCTTCTTCTCAGAATTTTTTTTATAATTTTATATGTTATATTTTTTTTTAACCTCAGCTGTTGTAAGTTTTTTTTTAAAATTGGCCTCTGTTTCAATTTGGCCTCCCTCTACCATGCCAATCATAACAATATATATATACTACAAATTAGGTTTTACATAAATTTCAAAAATGCCTAAAATGCCCTTTTCATGAAATGGGCCACACAAATGGGTTGGGTAAAAAAATAAAAAGCCCAATAATATTTTTTTGTTTGATTTTTTGAGATAAAAAATGGACACCTAAAATTGTCAAAAATGGTCAAAGTTCGGACAATAAATTATCCGAAAAAAATAGTATGAGCATATTAAAATAAATTACGGGTCTTATAAATTAAAGAAAAATTATTGAAATGGTTAAAATTGAAATAAAATGATAATAAAGGATACCCGATTTTAAAACGTTTACGGTTAAAAACGAGACTAAAAAATGTATCGAAAAATTAGGGAGAACACATTTTCATGATCTACGCGACACGTAGATTCATAAAGCAGTGAGTAAAAGATAAAAATTTGAAATATTTTTCCCGCTAATTTTCGCACAGTGTCGAATCGCTTTTAACAGTCTGTTTATAAAATCGAAATATCGATATCATCGACATATAAATAATTTAAAATGAATGCAATAAGCAGGCAGAGAGGTAAAAATGCATGAAGTAAGATAACAGGTATTTTATAATTAAAACAATGCAAACGTCGATTTCAACTGACTTTTGGTCAATTCAAATACGACGTAATGATGTAAATGCAATGAGTGAGTGACTGTTTTTTTATAATATAAATACAAATGCATGTAGAAAAATAGTAGGGTAAAATTTGGGGTGCAACAGATACCTCTGAAGCTCAGTGTTACGCAAGTGAGAAGAAAGTGCTAGAGTTGACCAAGCTACTTCACGAGGAGCGAAGCATCAACGCCTACCTCGGCACCAAGAGGAAGCGCCCATGGGAGACTTAGAGCTTTAGGATTTATATGTTTTCTTTTTGTTTGAACTATCTTTTGTACTTAAAAAGAAAAAGAATAAGAGGAGTACTAATAAATGTTTGTTCATTGCTTGTTTAAACAAATTTAAATCTCTAAGGTCCTTGAAAAAATTGCATTGCATTCGCATAAACATTGCATAGCATAGCATAACATTGCATCACAGGTACATTGAAGATTGGTTTTCTCATTCTCTCGCTATTTATTTTAGCAAAAATGGCTCTTGAACATCATCAAAGATCTCCAAGCTCGAATGCTCGGTTTGAGATGTTCACCACTTGGTCCAAGGCCAAGAAGATCGAAGAAGCTCATCAACAGAAGAAGAAGGTTGTTGGTCTTCTCAACATGGGCGACGCTACAAAGGTGGTCCTAAAGTGGTCATCGAATAGAGCTTTAGAAGGAAGTGTCAAGAAGGAGGATGAGCAAAGTGACAAGGGTGATGGCGAAGGTACTCGGCATGAGCACGAAAAGACTATGATAATGGTCAATACTCGATGAAGATGACAAGTACAAGCAACTTGAAGACCGTCGAATCTTGTGGAAAACACGAAGATGTCCGGGCTGAATTTTGATGATATGAGTCTTGTCCACGTGTTGTGATTCCTCCCAGTTAAAGTTCCAACTTTTGCTAAGTATGATGGCATGTCTTGTCCTAAGTGCATTTGAAATCCTATGTCCGAAGATCAATCCCACTTGATGAAAAGTTGTGGATGCACTATTTTCAAGAGAGTTTGTCCGAACTCAATTGGAGTGGTATTATCGGCTAGAGAATGACCAGTATCCGTACTTGGGTGACTTGGTGATGCTTTCTACAATATAAGTACAATCTTGAATTAACACCCACGCATGCAACTACAAAGCATGTCTATGGGTCGTGACGAGAAGTTCAAGGAGTATGCTCGAAATGGAGAGATCTAGCGGTGAGTTCAACCACCCTTGTCCAATAGGGAGTTGGTTGATATGTTTATGGAACAACGACAGGCCCATTCTTCAATCATCTAATTGGAAACTCTTCACCGGATTCACCGAGTTGATATTGAGAGCGTATTGAAGGCGGCATCAAGAGTGGAAAGATTCGTAGAGACATCTTCAAATCTGCGAAGAGATCTTTTGGTGCTAAGAAAAAGCCAATCTTGTGTAGGGTCGAAAAAGCCGAGCCAAGACCGACCGCTCAATCGTGGGGCGGTTGTGATCTCCATCCTACATCGGCCAACCTCGGAGACAACAGCGTGGCGAGCGCCACGAAGACAGTTTACAAAGATCAATATGCCATTGTCACAAGCCTTGCAACACATGTTGAAAGCAGAGCTGATTACCTTGAGGGACCCTCCTCAAAACATCAACACTTCCTCTCCGAGATATAATCCTAATGCTAAGTGTGCTTACCACTCCAACAGCCCAGGGCACGACACTGACAACTGTTGGGCTCTGAAGAACAAAATTCAAGACATGATTAAAGCTAAGCAGATTGAGTTTGACCCTCCTGTTGAGACTCCGAATGTGATCAACGCGCCTATGCCTAACCATGACAAGAGTTACAATGTTGTTGGTGAAGATACTTATGTTTTCAACATAGATGACTTGACCATTCCTCTGGTGACTGTTAAGAAGAATTTGCTGCAAGCCGGTGTCAATCCAGGATGCCCAGAGAATTGTCGTTGGTGCCCATCTGCGCCTGATGGTTGTGCTTGGTTGAGAAGACGTGTCTAGTGCATGATGGATAACCGTGAGATACTATTTCTGAAACCACCTGTGCCGAAGCGTGTGAAGATATGTCTAAGCTGAAGATCGAAGATGTGAATGAAACAGTACCATCTGCATGGGATACCTTGGGGCAGCCAAGTGGAAAGTATGATTACATGGTGAAATACACTGTTCCCGAGAGCTACAAGATTCCTATTGAAGATGTTAAGGTAACCGGATGGGGTGACGATTTCCCGAAGATTATCTTGATGTTAACACAATAAGGATTTCTCTGCGATCACGTGCCTAGGTGGCACCTTTCATCATTACTTCTCCGGACCGGTTCCATATTCCTCGACAAAGCTATTCCTTGGAATTATGGGTGATGTTTACTATCATGGCGTCAAGCAAGACCCTTGACCATTGAAGATCTTACTATTGAAGCTACCATTCGACATTGACAACATCAGGGATCAAGTAAGGTGACCCGAACCGGAAGGGTTTCTCTCCAGAAATCTCTCCTCCAAAAGACACTGCGACTCCAGCTCGCATTCCAGCCATTCAACCCATTCCCCAAGCTAGAGGGAAAGAACCAGTGACTCATCCTGCTCAACCAGAAGTACCAAAGGAAGTTGCTGAAGACACCTCCAAACAAGAAATGGAGGAAATTCTGAAGATTATCAAGAAGAGTGACTACAATGTTGTGGAACAGTTGGGATAGACTCCGTCCGAGATATCCATGCTTGCTCTGCTCTTGTGCTCTGAGGCTCATGCTAATGCGTTGGTGAAGTTTTTGAAGAATGCTCACGTGCCGCAAGACACTACCACCGATCAGTTTGAAGTTTGTATTGCTAGCCTGGCTGCCAACAACGGCCTAGGCTTCTCAGATGCTGATTTGACTCCTGCCGGAAAGAAACACAACAAAGCCTTGCACATCTCTGTTGAATGCAAGGGTACTACCTTATCTCATGTTTTGGTGGATACCGGTTCTGCTCTGAATATCCTTCCGAAGACTGCTTTTGATCGGCTTGATGTCGAAGGGTTGGTTCTGAGACCCAGTGATATAATTGTGAGAACTTTTGATGGTTCTAAGCAGTACTTGGAGCTCATTCTGCTGTTAAGGTCGGTTCCCGACCTTTGATTCCACTTTCTTTGTCATGGACATCCGTCCACTTACTCTTGCCTACTTGGGCGCCCTTGGATACATGGGGCGGTATTACCTCTACCTTGCATCGAGTTGAAATACCCGGTGAAGGGAAGGTTGTTACGTGTGTGGTGAAGAAGAATATGGTCATCATCTACAATCATTCCGATACCTCGAGGTGGAGGTGAATTCTTTGAGACTCCTGTCAAGCTTTTGAAACAATCCCAGTCATGCTGTTGACTCTCTGTCCTCTGATTACACAAGTTCCTCCTAGGATGGCTTCATTAAAGGCTGCTCGAGCCGCAGTTGAAGAAGGAGGTAGTGCTATTTGGGGACAGCTCCCTGATCTCCCTTTCAAATTTGACAAGACTGGTTTAGGTTTCACCATCAAGGGTCAGAAGATGATATGCATGAACGTGCGCCAACTTCCTTTCGCATCGGCGAGTGGAATCCATGCTATAGAAGACGAAGACAACGACTTCGACATCAACAAGTGGATCTTCCCAACTCCCGACAACGGACTCAGCAATTGGAAGACTGAAGACGTCATACCAATCTCCTTTAGACATGAGTAATTGCTCTTGTTTTGTTTTGCTTTTCGTATTCTCTATGCTTTGAACAATAAACTCTAAAGCCTAGTGCCTTACCCGGGGCATCATGGCTCGTTTGTGAGGGTTATTATCTGTCATTTGCATATTTTCATTCAATAAAATCGTTGGGCTTTTGCATTTAATTGTTGCTTTCTTTCTTTTACTTTATCACCCCTTCAAAAAGCTATGTGTTTCTTACACACACCCACGTGATACACTGCAGAATCACTCCGAATCTCGTTGATAACAACTATGCTATTGCTAAATATGACTTCGATAATCGATCTACCAAGCCGAAGGCGAAGGTGAGGAAGATTGTGACGCCAGAGAACTTGTCCGTGCTGACAAGAAGAAGCGAGTTATCTGACCACCACGAAGACCAAGTTGAGGTTGTGAACTTGGAGTCTGATGAAGGCAGAAAGAGATCAAGATAGGAGCGGGTCTTGAGCAGTGTTAAAGAAAGGTTGGTTCGGATGCTACGAGACTATATTGAGGTTTTGCTTGGTCATATTAAGACATGCCGGGTTGGACATTGATATTGTGGTACACGTTGCCAACAAAGAAGGTTTTCTCGGTGAAACAGAAGGTTAAATCGCATCGTCACGAAATGTCGAGAAAATCAAAGCGAAGTTATGAAACAGTTCAACCCGGTTTCTTAGTTGTTACTTCATATCCACAATGGGTTGCGAATGTGGTTTTGTACCTAAGAAGGATGGTAAAATGCGATGTGTGTGGATTACGAGAGATCTGAACAAAGCAAGTCCGAAAGCGATTTTCCCTTCCTCGTATTGATGTTACGGTTGACAACACCGTAAGGTTTTCTCCTTCATGGATGGTTTCTCCGGTTACAATCAGATCAAAATGGCTCAAGACATGGAAAAGACTACTTTTGTTACGTGGGGCACTTTCTACTACAAGGTTATGCCGTTCGGATGAAGAACGGGCGCCACTTATCGGTGCTATGGTGACATTATTTCATGACATGATTCATCACGAGATAGAGGTCTCGTCGGCGACATGATAGCTCGATCCTGGCGAAAGAACATCTTGATCATCTCGAAATTGTTTGACAGATTGAAGAAGTACAGGTTGAGACTCAATCCTAACAAGTGCGCCTTTGGAGTCAGATCCGGAAAACTCTTAGGGTTTGTTGTCAGTGGTAAAGGTATTGAAGTTGATCCCGCCAAGGTTAAAGCTATTCAAGAAATGCCACTCCCGAGAAGGAAGTCGAGGTTTCTTGGGCGATTAAATTACATTGCCGATTCATTGCACACTAGCGCTACTTGTGAGCCAATCTTCAAGTTACTAAAGAAAGATCAAGTGGTAGAATGGAATGACGATTGCCAGATCGCTTTTGACAAAATCAAGGAGTACCTACAAAATCCTCCTATCCTGATGCCGCCTGCCGAAGGAAGACCTCTTATCATGTACTTGCGGTGTTAGAGAATTCAATGGGGTGTGTGTTGGGGCAACATGGCGAGTCGAAAAAGAGCATGCAATATACTACCTTAGCAAAAGTTTGATTGTGAAACAAGATACTCACACTCGAGAAAACTTGCAACGCTTTGGCTTGGCTGCTCGCCGACTAAGGCAGTATATGTTGACTCACACTACCTTGTTGATTTCCAAGATGGATCCGATAAAATACATATTTGAGAAACCAGCTCTCTTCGGAAGAATAGCAAGATGGCAAATGATCGACCGAATATGACATCGGTACACTTCTCGAAAGCGACCAAAGGAAGTGTAGTAGCCGATCATTTGGCTCATCAAGCGTAGATGACTATCGATCTATGCGTTTGAATTTCGGATGAAGATGTTTTACTAGTCTGATTGTGAAGAACCGGGCCGACGAAGGACACGAACAAGGATCGATGGACTATGGTCTTTGATGGAGCCTCAAACGCACTTGGCAATGGCATTGGCGCCATCATTACATCCCTACAGGCGGACATCGCCTTTCACCGATTATGTTTTAGTTGCACGAACAACATGGCGAATCTGGCGTGCATTATGGGTATTAAAGCTGCTATTGACTTAAGAATCAAGTTCTTGCAAGTGTATAGAGACTCAGCTTTGGTGATCAGTCAGATTAAGGGCGAGTGGGATACGAGGCATCCGAATCTCATTCCATATCGAGAGCATGTTTTGAGTTTGATCCCCTACTTCGAAGAGATCACTTTCAATCACATTCCACGAGAAGAGAATCAGTTGGCAGACGCATTGGCTACTATGTCATCTATGTTCAAGGTTAGATGGGACAACGAGGCTCCCCAGATCATCATTGAGAAGTTTAACGAACCAGCATATTGTTATGAGCTTGATACAGAAGAGAAACCTTGGTACTATGACGTGAAGAGGTATCTTGAGACTCAGGAATATCCAGAGGCATCATCAATGATAAAGTTCATGAGAAGATTTGCATCCAAATTCTTCCTCAGCAACGACATCTTATACAAGCGCAACCACAATTTGTGCTTACTCCGCTGTGTAGACCACAAAACAGCAATACATATCATGGAAGAGTTACACGAAGGCGCATTTGGTACTCACTCTAGTGGACATACGATGGCTAAGAAGATTTTGAGAACAGGTTACTATTGGTCCACCATGGAAGGCGATTGTCACCGCGCTCGATCTTGTCACAAATGCGGTTATAGACAAAGTACATGTACCTCGGTACCTCGAATGTTTTAACTCCTTGGCCTTTTGCAATGTGGGGCATTGACATGATCAGAGAAATCAAGCCCACCGCTTCCAACGGACATCGTTTCATCCTTGTGGCAATTGACTACTTTACCAAATGGGTAGAAGCAGCCTCGTTCGCATTAGTTACCAAGAATGTTGTGGCTCGTTTCATCAAGCATAATCTTATCTGTCGGTATGGCACTCCCGAAAGGATTATCACAGATAACGGTTCCAATCTCAACAATAAGATGATCACCGAACTCTGCACGCAGTTCAAGATCAAGCATCACAACTCTTCTCCTTATCGGCCTAAGATTAATGGCGCAGTGGAAGCCGCCAACAAGAACATTAAGAAGATTATACAGAAGATGAAAGTGACTTACAAAGATTGGCATGAGATGTTACCATTTGCTCTTCATGGTTACCGCACTACAGCGCGAACATCAACAGGGGAAACCCCCTTCTCTCTCGTATACGGTATGGAAGCCGTCTTACCAATTGAGGTTCAGATACCCTCAACCAGAGTCCTCCAAGACGCGGAGTTAAGCGAAGACGATTGGGTCCAGACCCGCCTTGGCCAGATTAATTTGATTGATGAGAAACAACTCGCATCCATTTTCCATGGACAGATCTATCAGAAGAGAATGATCAGAGCATTTAACAAGAGGGTCAAGCACCGAGTTTACCAAGTCGGTGATCTAGTAGTCAAGCGCATCATTCTCCCACAAGGTGATCCCAGGGGCAAATGGACTCCCACCTATGAGGGACCGTTTGTAGTCAAGAAAGTATTTTCCAGCGGAGCTATGATACTTAGCACCATGGATGGCGAAGACTTCCCACCACATGAGCGCAGACATAGTCAAAAATACTACATAAAGAGACCCGCTAGGTCGGTGACCTAGGAAAAATAAGGGCATCTGGCGAACCAAAAGGTTCGGGCAAAAGTTAAGGATATATGCAAAACATGTACACGGCAAGTCGAAAACACGAAAAGGCGGCTTGGGCAAAAGGGTATCGGTGGTGAAAACCGAAAGGCGGTCTAGGCAAAAGTTAGGGATTTAGGCGATACTATGTCTCTTCGGATCACCTACTTCAAACTATTATCAACATTCAAGATTCAAATGGCGAAGATCAATTCACTCACTTTCTCTTGTGACAAGGAGATGAGATAGTTGAAATATATGAGTACTAGCATAGTTGGAACTTAACGAGATTGTTTCCGCATAGCTTTTACTTTTCTTGTGTACAAACTACTTGGCCATCGCCCATTTCAAATAAATACAAGTTTCTTTCTCTTTACAATTTGTTCTTTGTTGTCGTTTGCATAAACTCAACGTTTGCTTTGAATGATTATATGCATTTGACAATAAAATCTATTTACAAACATGCGAAAAGAACATCAAAGTAATTACTACGAGCTTGAGGAATTGAGATGGCGATGAAAGTCACCAATGCATTTTCCCCGAAATGTCACTCACCACAAAATCTTCCCAACAAAGAAGAGGATCCCCAGCGGTGATTCCACTCAACTTAATCGGGCCACACCCATCTTCGCGCAATAACACCACATCCCCGGCCGAGGTATTTATCCCCGGCGGATGTCTCTCAACTATTCCCCTTTTTTTCAGCAACAGTGTCCAAACCCAGAACTTGGTCAGATAGTGCACCGGAGGAAACCTACACCTCTTATTCCCCAGTCAGAGACTCCAACGGGCTCCAGATTCTTCTAACCCGGTCTCCCAGCAACTACCAAATGCTCTCCGGCGGGATCTACACTCAAAATCCCCGGTAGAGTACCTCCCATACTCTCCTCAGCGGGGTTTATTTATGAAATTCTCAACAATATCTAGCCTCAAGACTTGGTCAGATAGTGCACCGGAGGAATCAAAGTTTTCTTTCTTCTTAGGATCTCCATCCGTTCCGTCCCCAGACAGAAGTCAGAAGTCAGAAATCCTCGAGCAGAACATCTGCATCCTCTTCAAGATGGATACGTTTTGAAATACCACAACATCTATCATTCATACATTTCTCATATATGCATATGTCATTCATACACATTGTCATGCATCATACTTTGCATAAGACTAACAATATTCTATCAAAGTTTCTCTTGTTTTCTCCAAAACAGGTGAAAAGCGCTTCTGACGCAAACAGGTCCAGGATTAAGACCCGAATCCAGACAGGAAAACTATCTGAAAGACCGCCCTAGTTGTCCTCCGACAACGGTCCGAGATTAAGACCGAATCGGATGGGAAAACTATCGAAGACCACCTAGTTGTCCTCCAACAAGCGGTCGAGTTAAGACCAATCCAGACGGAAAACTATCGAGCGACCACCCTCGTTGTCCTCCGACAACGGATCCGAGATTAGTACCAAGCTAGGCGGAAACCCTATCCGTGCGATCACAAGTTATCCTCCGATAAGCGGTGGATCAATACCGATGCACAGGGAAGCTATCCACATTTTTGCCAACTATTACCTCCCTCAGAGTAATCAGCACGAAGATCTATTCTGATTCCTTCTTATTATCAACAGCAACTACAGAGTCTAGCGTAAGACTCAGTTGCCTTGGATGGCATCTTAAGCCCATCTCCGACTACTTGTCAACATTTCTCCACTTTCAGAATGCTGCATATTTGGTTAAAAACCAATACAAACCAATAACTTCATTCAAAGATGAGCAAGAAGTCTAGTGTACGACTCCCTCCGGATGGCATCCTAAGCCCATCTCCTTTCACTTCCAGAAACGTCTACAGAGCCTAGCGTACGGCTCACTCCCCAGCGTCGATATTTCCGGGTGGCATCTTAAGCCCATCCCCGTCAAGTCTCCTATCAACCTTCTCGAGTCCAGCGTGCGACTCATTCCCCAGCGAAGTCTCCAACTTCTCCAAATGGCATCTGTAAGCCCATTCCCGCGTCACCAGCGAGTGCAAATTTTCAGGTGTACTTAAGTGTTCAATCATCTTCTACCTCCAGGTCACGAAAGGCGAACATGCCAATCTAACCCTTCGTTACAAGAAGATTGAGCAGGGCAGCTCATACCCCAAAATTTACCCTCCATCTTCTCAAGACATTCCATACATCCATGCTCAAGGATTCCTCAAAGGTTGATCAGACAAACCCTCTCCTAGACAATCAACCCAAACTAGGGTTTGGCAATTCTCAGATCAAGATGGACTTCCAACATCTCCAATGTTCATCATGCCTCCTCATATGCTTCAAATATTCTCCATGTCAAGTTTCAAGCCTCACAGATCAAATTTCCTCAGACAATTGCTCAGATGGTTGAAAATCAGTTGTGTTGGACAAAAAGTCAACTGTGGTCAACATGCAGTCAAACTTCATGATTTTTGGTCAACATCCTCATTTTGAAGTTACATTCATCATTTGATCAAGGGTTGATCATGATTCATCAAGAAAACTCAAGATTTGCTCAAAAGTCAAACTTTCTAAATTAGGGTTTCTTAGTGAAAAGTCAACTGAACTTTGACTGATCATAACATCTTCATACTTTCTCAGAAATTTTTCCACCACCTCTTGTTTTGAAGGAAATTCCATTCTCTACAACTTCATGTCTCACAAGAATGTTCAAAAAATGCTTCATTTGAGAGGTATGGATCAAAACATTACAGGTCCTTTTCAAAGTCAAGAAAAATTCAACTTTTTGTGTTGAAGATATATTGAGCATGGAAACTCCAATTGAGATGAGACCAAAATGGTTGGTTAGAGGACTCCTAGAGCTTTCCAAAAAGTCCAAGAACACTCAAAAATGTGGAAAATTGAGCAAGATACACTATTAAGAAGTTGGGCAATTTTGGACAATTGCACAAAAGGATATTTTGGTCAAAATGCAAAATTTTTCAAATGGGCCTATAATCTTTTGATCCAAACTTGTTCATGACATTATTTGTGACCCATAAATGCTTGGCATTGGCAATTTTCTATTTTATTAATTTATTTTTGAATTTTAAACCATTTAATTCAAAATTAAATTATATAAAATATGAAAATAAGATATTTTTTCAAGATGATTGGATTTTGATCAAACTTGAGGTCCAAGGAAGCCCATACAACTTGCCAATTTCGTGCATGGTCATACATTTAAGAGAAAATCAAATTTCTTTCAAAATTTGATTTTATTTGAAAATCATTGAATGCATTCCAAATCAAATCTTTTTGCCTTGATTTTTCTCTCTCAAATCCCTCTATAAATAGCCAGCAATACACACAGCCAAGGACACGAAACCCTAGCTCCATACACAGCCCTTACTTTGCCAATTTTTTTCAAGAATTGGTGAAAATCGAATCCTAGTTTGCAGCCACTTTCAGCCAAAGCTATCCATCCAAACGTGTTCTAGAGGTTCCCAGGAGTCAAAATCAACTCTTACTCGAAGTTAATCCATCCAGAATCGCGTTATCCAGCTCTCACCGGTTTGAATTTTTCTCAAATTCGATTCCATAAATTCATGCATTGTTAATGTTTTCTTTGTGTTTATTTGAACTCAGGGTGCATATTAGATCGTGTCTGAACCTTTACATGCAAGCTTGAACGTCCAGAATCCATATTGCCATTGTTAGGGTTCGAAGGACTGTTTGAATCGTACTGATCGCCACAGGCGTTTTTAGGAAAAACTAATGTTACCATTGGACTCAGAAGGGTCGATTTAGGGGGGTAGGGTACCTTAAAACTTTTTATTTTGCATATTTCTTAAGCTTTCAGGTTTGAGCAATCGGAGAAGACGACCGGAGCTAGGGTTCCGACGTCGTTGAAAGCTTTGACTCCGGCGTGGGCTTTGTAACACGGTGAACTGACTTTGTAGGTTTTTGTATCGCAAATGTGCGGATAGCAAGAGTCGCCACCGACTTTTCTTTTATCCAATTAAGGGAAGGTAAAAAGTACAGAAAAAGACCTTCGTTAGATTCTGAGTAAGGGAGAAGGTTATGAAAAGGGAAGGTATTAGCACCCCTTTTCATCCGTAGTTATCTACGGGCTCTTAGTTGCTTCTAGATCACTTTAAAATTGTGCTTTCTGTGTGTTTGACAAAAATGTTTTGAAAAGGCATTTTTCTTTGACTTTGTAATGATTCATGTAGGAATGTATACAAAGTGTTTGGAAATGTTTCGTTTTGAAAAGAGTTTGAACTTTGACAAAAGTGTGAGGTGTGAAAAGCATTTGATTTGAGCAAGCAACTAAAAGTCTTATTACCTACTCAGAATGGTCGTTTTCGTGTTATTTTACGTTCCTTTAGAATAGCGCTATCCATACCATTAGTTGGTAGGTAACTCTATTTGTTGGATGTAAGCGGGACATTCGAAGGGACGTCGGATGGTCATAGAAAGCAACTTGTAGGAAGTATCCTAGCACATTCGAAGGGACTATCATCATTTTTTCGTAGGCGACAATCGAGGGTCAAGATCATGTATTCGGAGGCGACATCGTGGGTCTTATGATCTTTGTATCGAAGGGACTATGATGATTTTTTTGAAGGCAACGGTGCTAGAATACCTCTACGTTCGAGGGACATGACCATTTGTATTCGTAAGGCAACAAGAGAGAATTACCCTAAGGGGTGCGTGTGTAAAGAAGTGTGTTGATTCAGATATTTTATCTTTTAAAATTAGTGTGAGCTATGTTCAATTTTATCTTGCCATACACGCCTAATTACTATCAGTTTATAGGGTGCGGAAATTAAAATGCGGAAATGTAAAATGCGAAAAGATAAATCCTACGCTATTACATGGCTTTGGGGCAGATACATAATTTAAACTTGCGGAAAATAAAAAGCCTAATTAAGTTATTACATCCCATGAGGAGTTACATTATTGGAAAAATAAAAAAAAACGATAAAAGAAATCGTCTGAAACGGGATAACCTGTGAAAAGATAAGAAAATCGGAAAATACGATGAAATCGAATAAGAGGAAAATGTTAGTAAAAATGCAAATTTTTAGATGACAAAAATATGGCATGCTAGAAATAACATTAATATGCTAAAATAATTTTTTGGGATTTTTTGGATGCAATTTAATAATTAAAAACTAATTAAAAGTGATTTAAATGCTAAATTGTGAATAAAAATAAATATGCATGCAAAATAATATTTTTTTAATTTTATAAATTAAATAAACATTTTATGAAAATAAATGCAAAAGGAAAAATATTTTTGATGATTTTTAATGCATGAATAAAAATTATGAAAAGAATTAAAACTGCATGGAAAAATATGAAAATATGAAAATAATTGAAAAAGTTTGATGTTTGTAAAAAGAAATCAAAATCGGTCCCTATGAGGTTCGAACTCGTGACATGGGAGGGCATCTGTCAACAGAAAGCGCCTTAACCAACTGAGCCATCGTGCAAGTGTGTTTGAAAACTGGAACCAGTAGGTTACAAACAGCGTCTCCTCCCATTGCCTCGTCTCGCGCCAAACTTCATCTCTTTCGTTTGAATTTTTGAAAACTCAGCGTCGGCCATTGTTCGGCTCTGGACCGGCTAAATCAAAATCAAGCACACATAATATAAATAACATCTAAGACCATGGATCGATTAGGACATCCTCCGAATGCATTGGTAATAGTCTCGTGGTCCATTTATCCTAATAAGCAAAGCCCTAAATCGAGTTCGGGAACCCTAGTTATGGCATAACACGTTTGAGGCCATGGAAATGCAATTAACCTGAGATCGCTTGCAAACTTTGTTCTAAACATGAAACAAACATCAAAACTTGTTAATAATGCATGAATAATGAAACACGATTTTGAAAAAAGGATGAACAAACCGATTCATGATTTCTTGATTCTGGATGCTTTTGGATGATGTAAAGGTCTGGATCGACTCAAGAGGTATCAAGGAATGCAATGGACACCTCAAAATCGATTGAAATTTGGAATTAGGGCTGATTGGATTGTAGGGCACGGTTTTCTTGAGCTTCAATAGGGTTTCTCGGTCAAAAATTCTACCCTAATTCGTGTGGCATGTGTTAAATATATATAATAGATGAATTTGGAGTTGATTTGAGGAAGAATCAATCAATAATCAATGCAAATCATATTTGATTTTGTACAAAATCAAATTTTCATCTTTTGATCAATTTTCAATCCAATCTTGCCATATCCAACCAAATTTCGAAATTTGCTGGCTTTATTGAGTTACTTGGATCTCAAGGAAGAGAGAAAAATCAAGTTTGCATTTAATTTTGATTTTATACCTTATTTTTAAATTTAATTTGTATTTAAATGAATAAATTCCAAATTAAATATAAAAATAAAATAAAAATTCGTGGCATTGGGCTTGGATATTCCTAATTGTATAAGGAACAAGTTTGGATGAAGAAAAAGTAAGCCCATTTGCAAAGTTTTTGATTTTTAGAAGTATTTCTCTTTGTGCACTTCTTCAAAATTGCCCAACTTGTGAATGGTGTATCTTGCTCAATTTTCCACATTTTTGAGTGTTCTTGGACTTTTTAGAAATTTCTAAGAGTCCTCTAACCAACCTTTTTGGTCTCATCTCAATTGGAGTTTCCATGCTCAAAATATCTTCAAAACAAAATGTTGACTTTTTGTTGACTTTTGAAAATGACCTGTAATGTTTTGATCCATACCTTTCAAATGAAGCATTTTTTGAACATTCTTGTGAGACATGAAGTTGTAGAGAATTGAATTTCCTTCAAAATGAGCTTTGGTGGGAAAATTTCTGATAAAGTATGAAGAAGTTATGATCAGTCAAAGTTTGGTTGACTTTTCACCTAGAAACCCTAATTTAGAAAGTTTGACTTTTGAGCAAATCTTGAGTTTTCTTGATGAATCATGATCAACCCTTGATCAAATGATGAATGTAACTTTAAAATGAGGATGTTGACCAAAAATCATGAAGTTTGACTGTATGTTGACCACAGTTGACTTTTGTCCAATACAACGATTTTCAACCATCGAGCAATTATGCGAGGAAATTTGATGCATGAAGTTGACATGGAGGATCCTTGAAGCATATGAGGAGGCATGATGACCATTAGAGATGTTAGAAATACATCTTGATCTGAGAATTGCCAAACCCTAGTTTGGGTTGATTGTCTAGGAGAGGGTTTGTCTGATCAACCCTTGAGGAATCCTTGAGTATGGATGTATGAGATATTTTGAGAAGATGGAGGGAAAATTTTGGGGTATGACAGCTGCCCGGTTCAACCTTCTTGTCTTGGAAGGTTTAGATTGGCATGTTCGCCTTTCGCGACCTGGAGGTAGAAGATGATTGAACACTCGAGTACACCTGAAAATTTGCACTCGGTGATACGGGGAATGGGCTTACGAGATGCCATTTGGGGCGGAGACTTGATGGGGAATGAGTCGTATGCTAGACTCGAGGTTGTTGATAGTAGAAACAGACAGGGGCGGGCTTAAGATGCCATCCGGAAAGATCAATCTTTGATACGAGGGATAATTTGGCAAAGTGTGGACAGCTTCCCTGTTGTGCATCGGGTGTTGGTCCACTACCTGTTATCGGAGGATAACTTGTGATCGTTCGGATAGGGTTTCCCGTCTAGCTTCAGGTATTAATCCTGGATCGATTGTCGGAGGACAACGAGGGTGGTCGTTCGGATAGTTTTCCGATCTGGATTCGGGTCTTAATCCTGGACCAGTTGTTGGAGAACAACTAGGGCGGTCTTTCAGATAGTTTTCCCGTCTGGATTCGGGTCTTAATCTTGGACCTGTTTGCGTCAGAAGTGACTTTCACCTGCTTTGGAGAAAACAAGAGAAATTTTGATAGAATATTGATTAGTCTTATGCAAAGTATGATGCATGATGATGTGTATGACACATGCATATATTATGATTTTTGTGAGTAATGTATGAATGCTAGATGTTGTGGTATTTCAAAACATATCCATCTTGAAGAAGATGCGGGTATTCTGCTTGGAGATTTCTGACTTCTGTTTGAGGATGGAGATCCTGAGAAGAAAGATTACTTTGATTCCTCCGATGCACTATCTGACCAAGTCTTGCGGCTAGATGTTGTTGGGGATTTCATAAGTAGACCCTGCTGGGGAGAGTTCGGGGGGATACTCTATCGGGGATTTTGTGTAAATCTTGCTGGAGAGTACTTGATAATTGCTGGGAGACCGGGTTAGAAGGACCGGGGGGGCCGTCGTGATCTCTAGCTGGGGAAAAGGATGTAGGTTTCCTCCGGTGCACTATCTGACCAAGTTTCAAGTCTGGACATTGCTGCTAGAGAAAAGGGGAACTGCTGAGAGATATCTTGTTGGGGATGAATACTTCGGCCGGGGATGAAATGTTATTGCTTGGAAACTGATGTAACACAATTTTAGTCGGGTGGATTCACTGCTCGGGGATTCACCTCTACTCCGCTGGGGAAGGTTTGTGGTGAGTGACACCTCTGCAGGGATCATGTTCTGTGGGGAAGTGTATTGGTGACTTTCGTCGTCATCTCAATTCCTGGAGCCTATAGTAATTACTTTTGCATGTTTGTAAATAGATTTTTATTGTCAGATGCATATAATCATTCAAAGCAAACATTGGACTTTATGCAAACAACAACAGTGAAAATTGTAAAGAAGGAACTTGTATTTATTTGAAATGTGGCGTATGGCCAAGCAGTTTGTATATAGGAAAAGTAACAAAAGCTATGCGGAAACAATCTCGTTAAATTCCAACTATGCTAGTGCTCATATATTTCAACTATCTTATCTCCTTCCTGTCAGTAGAAAGTGAGTGAATTGATCTTCGCCATTTGAATCTTGAATGCTGATAGTAGTCTGGAAGTGAGTGACCTGGACGAGACATAGTCGTACGCTTAAATCCCTAACTTTTGCCTAGACCGCCTTTTCGGGTTTCGGTCTACGGGATACCCTTTTTGCCCAAGCGCCTTTTCGTTTTTCGACTTGCCGGGTGTACATTTTGTATATATCCTTAACTTTTGCCCGAACCCTTTTGGTTCGCGAGATGCCCTATTTTTGCCTAGGTCGATCGACCTAGCGGGTCTCTTTATCGTAGTATTTTTGACTATGTCGGCGTTCACGGGTGTGGGAGTCTTCACCATCCATGGTGCTAAGTATCATAGCTCCGCCGGAAAATACTGTCTTGACTACAAATGGTCCCTCACAGGTGGGAGTCCATTTTCCCCTGGGATCACCTTGTGGAAGAATGATGCGCTTGACTACTAGATCACCGACTTGGTAGATTCGGTGCTTGACCTTCTTGTTAAATGTTCTGATCATTCGCTTCTGATAGATCTGTCCATGGCAAATGGATGCGAGTCGCTTCTCATCAATCAAGTTAATCTTATCAAGACGAGTTTGGATCCAATCGTCTTCGCCTAACTCTGCCTCCTGGAGGACTCTGGTTGATGGTATCTGAACTTCGATGGGTAAGACGGCTTCCATACCGTATACCAGAGAGAAGGGGGTTGCCCCTGTTGATGTTCGTACTGTAGTGCGATAACCATGAAGAGAAAATGGTAACATCTCATGCCAATCTTTGTAAGTCACTGTCATTTTCTGTATAATCTTCTTAATGTTCTTGTTGGCGGCTTCCACTGCGCCATTCATCTTAGGCGGATAAGGAGAAGAGTTGTGATGTTTGATCTTGAACTACGTGCAGAGTTCGGTGATCATTTTGTTGTTGAGGTTGGAGCCGTTATCTGTGATAATCCTTTCGGGAGTGCCATACCGACAGATTAGATTATGCTTGATGAAACGAGCCACAACATTCTATGTAACAGATGCAAACGAGGCTGCTTCTACCCACTTGGTGAAATAGTCAATTGCCACAAGGATGAAACGATGTCCGTTGGAAGCTGTGGGCTTAATTTCTCCGATCATGTCAATGCCCGACATTGCAAAAGGCCAGGGAGCTGTTAAAACATTCAGAGGTACTGGAGGTACGTGTACTTTGTCTACATAAATCTGGCATTTGTGACAAGATCGAGCGTAGCGGTGACAATCAGCTTCCATGGTGGACCAATAGTAACCTGTTCTCAAAATCTTCTTAGCCATCGTATGTCCACTGGAGTGAGTACCAAATGCGCCGTGTAACTCTTCCATGATACGTATTCTTTTTTGGTCTACAGGAGTAAGCACAAGTCGTGGTTGCGCTTGTATAAGATGTCGTTGCTGAGGAAGAATTTGGATGCAAATCTTCTCATGAACTTCTTATCATTGATAGATTCCCCTGCGAGATATTCCTGAGTCTCAAGATACCTTTTCACGTCATAGTACCAAGGTTTCTCTTCGTATCAAGCTCATAACAATATCTTTGGTTCGTCGAACCTCTCAATGATGATCTGGGGGCCTCGTTGTCCCATCGACCTTGAACATAGATGACATAGTAGCCAATGTGTGCATGGCGATTCTCTTCTCGTGGGATGTGGTGTAATCTCTTGTAGGGATCAAACTCAAACATGCTCTCGATCGGAATGAGATTCGGATGTTTCGTATCCCACACTCCATTGATCACTAAAGGAGTCTCCATACACTTGTAAGAACTTGATTCTTAAGTCGATGTGACTTTAATACCCATGATGCACGCTTCGGCCATGTTGTTAGTGCAAGCTGAAACATAATCTGGCGGTGAAAGGCGTATGTTCTGTAGGGGATGTAATGATGGCGCCAATGCCATTGCCAAGTGCGTTTGAGGCTCCATCAAAACCATGGTCTATCGGGATCCTTGTTCGGGTCCTTCGTGCGGGCACGATTCTTCCAATCTGTAACTAGCAAAACATCCTCGTCGGAAATTGACTGCATAGGCGATAGTCATCTACGACTTGATGAGCCAAATGATCGGCTACTACACTTCGTTTGATCGCTTTACGAAGTGTATTGGATGTCATATTCGGTCAAGATCATTTGCCATCTTGCTATTTTTCGGAGAGTGGTTTCTCAAATATGTATTTCATCGGATCCATCTTGAAATCAACAAAGTAGTGTGAGTCAACATATCTTGTCTTAGTCGTGAGCAGCCAAAAAAGCGTTGCAAGTTTTCTCGGTGTGGTATCTTGTTTTTACAGTCGGTAAACTTTTTGCTAAGGTAGTATATTGCATGCTCTTTTCGACCAGACTCGTCATGTTGCCCCAACACACACCCCATTGAGCTCTAACACTGTCAAGTACATGATAAGAGGTCTTCCTTCGACGGGAGGCATTAGGATAGGAGGATTTTGTAGGTACTCCTTGATTTTGTCAAATGCGATCTGGCAATCGTCATTCCATTCCACCACTTGATCTTTCTTTAGTAACTTGAAGATTGGCTCACAAGTAGCAGTTAAATGTGCAATGAATCTGGCAATGTAGTTCAATCGGCCCAAGAAACCTCTAACTTCCTTCTCGGTGCAGGGAGCTGGCATCTCTTGAATAGCTTTAACCTTGGCGGGGTCAACTTCAATATCTTTTCCACTGACGACAAACCCTAAGAGCTTACCGGATCTGACTCCAAAGGTGCACTTGTTGGGATTAAGTCTCGATCGTACTTCTTCAACCTATCAAGCAGTTTAGTAGATGATCAAGATGTTCTTCTTGATGCAGTGACCGAGCTATCATGTAAATCGGCGTAGACCTCTATCTCGTGATGAATCGTGTCATGAAACAACGTCACCATAGCGATAAGTGGCGCCGCGTTCTTGATCCGAGCGGCATAACCTTGTAGCGTGCGCCACTATGTAGCAAGTAGTCTTCTCCATGTCTTGAGAGCCATTTTGATCGATTGTAGGAGAAACCATCCATGAAGGAGAAAACCTTATCTTGGCGGTGTTGTCAACGAGAACATCAATATGAGGAAGTGGGAAATCGTCTTTCGGACTCGCTTTGTTCGATCTCTATAATCCACACACATTCGAACTTTGCCATCCTTCTTAGAAACAGGTACTCGTTTGCAACCTTGTGGATAAGTAACATCTAAGAAACGGCGTTGAAGCCCCGTAACTTTGGCTTTGATTTTCTCGACATCTCGGGACGCATCGACAGACCTTCTTTCCTTGGAGAAAACCCTCTTTAGTCGTGAACGGTGTACCACAATATCAATGTCTAACCACGGCATGTCTTAAATGCGACCAAGCAAAAACCTCAACATAGTCTCGTAGTATCTGAACCAACCTTTCTTTGACAACATTCTCAAGACCCGCTCTATCTTGATCTCTTTTACTTCATGATTCCCATTCACAATCTCAACTTGCTCTTCATGCGGTTGTATAACTTGCTCTTCTTCTTTGTGATCGGGAAGTTCTCCTGCCTTCACAATCTTCCTCACTTTCGTCTTCGGCTTGGTAGATCGGATTATCGAAGTCATATTTAGCAATAGCATAGCTGTTATCAACGAGATTTGGAGTGATTCTGCATTGTATCACGGTGTGTGTAAGAAACACATAGCGTTTTTGAAGGGGTGATAAAGTAAAAGAGAATAAACAAACAATTAAATGCAAAAGTCCAACGATTTTATTGAATGAAAATATGCAAATGACAGATAATAACCCTCACAAACGAGCCATGATACCCGGCAAGGCACTAGGCTTTAGAGTTTATTGTTCAAGCGTGAAAAATACGAAAAGCAAACAAAAACAAAGCAATTACTCGACTAAAGGAGATTGGTATGGCGTCTTGATCTTCAATTCTTGAGCCCATTGTGCGGAGTTGGGAAGATCCACTTGCGATGTCGAAGTCGTTGTCGTCGTCTTCTATAGCATGAATTCCACTCGGCGATCGGAAAGGAAGTTGGCCGGCACGTTCGCGGCGTATCATCTTCTGACCCTTGATTGTGAAGCCTAAACCAGTCTTGTCAAATTTGAAAGGGAGATCAGGGAGCTGATCCCAAATTGTACTACCTCCTTCTTCAACGGCAGCTTGAGCATCTTTCAGCGAGGTCATCCTAGGCGGATCTTTAGCAACTTCAGGAGTGACAGGAGAGTCAACATGCATGACTCTGGGTATTGTTTCAAAAGCTTGACAGGGAGTCTCGTAGAATTCACCCTCCATCTCGAGGTATCGGAATGACTGTAGATGACTGACCATATACTCTTCTTCACCACATACTGTAACAACTTTCCCTTTCACCGGGTACTTCAGCTTCTGATGTAGGGTAGAGGTAACAGCGCCTGCCTCATGTATCCAAGGGCGTCTGAGTAGGCTGGACGGATGTCCATGACAAAGAAAGTGGAATCAAAGGTCTGGGAACCGACCTTAACAGGCAGAGTGAGCTCTCCAAGCACTGTTCGCTTAGAGCCATCAAAAGCTCTCACAATTATATCACTGGGTCTCAGAACCAACCCTTCGATATCAAGTCGATCAAAAGCAGTCTTTGGTAGGATGTTCAAAGCAGAACCAGTATCCACCAAGACATGAGACAATGTAGTGCCTTTGCATTCAGAGAGATGTGCAAGGCTTTGTTGTGTTCTTTCGGCGAGTCAAATCGACATCAGAGAAACCTAGGCCGTTGTTGGCAGCCGGGCTAGCAATACAAACTTCAAATTGATCGATAGTAGTGTCTTGTAGTGCGTGAGCATTCTTCAGAAACTTCACCAAGGCATTAGCATGAGCCTCGGAGCACAGAGCGAGCAAGCATGGAGATCTTGGACGGAGTTTGTCCCAACTGTTCCACAACATTGTAGTCACTCTTCTTGATAATTGATCCGTTGTGCAGCGAATCAAAGCGAGTAATTTTTGAAAACATAGTATAGCGACAATGACTCGAATCGTCTCACGATTCTTGATTATTACTAACCGAAGGTAAATTAAATTAGGGGGTTGGTTTGGTGTTCGATTAAGAAAAAGCAGAAAATAAGCGCTTAAAATAAGTGATTATAAAATAAGTCAATCTACCGATTCAGTTCCTACTATCATCGATTATTATAATTTTAATACCCGAAGCGGATTGTCTATTCTATTTGGATACAAACCCGGTGACAAGCGGTGAAGTTTGTGAGATGTACGATCCTATTGTCCGAATTAAGCAAACGGGATAAATTTTCATGGATTAAGCAAACATGATTGATCAGACACAACAACGAATTAAGCAAACGCGATGAGTCTAAGTTAGGATCATACAATCAACCAAATTGAATCAATATATTTTATGCAATTGAATTAAGCATACAATAACACAAAATATTATTGAAAGAATTAATGAAATTAACATTATAATAATCTCAAGTGTTGGAACCTGAATACACTAGATTGACTCTAGATGTTTAGTTCCTCATCATAATCGTCAAAAACAAAAAGTATTTTTTTCTGAATAATGAAAGGTCCTCTCTAATTACTGTAGCGGCTGCTAGGTATAGCAAGGACAAGTTCGGGTCATAACAATGGTCAAAAAACCTGACCAGGCCCAAAACAAATGACCCAAAACTTAAATATAAAAAATGCTGCAACTTCAACGACTTTTTCAACCTTGCTACAGTTTGAATCAGCTTCTGGCCACAACTAGAGACTTGTAGATCTTTCTCTTATCTTTCCAACGCATGGTCAAACGCCTCAATCCGATTCCTGTAGCTCAAGTTATAAATGTTTCCGCGAAAGATGCAAATGCTGAAAATTAAATACGAAAATGAAATAAGTGCAAAAATAGAATAAAATAGAAAAACAATATAAAATATAAAAATAATCAAAGGAAAACAAGGAAATTATTAGATATAAACATGGAAGAATGTGCATGAAAATGCACTGATCAAATTCCCCCACACTTGAACTTTTGCACTCCGAGCAAAATAAAGTAAAAAGAAACACAAAAGCATCATCGATTACTCGTTCTAGGCTACAAACTCCTCTTGGTTAAGATTGCATCAATAGGTACTAATCTTACACACTAAGGATATCATAGAAACACTAATATTATCTCTGAATATAGAACCCAATTCAAATCAAATTATTATGCTAAAGCCTAACACTCATCCTCCTTTTACTCTTTTCGTTCGAGCAATCACATTAAGCCCGTTATCTCCACACACTCATAGCAAAGCGACCGGTTAGTGACTCTGATCCTTTTTGCATGGGGTTCTGGTACTTATGTGGTATAACCCTTTGATTACTCAGTTGTAGTTGCGGGGGATCAGACCGTAGTCCGCCCTACCAAGTTCAGCACCAGAAACCGCTGAACCAACTAACAACGAGTCTTATTATCAATTTTTTTTGCAGGTTCTACGATCGTTGGGTTAAATGACCGGGTGAGGGTCACCAAACTTAGAAGGCGCATTCCTTTTTCTTTCTCTTTTAAATTTTTTTCTTTTGGAACACTCACTTATATTCATCAACTTCCTTGCGTAGAGTGTGTGTGAGATGGTACTGACTGCTGAAATAAACTACTCAAGAGCTGTCAGAGAATGAGAATTCAAGGCTAAAACATAATAAGAATTCAAATCAATTTCCATATGCAGGAGACTTGCAGTGTTAAGACAATACCGATCTTAAGAACTTTTCCCAAGTCTCCACAAACTAACCTCAGATTAATCTCTAACCCCAGAACTTTCAAACCAGATGCAATTTATTTTATAACTAAAAATAAAACAAAACAAGAAAACAGGGAACAAAAGCAAAAAAAACAAAAGATTCTCTCCCCCACACTTAAAAGAAGCATTGTCCCCAATGAAAAGACATAACTACTAAATAGGAGTGAGAGAGAGAGAGAAAGGAAAGAACACATCCGAGTAGTCAAGGAGGATAAGTAATCACATAAGCATCCTTTCTCAAAGAGAGATCTTCTACATTCTGTTCTTCCAAAGTGGGGCTCTCATGGAGTAGTTTTGGGTAATGTCCATTGAACTTGAGAATTTTATCACTGCCTTCGCCTTTTATTCCCAGGATCAAAGAAGAATCTTCGATAAGTAAAAGTGTCGAATGGGCACGTGATCTTCTTTTCAACAACATCGGAGATCAAAAGATTGAAGGGCTTCCTCACTACTTTTGTTTCATCTTCCCTTCAATTGAGAACATCGCAAAATCATGGATGGGCTAATATTGGGAATGTCGGCCAAAGTCCACCCAATCTCCTTCTTATGCTTCTTCAAAACACAAAGCTTATTTTCTTGATAAAAATTAAGGTTAGAAGAAATTATAGCGGTAGCTTTTCATTCATCTCTAAATAAGCATATTTAAGATTTTCAGGAATTTGTTTCAGCTTTTGGGAAGGTGGTTGTTCGATGGATGGTTTGTTCTGGGCAGCTGGGGTGTCGAGAGTTTCATCTACATGAACAACTTCATTTTCAACCTCATATCGAAGAATATCAACTTGCAAGGCACCTCAATTTCGGCCAAAGCGAGGCAAATTTTATTGTCGATACAAACATCACAAGAATAAACATCGTCAAAACCGGACAATGATGGAAAATCAGTGCAAATAAATCACTACAAGTATCATCAACAATTTGAAATTAGACTCTATTTGAAAAAGAACTCTCTTCCAAGGGTTGTTGGTTTGATCCTTGAGCTTGTTGCATGACATTCACCAAAGTGGCAAGTTGTCCAATCCGTGTTTGCGAGTGCGTAAGTATAATCTATTTGTTGTTGATATTGGAGATTATTTGCAGCCATTTGTTTAACAATGTCCTCTAGTGAAGGCTTGGGAGGTGCATAGCTCACAACACGGAATTCTTTAGATGCGTATGTGCATCCTCACCGCAAAACCATTAAATCTAGGCACAAATGTATTAAACTAGATTTCAATTCAAAGGTGCATCACACAGGGATAGTCAATACATAAACCGTTATAGTTCATATAAGGAGAAACCAATTGCCTCAAAGTTCTTTGTTCAGCCATCTTATCAACAAACACATAAATACAAACTATGTCCCAAACATGCAGAATCAAATAGAAAGAAGAAAAACGATTAAAATAAATTCATAAAAATACAAAAACACCAAATTTAATCTAATGACGTAAAATAATAATTTTGAGATTTGTTTCAATTTTTTTCGACTCTATGAAAACAGTAATAAATTAATTAAAAATAGAAAAACGATGAATTTGGAAATTTGACGTCGGAGAATTGATCGAACAATTTTTCTGCTTCCAGCAGGCAAAAATATTATACAATCGAACACAAATTTTCTAAAAACCTACTTTTTCCGTCTCTAAACGCGAATTGGCCAAAACCGTGAGGAAACTAGGGCCTAAATGCGAGAACACTAATCCTAAGACTCTAAAATTAGTTAATAACAATAAGAATCCCGACAGGCGCCAATTTGATCATTGTGCAGAATCAAAGCAGTAATTTTGAAAGCGTAGTATAGCGACAATGACTCGAATCGTCTCACAAATTCTTGATTATTACTAACGAAGGTAAATTAAATTAGGGGTTGGTTTGGTGTTCGATTAAGAAAACGAAAATAAGCGCTTAAAATAAGTGATTATAAAATAAGTCAATCTGGATTAGGTTCCTACTATCATCGATTATTATAATTTTAATACCCAGCGGATTGTCTATTCCTATTTGGATACAAACCCGGTGACAAGTGCGGTGAAGTTTGTGAGATGTCGATCCTATTGTCGAATTAAGCAAGCGGGATAAATTTTCATAGATTAAGCAAACATGATTGATCGGACACAACAACGAATTAAGCAAGCGATGAGTCTAAGTTAGGATCATACAATCAACCAAATTGAATCAATATATTTTATGCAATTGAATTAAGCATACAATAACACAAAATATTATTGAAAGAATTAAAGAAATTAACACTATAATAATCTCAAGTGTTGGAACCTGAATACACTAGATTGACTCTAGATGTTTAGTTCCTCATCATAATCGTCAAAAACAAAAAGTATTTTTTTTCTGAATAATGAAAGGTCCTCTCTAATTACTGTAGCGGCTGCTAGGTATAGCAAGGACAAGGATTCGGGTCATAACCCAACTGAGTCAAAAACACAACCCACGCCCAAAACAAATGACCCAAAACTTAAATATAAAAAATGCTACAACTTCAACGACTTTTTCAACCATGCTACAGTTTGAATCAGCTTCTGTCCACAACTAGAGACTTGTAGATCTTTCTCTTATCTTTCAACGCATGGTCAAACGCCTCAATCCGATTCACTGTAGCTCAAGTTATAAATGTTTCCTTGAAAGCTGCAAATGCTGAAAATTAAATACGAAAATGAAATAAGTGCAAAAATAGAATAAAATAGAAAAACAATATAAAATATAAAAATAATCAAAGGAAAACAAGGAAATTATTAGATACCAACATGGAAGAATGTGCATGAAAATGCCTTGATCAATAATCTTGAATTTCCTCCATTTCTCGTTTGGAGGTGTCTTGACAACTTCCTTTGGTATACAGTTGAGCGAGTTGATTCTTGGTTCTTGGGAATGGATTGAATAGCTGGAATCTGTTGGAATCGCGTGTCTTTTGGAGGAGAGATTTGGAGAAAACCCTTCGGTTCGGTCACCTTACTTGATCCGGTGATGTTGTCAATGTCGGGAATGGTAATTTCAAGCGTAAGATCTTCAATGGTCGGGGTCTTGCTTGCGCCATGATAGTAAACATCGACTCCATAGTTCCAAGGAATAGCCTTGTCGAAGGAATATGGGCTGGTGCAGGAGAAGTAATGATGAGAGGTGCCACTCTAGGCAGGATCGTGAGAGGAAATTCTTATAGTGTTAACATCGGCATAGTCTTACGAAATCGTCACCCCATCCGATTACCTTAACATCTTGATAGGATTTTGTAGCTCTCGGGCGATGTGTACCATGTAATCAAACTTTCCACTTGGCTTCCCAAGGTATCCCATAGATGGTGTTGTTTCGTTCACATCTTGATCTTGGTTTGACATATCTTCACGACTTACGCACGGTGGTTTTAGAAATAGTATCTCACGGTTATCCATCATACCTTTGAACACGTCTTCTCGACCAAGCACAACCATCAGTGCGAGATGGGCTGCGACAATTCTTTGGGCATCTGGATTGACGGCTTGCAGCAAATTCTTCTTAGGTCATCGGAGGAATGGTCAAGTCATCTCGTTGAAAACATAAGTATCCTCACCAACAACATTGGAACTCTTGCCATGGTTAGGCATAGGCGGCGATCACATTCGACCTCAGCGGAGGGTCAAACTCAATCTGCTTAGCTTCATCATGTCTTGAATCTTGTTCTTGAGCCCAACAATCATCGATTACTATGTCACAGGCTATTAGAATGGTAAGCACACTTAGCATTAGGATTGTATCTCGGAGAGAAGTGTTGACATTACGGAGGATCCCTCAGTGTCGGCTCTGCTTTCAACATGTGTTGCAAGGCTTGCGACAATGGCATGTTGATCTTAAATAGCCTCTTGTGGCGCGTTACGGTTACAGCGTTGTCTCGTGAGGTTGTGCCAATGTAGGGTTGGAGATCCTGTTGCCCCTGATTGGTAGCGGTCGGTCTTGGCTCGGCATTTCGACCATACACATTGGCTTCTTTCTTACCACCAAAGATCTCTTAGCGGTTGGAAGATGACTCTACTGAATCTTTCCACTCTTGATACCCGACTTCAATCGCTCTCTGTCAATATCAGCTCGGTGAACCGGTGAAGAGTTTCAATCGGATGATTAAAGAATGGGCTGTCGGTGTTCCCAAAACATATCAACCAACTCCTATTGGACAAGGGTGGTTGAACTCGCCTACTAGATCTCTCATTTAGCATACTCTTTGAACTTCTCATCACGACCCATAGACATGCTTTGTAGTTGCATGCGGTGGGTGTCAATTCAACATTGTACTCATCTTATGAGAAAGCATCTTCCAAGTCACTCCAATACGGATACGGTCATTCTCTAGGCGATAATACCATTCCAATTGGGTTCGGACAAACTCTCTTGAAAATAGTGCATCCTGACTTTCTGTCATCGGTGTGTGGATTGATCTTCTGAACATAGGACTTCAAATGCAGCTTAGGGCAAGACATGCCATCATACTTAGCAAAAGTTGGAACTTTGAACTTGGGAGGAATCACAACACCAGGGATAAGACTTAGATCATCAAAAATCAGCCTGGACATCTTCAGGTTTTCCACAGCATTCAGACGATCTTCAAGTTGCTTGTACTTGTCATCTTCATCAGAGTATTGACCATTATCATAGTCTTTTTCAGGCTCATGCTGACTACCTTCGCCACCACCCTTGTCACTTTGCTCATCCTCCTTCTTGACACTTCCTTCAGAGAGCTCAATTCGACTAACCACTCTAGGACCACCTTTGTAGCGTCTGCCCATGTTGAGGAGACCAACAACCTTCTTCTTCATTGATGAGCTTCTTGAGATCTTCTTGGCCTTGGACCAAGCTGGTGAACATCTATTTGAAATTGAGCATTACGAGCTTGAAGATCTTTGTGGTTGTTCAAGAGCCATTTCGCTAAAATAAATAGCGAGAGAATGAGAAAACCAATCTTCAATGTACGTGATGCAATGTTATGCTACGATATGCAATGTTTATGCGAATGCAATGCAATGTTTTCAAGGACCTTAGAGATTTAAATTTGTTAAACAAGCAATGAACAAACATTTATTAGTACTCCTTTTATTCTTTTCTTTTTAAGTACAAAGATAGTTCAAACAAATAAAAGAAAACATATAAATCCTAAATCTCTAAGTCTCCATGGCGCTTCCTTTTGGTGCCGAGGTAGGCGTTGATGCTTCGCTCCTCGTGAAGTAGCTTGGTCAACTCTAGCACCTTCTTCTCACTTGCATAACTTGAGCTTCAAGGTATCCTCTCTTCTTTTAGTTGAATCCGGGATCTCTTCAAGTCTTCAAAATCGGTAGGCATGTCGGGATGGAGAGCGGTATAGGATATGTCACCTATAGCAGGTTCCATAATTCTTGGCAAAACAGTGAATGGCATCATGAGGTTTTGAGCTCGAGCTCTCACCCATTTGAGGTAAGGTTCCCAAGGTATGGAGTTTGGTGCCCCAAAGTCTTGGTATCGTCTTCTTTACCATGCCCCAGCGTGTATGAACCTTAAATCGATAATGCGGAGATCGTGATTGTAGTCGAACACAATATCTTGGAGAAGCATATCATGCGGACCATCTCTTGAGCAAAACCAAACTGGCGTAGAGCTAGAGAAGGGTTGTAAGTAATACCTCCCTTATACCAAGTAGTGGTACATTAGAATTCTCCACAGCTCGATGAAGGTGAAGTCCTTTTGAGAGAAAAGACTCCAACGGATATCTGAATGAGAGGACATTAACCTTTGAGACCATCTCAACCTTTGTTCATTCTTCAAAGCGATGGAGGAAGGTGCGAAATAAACCACCGGAAAGTAACGGTATGCAACACATGAGAGTTCCTTGTCTCTTAGTGATACGGTATGGAGAGAATGCGAATATCTCCAAGTAAAGTAGGCCTGGATTACGGGTAAGAAACAACTTGATGGCGTTGACATCTATGAATTGATCGAGTTAGGAAATATAACCAAACCATAGATTAGCAAGGCCACAATGTCTTCAAATGCATGGAAACTCATAACTTTGAGGAATTCTCGGGCTTTCTTAATCGGGAACTTGGCAAGTAAACCCTTAACTCCTTCTTGTTTCCCAATTGGCTTCATATACGGCGCTTAAGATGTAAAGGCGATCACGATGTCTTCGATAGGAACCTTTTCAAACCGTGAATGGCATTTGGTCAAGAATATGTATCCCAGTAGCTTAGAGAACTCTTCAAGTAGGAACCAATGATAATCGGAATGTAAAGCAATGGTGTTTGGATCAAAGAAGCGAAATAGGACATGCATCATATCTTCTCCAAAACCGGAGATAACCAAATCAAGTAGATAACCATGTCTCTTGATGAACTGAGCATGATCAGGAATTTTTGAAACCAATTCTTTGAGCTGAGAAGGTATACCCATGAAGTTGATTCGGATAGTCTTTCTAGAAGCCATAATTCCCTACAAAACATAGCAAAGATAAATCCCTAGGTCCTTGAAATAGTTAGAAATGATATGCAATGCAAATGATGTCATGATGTCATGTTTGGCACACACAAACAATTCACACAATGAGCCAAGGTTTAAGGCTTGCAAGAGGTATAGGTGATTACCCACCAAAAGTTTGAGTTGGTTCATCTGTCCTATAATAGTAAGGGTTCTAGGAATCTCACATCATTGATCTTTCTCGTGGCGTTTATTTCAATATGACTACCAAGTGGTCGACAAAATATCCCAAAAGTCGATCTCGATGAGCGTAGCATCAGTATCAACCAACCTTAGTACGCACCAAAGCCGCCATCTCACTACCTTCTAATGGCCAAGATGGGTCAATTAAGGTTCTAAAAGTTTAGTTAGTGCTTGATGACACCACGAGAGCCAAATAATATCCTCGACTTGGAAATGAAGAGTATCGGGACATCAGTGTCACACTAACGTAGCCATCATGTTGACCGTTTCGATATCGTCTAGCGGTCATGACGATTTATTGCTACTTACCTAAAAGGAAACCGGATCGGTGTAGGATTCCCAACAATATAATACCCAAGCAACCCTAAAGATAAAGCAAGCAAGTCAAACAAAAAGCAATAAATGTGATCTAGAAATCCCTAAGGTATTCTCTCTTTAGGGTTTCCCAGTGAGTTGATTCGTAACACGGTGAACCGACTTTGTAGGTTTTGTATCGCAAATGTGCGGATAGCAAGAGTCGCCACCGACTTTTCTTTTATCAATTAAGGGAAGGTAAAAGTCAGAAAAAGACCTTCGTTAGATTACGAGTAAGGAGAAGGTTATGAAAAGGAAGGTATTAGCACCCTTTCCATCCGTAGTTATCTAGGCTCTTAGTTGCTTCTAGATCACTTTAAAATTGTGCTTTACGTGTGTTTGACAAAATGTTTTGAAAAGAATTTCGCTTTGACTTTGTAATGATTCATGTAGGAATGTATACAAAGTGTTTGGAAATGTTTCGTTTTGAAAAGAGTTTGAACTTTGACAAAAGTGTGAGGTGTGAAAAGCATTTGATTAGAGCAAGCAACTAAAGTCTTATTACCTTCTCGAATGGTCGTTTCGTGTTATTTCGTTCCTTTAGAATAGCGCTATCCATACCATTAGTTGGTAGGTAACTCTATTGTTGGATGTAGCGGGACATTCGAAGGGACATCGGATGGTCATAGAAAGCAACTTGTAGGAAGTATCCTAGCACATTCGAAGGGACTATCATCATTTTCGTGGCGACAATCGAGGTCAAGATCATGTATTCGGAGGCGACATCGTGGGTCTTATGATCTTTGTATCGAAGGACTATGATGATTTGTTTTGAATGCAGCGGTGCTAGAATACCTCTACGTTCGAGGACATGACCATTTGTATTCGTAAAGGCAACGAGAGAATTACCTAAGGGTGCGTGTGTGAAGAAGTGTGTTGATTCGGATATTTTATCTTTTAAAATTAGTGTGAGCTATGTTCAATTTTATCTTGCTATACACGCCTAATTACTATCAGTTTATAGGGTGCGGAAATTAAAATGCGGAAATGTAAAATGCGGAAAGATAAATCCTACGCTATTACATGGCTTTGGGCGAGATACATAATTTAAACTTGCGAAAATAAAAAGCCTAATTAGCTATTACATCCCATGGCAGTTACATTATTGGAAAAAGAAAAAAAGCGATAAAAGAAATAAATGCGAAGCAGGATAACTGTGAAAAGATAAGAAAATCGGAAAATACGATGAAATCGAATAAGAGGAAAATGTTAGTAAAAATGCAAATTTTTAGATGACAAAAATATGGCATGCTAGAAATAACATTAATATGCTAAAATAATTTTTTGGGATTTTTTGGATGCAATTTAATAATTAAAAACTAATTAAAAGTGATTTAAATGCTAAATTGTGAATAAAAATAAATATGCATGCAAAATAATATTTTTTTTAATTTTATAAATTAAATAAACATTTTATGAAAATAAATGCAGAAGGAAAAATATTTTTGATGATTTTTAATGCATGAATAAAAATTATGAAAAGAATTAAAATTGCATGGAAATGAAAATAACTGAAAAAGTTTGATGTTTGTAAAAAGAAATCAAAACCGGTCCCTGTGAGGTTCGAACTCATGACATGGGAGGGCATCATCCAGGAGCGCCTTAACTAAGCGAGCAGTGTGCAGTGTGTTTGAAAGCGGAGCAGTGGTTACAAACACGCGTCTCCTCCCCATTGCCTCGTCTCCGCGCCAAACTTCATCTCTTTCGTTTTGAATTTTTGAAAACTCAGCGTCGGCCATTGTTTGATGCTACAGACCCTGGATAAATCAAAAATCAAGCACACATAATATAAATAACATCTAAGACCATGGATCGATTCAGGACATCACTTCGAATGCATTGGTAATAGTCTCGTGGTCCAACTTATCCTAATAAGCAAAGCCCTAAATCGAGTTCAGGAACCCTAGTTATGGCATAACACGTTTCAGGCCATGGAAATTCAATTAACCTGCCCAGATCGCTTGCAAACTTTGTTCTAAACATGAAACAAACATCAAAACTTGTTAATAATGCATGAATAATGAAACACGATTTTGAAAAAAGGATGAACAAACCGATTAGTGATTTCTTGATTCTGGATGCTTTTGGATGATGTAAAGGTCTGGATCGACTCAAGAGGTATCAAGGAATGCAATGGACACCTCAAAATCGATTGAAGCAATGGAACTAGGGCTGCAATTGGCTTGTAGGGCAGGTTTTCTTGAGCTTCAATAGGGTTTCTCAGGTCAAAATTCTACCCTAATTAGTGTGGCATGTGTTAAATATATATAATAGATGAATTTGGAGTTGATTTGGGGAAGAATCAATCAATAATCAATGCAAATCATATTTGATTTTGTACAAAATCAAATTTTCATCTTTGATCAATTTTCAATCCAATCTTGCCATATCAACCAAATTTGAAATTTTACGGCTTTATTGAGTTACTTGGATCTCAAGGAAGAGAGAAAAATCAAGTTTGCATTTAATTTTGAGTTTATACCTTATTTTTAAATTTAATTTGTATTTAAATGAATAAATTCCAAATTAAATATAAAAATAAAATAAAAATTCGTGGCATTGGGCTTGGATGTTCCTAATTGTATAAGGAACAAGTTTGGATGAAGAAAAAGTAAGCCCATTTGCAAAGTTTTTGATTTTTAGAAGTATTTCTCTTTGTGCACTTCTTCAAAATTGTCCAACTTGTGAATGGTGTATCTTGCTCAATTTTCCACATTTTTGAGTGTTCTTGGACTTTTTAGAAAGCTCTAAGAGTCCTTTAACCAACCTTTTTGGTCTCATATCAATTGGATTTTCCATGCTCAAAATATCTTCAAAACAAAATGTTGACTTTTTGTTGACTTTTGAAAATGACCTGTAATGTTTTGATCCATACCTTTCAAATGAAGCATTTTTTGAACATTCTTGTGAGACATGAAGTTGTAGAGAATTGAATTTCCTTCAAAATGAGAATTGGTTGGAAAATTTCTGATAAAGTATGAAGAAGTTATGATCAGTCAAAGTTTGGTTGACTTTTCACCTAGAAACCCTAATTTAGAAAGTTTGACTTTTGAGCAAATCTTGAGTTTTCTTGATGAATCATGATCAACCCTTGATCAAATGATGAATGTAACTTTAAAATGAGGATGTTGACCAAAAATCATGAAGTTTGACTGTATGTTGACCATAGTTGACTTTTTGTCCAATACAACTGATTTTCAACCATCTGAGCAATTGTCTGAGGAAATTTGATCTGTGAGGCTTGAAACTTGACATGGAGAATATTTGAAGCATATGAGGAGGCATGATGAACATTGGAGATGTTGGAAGTCCATCTTGATCTGAGAATTGCCAAACCCTAGTTTGGGTTGATTGTCTAGGAGAGGGTTTGTCTGATCAACCCTTGAGGAATCCTTGAGTATGGATGTATGAGATATTTTGAGAAGATGGAGGGCAAATTTTGGGGTATGACAGGCTTGCATGGCATTTCTGGCTTCCATGATTCGTCCATTCAAAAATAGATGGGGTCCACTTCACTGACTGTGTTTCAAACATAACCAGGACGCGTCATCGCTCATATTCTATTGATTTCGTTTTTTCCAACACCAAATGCCAAGTGTCCCAGTGGTTAAGGCATGGACTGTTGGTAGATGCTCTGCAATGTCCCAAGTTCGAGCCTCTTCAGGAACAGTTTTGCTTTCTTTTTCACAAACTCATCTATTTTCATATTTTTTCATATTTTCTTTTTATTTAATATTTTTCATGCATTTTAATTTCTTTTCAATAATTTTTATCATGCATTTTAAAATACCAAAAAATATTTTTCTTTTTGCATTATTTTCAGAAAATGTTTATTTAATTTATAAAATTAAAAAATATTATTTTGCATGCATATTTAATTCTATTTCAATTTTTGCATTTAAATCACTTTTAATTAGTTTTTAATTATTAAATTGCATCCAAAAAATCCCAAAAAATTATTTTAGCATATTAATGTTATTTCCAGCATAAAATATTTTTCTCATTCAAAAATTTGCATTTTTACTAACATTTTCCTCTTATTCGATTCCTCTCGTATTTTCTGATTTCTCATCTTTTTACAGGTTATCCCGTTTCAGACGATTTCTTTTACTGTTTTTCTTTTTCCAATAATGTAAATGCTTATGGGATGTAATAGTTTTAATTAGGGCTTTTATTTTCCGCAAGTTTAAATTATGTATACCCCAAAGCCATGTAATAACGTAGGATTTATATTTCCGCTTTACCTTTCGCGTTTACTTTCCGCACCCTATAAGCTGCTAGTAACTAGGCGTGTATGGCAAGATAAAATTGGACATAGCTCACTCTAATTTCAAGATAACATGTATCGAAATCAACACACTCCTTTCACACACGCACCCCTTAGGGTAATTCTCTCTCGTTTCCTTCAATTCAAATGGTCAAGTCCTCGAGCGTGAGGTATTCTAGCACCGTTGCCTTCAAACAAATCATCATAGTCCTTCAATACAAAGATCATAAGACCCACGATGTCCTCCGAATACATGATCTTGACCCTCGATTGTCGCCTCGAAAATGATGATAGTCCCTTGAATGTCTAGGATACTTCCTGAGTTGCTTTCTATGACCATCGATGTCCCTCAAATGTCCGCTTACATCCAGCGAATAGAGTTACCTATCAACTAATGGTATGGATAGCACTATTCTAAAGGAACATAAATTAACAGCGAACAATTACGAGTAGGTAATAAGACTTTTAGTTGCTTGCTCTATCAAAATACTTTTCACACCTCACACTTTTGTCAAAATTAATACTCTTTTCAAAAAAAGCGAAACATTTCGAACACTTTGTATACATTCCTACATGAATCATTACAAAGTCAAAGCGAAATGCCTTTTCAAAACATTTTGTCAAACACAGAAAGCACAATTTTAAAGTGATCTAAGAGAAACTAAGAGCCGTAGATAACTACGGATGGAAAGGGTGCTAATACCTTGCCTTTTCATAACCTTCTCCTTTCGAGAATCTAACGTAGGTCTTTTTACGTACTTTTTACCTTCCCTTAATTGGATAAAAGAAAAGTCGGTGGAGACTCTTGCTATCCGCACATTTGCGATACAAAACCTAAAGCGTCGGTTCACGTATTCTGAGACGAGTTACTTTATGACAGGATCAATTTAGTCAACAAAGGAATTATGACAAGTACACATGCGAATAGCCCTTGTACCCCAAGTGACGAAATGAGCGAAACAAGGGATGCACACTACTATATGACCCTTCGCCATGATGGCATGTCTTGGGATAGAAAAATAATTAAGGAGGCAGAAGGTCGAGGCACCCAAAGGCGACCACCGGTGGGAGTTCGACAATCCTGCTCATGGCGAGTCCTCCTTCTTGAAAGGATTTCGGCCTATATGGTGAGAATGAATGGAAAGCGACTTGAGGTGAAATAGATAATATAGTTGAAGTAAATGAAATGAGGAATGGTTGAAAGATTCACCCTATGAAGAAAGCGAAATAAATCAAAGGCTTGATGCCATTTATGACACAGAACCCTTGGGCTTCGAGAAAGATCCTACAAACTCAGGTGCCAAAATGTTAGCACATGATCCGCTCGAAGAGGTGAATTTGGGGATGACAACACAAAAGAATAACCTACATAAGCACAAAACTCATTGACTTCAAGCAGAGGTGATCGAAGTCCTCAAGAAAAACAAAGATTGCTGCGTGGGACTATGTGAAATGCTGGTTTGAAGAGAGTTAGTGGAGCCAGACTTCCAATTAAGGATGGCAAGAAGCCCATCAAGCAAACTCCTAGGAGATTCGTGCCAGCAGTGCTCACAAAGATCAAAGCTGAGGTCGAAAGGTTGCTGCGTTGCAAATTCATCAGAACCACAAGGTATGTCGAATGGTTAGGAAATATAGTACACATTATTAAGAAAAATGGTTCTCGAGAATATGCATAGACTTTAGGGATTTAAATCTGCAACCCCCAGATCAATACTCATGCACGTGGCGAAATGTTAATAGATTACTGCTGCGGATTGAATACCTAAGTATGCTAGATGGATATTACGGTTATAATCGATTTTTATTCTTTGAGGAAGATGTTGCTAAGACTGACCTTCGTTGCCTAGGAGCCTTAGGTGCCTATGAATGGGTAGTGATGCCTTTTGGTTTAAAAATCTTTGAGCAACTTACCAAAGGCAATGAATTCAATCTTCCATGATTTTATTGAGACATTTATGCGGTGTATATTGATGATATAGTCATCAAATCTATATCTGCGAAACTCATTGCATCATTTGAGCCAATCATTCGAAGAATGAGAAAACATAGCTTAAAATGAACCCCATAAATGTGCATTTTTTATGCGGTGGAGATTTCTGGGCTTTGTGGTTCATAAAAAGGAATAGAAATCAACGAGAATAAGACCAAAGCCATCATGGAGACTAAAGCACCCACATCGAAAAGGGAGATGCAATCTCTGCTAGGGAAGATTAACTTTCTCAGAAGATTCATTTCGAATCTAAGTGGAAGGACTCAAGCTTTCTCTCCACTACTTAGCAAGCAAGGACAAGCCTTGGTGGAGCAGAAGCACATCGGAGGCCTTTGAGCAGATCAAAGATATCTCTCGACCTCTATCTTGTCTCCACCTTCTTGGGAAAGCCCATGAGATTGTATATATCTATACGAATTTACTATAGGTAGTATGTTAGCACAAGAAGATAGTAATGGCATCGAAAGAGCCATATATTATTTAAGTAGAGTGTTGAATGATGCGAAACTAGATATAGTAATATAGAAAAGTTGTGTCTTTGTTTATACTTTTCTTGTATGAAACTTAAGTATTATATAAAGCCTGTTGATGTTTATGTTTCATCTCATTTCGATGTTATCAAACACATGCTCTCGAAACCAATAATGCATAGCAGAGTTGGTAAATGGGGTTTGGCCTTGACAGAATATTCGTTGACTTTCATGCCTTTAAGAGCTGTCAAGTAATTCTGATTTCATTGTGGACCATTCACTGGTCGAAAAGCCTGTCATGGGTTACGTCAAAATGCAACCTTGGAAATTATACTTTGATGGTTCGACCCACAAGGAGGGCAGTGGTGTTGGAGTTTTCATAATTTCTCCTGAAGGAATTCCAACAAAATTCAAGTATAAGTTAGATGGTCCTCGTTGCTCGAACAACGAAATTGAATACGAAGCGCTCATTGTTGGAATTGGGAGCAACTAGAGTCGAAATTAAAGGTGATTCAGAGTTAGTGGTCAAGCAGATAACAAAGGAATATAAATGCATAAAGGAAAATCTGATGACATACTTTGTCCTAGTTAATAGGCTACTCAAGAAATTTGAATACATGGATATTCAACATATACCCAGAATAGAAAATCAAGAAGCAAATGACTTAGCACAATTGGCTTCAGGGTATAAAGTTTCTGCCAAAAACTTTGAGGATTTGGTCGAAATAAGAGGTAGGGTTATGGCTACTAGACTCATACCATCAGATTTAGAAAATATTAAATTTGGTTGTGGTGATAAAGATGGATTGAGTAGCCATAAATACCTTATCGAGATTAGCGAAGCCCATTAGTGTCATACCCCAAAATTGCCCTCCATCTACTCGAGATTTCATACACATACTCAAGGATTCCTCGAGAGTTGATCGGACAAACTCCCTCCTAGACAATCAACCCAAACTAGGGTTTGGTATCTCTCAAGTCAAGATGAATTTCCAACATCTCCAATGGCCTTCATGCCTCCTCATATGCTTCAAATATTCTCCATGTCAAGTTTCAAGCCTCCTGAGTCAAGTTTCCTCGAGACAATGCTCGGATGGTTGAAAATCGAGTGTATTGGACAAAAGTCAGCTGTGGTCAACATACAGTCAAAACTTCGATTTTTGGTCAACATCCTCATTTTGAAGTTACATTCATCATTTGATCAAGGGTTGATCATGATTCATCAAGAAAACTCAAGATTTGCCCAAAGTCAAACTTTCTAAATTAGGGTTCTAGATGAAAAGTCAACTGAACTTTGTTGGTCATAACTTCTCATACTTTCTCGAAAATTTTCCACCACCTCTTGTTTTGAAGGAAATTCAATTCTCTACAACTTCATGTCTCACAAGAATGTCAAAAATGCTTCATTTGAGAGGTATGGCTCAGCGATCAGGTCATTTTCAAAGTCAACAAAAGTCAACTTTTGTTTTGAAGATATTTTGAGCATGGTAACTCAATTGAGATGAGACCAAAGACATTGGTTAGAGGACTCTTAGAGCTTTCAAAAGTCAAGAACACTCAAAAATGTGGAAAATTGAGCAAGATACACTATTCGGAAGTTGGGGAATTTTGACGATTGCACAAAAGGACATATTGGTCAAATTGCAAAATTTTCCAAATGGGCCTATAATCTTTTGATCAAACTTGTTCATGATGCTATTCTTGACCCATAAATGCTTGGCCTTGGTTATTTTCTATTTTATGATTTATATTTGAATTTTATAACATTTAATTCAAAAATAAATTATATAAAATATGAAAATTAAACATTTTCTCAAAAGGAATGATTTTATATCTTTCTAAATGTCCAAGAAGGCCCATGACCCTTACCAAATTCGTGATAGCCTTGCATTCATGAGAAAATCATATATTTTCAATATTTGATTTTATTTTAAATGGAAATATTTGCACATTCAAGAAGCAATCTTTTCACTCCTTTTGCCATCAAATTTCTTCTATAAATTGCCGACAATACACACTGACACGGACAAAACCTAGCTCAAGCCAAACCCTTATTTTGTCAAAATTTTCCAAGAATCCTTGAAATTGAATTTCAATTTCCAGCGAGTTTGACCTCGAACATCATTCCATTGTGCTCGGGAGGTAAGTTTGAGTAAGTACACTCTTGCCATGGGTTAAAACATCTTGAATCGAACCATATACATGCATACATAAGTGATTTTTCTTGAAATCGTATTTTTACCAACCTATTTTAATTGATTCTAATGTTTGCTATGTGTTCATGAGGCTCCATGATCGATCGGGTCATCGTTTTGATGCTTATACGTTAGAAACACGATTTGCCATTGTTAGGGCTTTTGGGCTGTTTAGTTCGAACCGGTTGTCTGGCTTTTCGGTGAAACTAGCACCACCATCGTGTTCGCGACCCTCGATTTAGGGGTAGGGTACTCTTTTCCTTTTATTTCGTATCTTTCGGTTTGGAGATTTGGTGATCGGAGAAGGCGGCCGGAGCTAGGGCTCGGCGTCGTTGACCCGATGGACTCGGCGTAGCTGCGTGGCGTCATGGCGATTCGATTCGTTCTCTCATCCGGCGTGGGCCCAGCGTCTTGACTCGATTTTCAACATACCGGGGCGTCATCGCTTATGTATCATTGTTTCTCACTTTCAAAACACCAAAGACACGTTGTCCTAGTGGTTAAGGCTTGGCTTTTGGGAAGATTCTCCTCGGGGTCATGGGATCGATCCTGCCGGCCGGTTTGAGTTTCTTTTACAAAGCGCATATTTTCTAACTTTTCCATATTTTCTTATTTTTTAATATTTTCCATTCATTTTAATTATTTTCATGATTTTATTCGCATTTAAAATTACCAAAACATTTTTCTTTTACATTATTTTCATAAAAACCTTTATTTAATTTAATAAATTATAAAATATAATTTTGCATACATATTTATTTTATTTTTATTTTGCATTTAAATCATTATAAATTGCATTTTAATTATTAAACCTTTTCCAAAAAATCCCAAAAAATTATTTTAACTTGTTTATCTTATTTCCAGCATGCATAAATTTTCTCATATTAAAAATTGCATTTTTTCTAACATTTTCTCTTATTTCAATTTCATCATATTTCCCGATTTTCTTATCCTTTCACAGGTTGCTCCGATTCGGACGTTTTTTCTCTTATCATTCTATTTTTCCAATAATGTAATTGCTCATGGGTTGTAATAGTTAATTTAGGACTTTTACTTTCCGCACTCTAATTATGTATACGCCCCAAAGCCATGTAATAGCGTAGGTTTATCTTTCCGCACCTTTACATTCCGCATTTTACTTTCCGCACCCTTATCAATTGCTAGTAATTAGGTGTGTATGGCAAGATAATAATTGGACATAGCTCACACTAATTTCAAGATAAAATATCTGAATTTAACACACTTCTTTCACACACGCACCCCTTAGGGTAATTCTCTCGATGCCTTCGATTACAAATGGTCATGTCCCTCGAGCGTGAGGTATTCTAGCACCGTTGCCTTCAAACAAATCATCATAGTCCCTTGATACAAAGATCATAAGACCCACGATGTCGCTTTCGAATACATGATCTTGACCCTCGATTGTCGCCTACGAAAATGATGATAGTCCTTCAAAGTGCTAGGATACTTCCTGATTGCCTTCTATGACCATCAGATGTCCCTTGAATGTCGCTTACATCCAGCGATGGAGCTACCTACTAAATAATGGTATGGCTAGGCGCTATTCTAAAGGAATGTAGAAGTACAACAAAGCGACCAATTACAGTGGGTAAATAAGTCTCTTAGTTGCTTGCTCTATCAAATGCTTTTCACTACACTCTTTTTCAAAGTTCAATTTCTTTTCAAAACAAAACATTTCCGAACACTTTGTATACACTCCTACATGAGTCATTACAAAGTCAAAGCGAAATGTCTTTTCAAAACATTTTTGTCAAACACACGAAAGCAATTTTAAAAAGTGATCTAGAAGCAACTAAGAGCCGTAGAATAAGCTGCGGATGGAAAGGGTCTAATACCTTCCCTTTTCATAACCATTCTCCGAACTCGAGAATCTAACGAAGGTCTTTTATACTTTTACCTTCCCTTAATTGGATAAAAATAAAAAGTCGGTGGCGACTCTTGCTATCCGCACATTTGGATACAAAATCCTACAAAGTCAGTTCAAGTATCACAAGCTGGCGACTCTGTGAGGAAAAACCCAAAGAGAATTGCCTTAGGGATTTCTAGATCATTTTATTGCTTTTGTTTGACTTGTATGCTTTATCTTTAAGGGTTGCTTGGGTATTATATTATTGGGGATCCTACACCGGATCGGGTTTCCTTTTAGGTAAGTAGCATTAGATCATCGCGACCGTTAGCGTATAACTCTGCGGTCAACATGATGGCTACGTTAGCGTGACACTTTGGTTGCCCGATACTCTTCATTCCCAAGTTGAAGAAAGTATTTGGCTTGCGTGGTGTCATGGCGCTAACTAAACTTTAGAACCTTAATTGACCCATCTTGGCCATTAGAAGGTAGTGAGATGGCGGCTTTGTATGAAGGGGTTGGTTGATACTCGATGCTACGCTCATTGAGATCGGACTTTTGGGACATTTTCGATCGACCACGGCGTCGTATTGAAATAAGCGCCTCGAGAAAGATGCGTGATATGAGATTCCTAGAACGGTTACTATTATAGGACGGGATGAACCAACTCGAACTTTTGGTGGGGTAATCACCTATACCTCATGCAAGCCTTAAACCTAGGCTCATTGTGTGAATTGTTTGTGTGTGCTAAACATGACATCATGACATCATTCGCATTGCATATCATTTCTAACTATTTCAAGGACCTAGGGTTTATCTTTGCTCATTTTGTAGGGTTATGGCTTCTAGAAAGACTATCGAATCAACTTCATGGGTATCCCTTCTCACTCAAAGAATTGATTTGAAATTCCGACCATGCTCGAGTTCATCAAAAGACATGGTTATCTACTTGACTTGGTTATCTCCGGTTTTGAAGAAGATATGATGCATGTCTATTCGGTTCTTTGATCCGAAACACCATTGCTTTACATTTCAGTTATCGGTTGGTTCCTACCTTAGAAGAGTTCTCTAAGCTACTTGGGATACTATTCTTGACCAAATGCCATTCACGGTTTGGAAAAGGTTCCTAAGATTCGAAGACATCGCATCACTTACACCTTAAGCTCGGATATTGAAGCCAATTGGGAAACTAGAAGTGGAGTTAGGGGTTTACTTGCTAAGTTCTAATTAAGAAAGCCGAGAATTCCTCGAGTTATGAGTTTCCATGCATTTGAAGATCATGTGGCCTTGCTAATTTATGGTTTGGTTCTATTCCTAACTCGGATCAATTCATAGATGTCAATGCCATCAAGTTGTTTCTTACCCGCAATCCACATGCCTACTTTACTTGGAGACATTCTACATTCTCTCACTTTCGTACTACTAGCGACAAGGAACTCTCATGTTTGTATACGTTACTTTCCGGTGGTTTATTTACCTTCCTCCATCGGTTTGAAGAATGAACAAAGGTTGAGATGGTCTCAAAATTGATGTCACTCTCTCATTCGATATCCGTTGGAATCTTTTCTCTCAAAGGACTTCACATTCATTGGCGTTGTGGAGAATTCCTAATGTACACTACTTGGTATAAGGGAGGTATTACTTACAACCCTTCTCTAGCTCTACGTCGGTTTGGTTTTGCTCGAAAAGATCCACATGATATGCTTCTCCAAGATGTTGTGTTCGACTACAATCACGATCTCGAGTGCCGGCGAAGGTTTATACATGCTTGGGGCATGGTAAAGAAGCCGATACCAAGACTTTGGGGCACCGAACTCCATTCCTTGGAACCTTACCTCAATGGAGTGCGAGCTCGAGCTCAAAACCTCATGATGCCATTCACGCTGTTTTACGGTAATTATGGAACTGTTGCTATAGGTGGCGTACCCTATCTTGTTCTCCATCGACATGCCTCACGATTTTGGAGACTTGAAGAGATCACGGATTGATTAAAGAAGAGGATACCTTTGAAGCTCGATGCTATGCAAGTGAGAAGAAAGTTCTAGAGTTGACCAAGCTACTTCATGAGGAAGCGAAACATCAACGCTTATCGGCACCAGAGGAAGCGCCATGGGAGACTTAGAGCTTTAGGATGTTTATGTTTTCTTTTATTGCTTTGAACTATCTCTTGTACTTAAAAGAAAAAGAATAATAATGAGAAGTACTAATAAATGTTTGTTCATTGCTTGTTTAACAAATTTAAATCTCTTAGGTCCTTGAAAACATTGCATTGCATTTGCATAAACATAGCATATCATAACATTGCATCAGGGTACATTGGAGATTGGTTTTCTCATTTGCTCACTATTTATTTTAGCGAAATGGCTCTTGAGCAGTGTCAAAGATCTCGAGCTCGAATGCTCGGTTTGATGTTTACCGACTTGGTCCAAGGCCAGAAGATCGAAGAAGCTCATCAGAAGAAGAAGGTTGTTGGTCTCCTCAACATGGGTGACGTTTCAAGGGGTCCTAAAGTGGTGTATTGAGCTCTCTGAAGGAAGTGTCCATCCGGGGGAGTACCAAGGGTGATGAAGGTGATCAGCGTGAGCCAAAGAAAGGAGGAGGACCGATCGATTATAGCCAACACTCGAGGAAGATGACAAGTACAAGCAACTTGAAGACCGTCGAATCTTGTGGAAAATCGAAGATGTCGGGCTGAATTTTGATGATCTGAGTCTTGTTCACGGTGTTGTGATTCCTCCCAATTCAAAGTTCCTACTTTTGCCAAGTATGATGGCATGTCTTGCCTAAGCTGCATTTGAAGTCCTATGTTCGAAGATCAATCCCACCGATGTGAGAAAGTTGTGGATGCACTATTTTCAAGAGAGTTTGTCAGGAACTCGGTTGGAATGGTACTATCGACTAGAGAATGACCGTATCCGTACTTGGGTGACTTGGTGATGCTTTCTGAGACGATATGGTACAATCTTGAATTGACACCCACTCGCATGCAACTACAAAGCATGTCTATGGGTGTGACGAAATTCAAGGGTATGCTCGAAGTGGAGAGATTTAGCGGTGATTCACCACCCTTGTCCATAGGGAGTTGGTTGATATGTTTATGGAACAACGAGGCCCATTCTTCAATCATCGATTGGAAATTCTTCATCCAGTTCACCGAGTTGATATTGACGGCGGCGCATTGAAGGCGGTATCAGAATGGGAAGATTCATGTAGAGACATCTTGAATCTTTGCGAAGAGATCCTTTGGTGCTAAGAAAAGCTAATCTTGTGTGGTCGGAAAAGCGAGCCAAGACCGACCGTGCTCATACGTGAGGCGGGTTGTGATCTCGATCCTACATCGGCACAACCTCGGTGAGACGGTAGCGTAGCGAGCAGCGCCCGCGAGGCAGTTCTGAAGATCAACATGCCATTGTCCATGAGCCTTGCAACACATGTTGAAAGCGGTGATAACCTTGAGGATCCTCCTCGAATGTCAACACTTCCTCTCGAAATACAATCCTAATGCTAAGTGTGCTTACCATTCCAACCCAGAGACGACTTGACAATTGTTGGGCTCGAAGAACAAAATTCAAGATATGATTGACTCTAAGCAGTTGAGTTTGATCCTCTGTTGAGACTCGAATGTGATCAGCGCCTATGCCTAACCATGACAAGAGTTCCAATCTTTGTTGGTGGCGATACTTATGTTTCAACATAGATGACTTGACCATCCCGATGGTATTAAGAAGAATTTGCAAGCGGTGTCAATCCGAGGATGCCCGAGAGTTGTCGTTGGTGCCCAAATCATGCACGATGGTTGTGCTTGGTTGAGAAGGCGTGTTCGATGCATGATGGATAACCGTGAGATACTATTTACGAAACCACATGCGAAGTTGTGTGATGAAATGTCTAAGTTGAAGATCGACAATGCGACAGCGTATCATGCATGTGGGATACCTTGGGGCAGCCAAGTGGAAAGTATGATTACATGGTGAAGTACTGTCACGATAGCTACAAGATTCCTATTGAAGATGTTAAAGGCGACCGGATGGGGTGACGATTTCCCGAAGACTATCTTGATGTTAACACGATAAGGATTTCCTCTGCGATCCGTGCCTAGTGGCACCTCTCATTATCACTTCTCCAGACCGATTCCATATTCCTCGACAAGGCTATACCTTGGAACTATGGGTGATGTTTACTATCATGGTGTCAAGCAAGATCCTCGACAGTGAAGATCTTCTGTTTGAAGTTTCTATTCACGACATTGACAACATCACGGATCGTAAGGTGACCCGAGCGGAAGGGTATTCTCTCCAATCTCTCCTCCAAAGACACCGCGACTCCGGCTCGCATTCCGACTACTCAATCAATATCCCACTAGAGGAAAGAACCGGTAACTCGTCACCTCGACCCGAAGTACCAAAGAAGTTGTTGAAGACACCTCAAACAAGAAATGGAGGAAATTAGACATCATCAAGAAGTGATTACAATGTTGTGGAGCAGTTAGGACGAGACTCAGTCAAGATCTCCATGCTTGCTCTGCTCTTGTGCTCGAGGCTCATGCTAATGCCTTGGTGAAGTTTCGAAGAATGCTCGTGTGCCAAGACACTACCAGATCAATTCGAAGTTTGTATTGCTAGCTGGCTGCCAACAACGGCCTAGGCTTCTCACGATCTTGATTTGACTCCTTAGGAAAGAAACATAACAAGGCCTTGCACATCTGTTGAATGCAAAGGCGTTACATTGTCTCATGTTACGGTTGACACGGTTACGCTCGAATATCCTAGAAGATGCTTTGATCGACTTGATGTCGAAGGGTTGGTTACGAGACCAGTGACATTATCGTGAGAGCTTTTGATGGTTCTAAGCGCCGCGATACTTGGAGAGCTCACTACACTGTTAAAGTCGGTTCCCGGACTTTTGACTCTACTTTCTTTGTCATGGACATCCGTCCGACATACTCTTGCCTACTTGGGCGCCCTTGGATACATGGGGCGGCGCGATTACCTCTACCCTACATCGAGCTGAGTACCGGTGAAAGGAAAGTTGTTACGGTGTGTGGTGAAGAAGAGTATGGTCGGTCATCTGATCATTCCGATTACCTCGAGATGGAGGGTGGATTCTTGAGACTCCTTGTCAAGCTTTTGAGACAATACCAGTCATGCTGTTGACTCTCCACTCACGAGGTTACGAGCTCCGCCTAGGATGGCCTCGGGGATGCTCGAGTTCTTTGTTGAAGAAGGTAGTTCTATTTGGGGATGACTCCACGATCTTCCTTTCAGTCGACAAGGCGGTTTAGGCTTCACCATTTAGGGTCGGAAGATGATCGCGTGACGTGCGGCCAACTTCCTTCATCGTGAGTGGAATCCATGCTATAGAAGGCAGCGACAGCGGCCGACGCCGGCAAGTGGATCTTCCAACTCCGGATCATGGGCTCGACAATTGGAAGGCGAAGCGTCATACCATCTCCTTTAGTCGGGAGTAATTGCTTTTGTTTTATTTTGCTTTTCGTATTTCTTTATGTTTGAACAACAAACTTTGAAACAGTGCCTTGCGGGCGTCATGGCTCGTTGCGAGGTTTTATCTGTCGTTTGCGTATTTTCATTCAATAAATTCGTTGGACTTTTGCATTCAATTGTTTGTTTTCTTTCTTTGCTCACCCTTCAAAAGCTATGTGTTCTTACACACCCGTGATACAACTGAGAATCACTCAGAATCTCGTTAATAATAGCTATGCTAGTGCTAAATATGACTTCGATAATCCGATCTACCAAGCCGAAGGCGAAAGTGAGGAAGATTGTGAAGTGCCGGAGAACTTGCGGTGCCCTTTCTGACAAGAGCGAGTTATCTGACCACCGAAAACAAGTTGAGGTTGTGAATTTGGAGTGCTTGAAACAGAAAAGAGATCAAGGTAGGAGGCGGGTCTTGAGAAGCAGTGTTAAAGAAAGGTTGGTTCGGATGCTACGAGACTACATTGAGGTTTTGCTTGGTCATACGAACATACAGTTTGGACATTGATATTGTGGTACACGATTGCAACAAAGGAAGGTTCTCTCGGTGAAAGCGAAGGTTAAATCGCATCGTCTGAGATGTCGAGAAAATCAAAGCGAGTTATGAAGCGGTTCAATATTGGTTTCTTATTGTCACCTCCTATCGATGGGTTGCAAATGTGGTACCGTGCCTAAGAAGGATGGTAAAATACGAATGTGTGTGGATTACGAGATACGAACAAAGCGAGTCAGAAGAGCGATTTCCCACTTCCTCGTATTGATGTTACGGTTGACAACACCGCTCGGCATAAGGTTTTCTCCTTCATGGATGGTTTCTCGGTTACAATCGGATCAAAATGGCTCCGAAGACATGGAAGACTACTTCGTTACAGTTGGGGCACTTTACGCTACAAGGTTATGTCGTTCGGTTTGAGCAGGCGCCACTTATCAGTGCTATGGTGACATTATTTCATGACATGATTCATCACGAGATAGAGGTCTATGTTGGCGACATGATAGCTCGATCGCGGTGAAGAAGAACACCTCGATCATTTGCGAGTTGTTTGATAGGTTGAAGAGTGCTGAGACTTAAGACAAGTGCACCTTTGAGTCGGATCAGGAAAACTCTTAGGGTTTGTTGTCGGTGGAAGAGGTATTGAAGTTGATCCCAAGGTTAAAGCTATTCAAGAGATGCCGACTCCCGCAGAAGGAAGTCGAGAGGTTTCTTGGGCGATTGAACTACATTGCGATTCATTGCATAGCTGCTGCTTGTGAGCCAATCTTCAAGTTACTAAAGAAAGATCAAGTAGTGGAATGGAGCAGCGATTGCCGGATCGCTTTTGACAAAATCAAGGAATACCTACGAGAATCCTCCTATCCACGATGCCGCCGCGAAAGGAAGACCTCTTATCATGTACTTGGCGGTGTTAGAAACTCGATGGGGTGTGTGTTGGGGCAACAGTCGAAAAGAGCATGCAATATACTACCTTAGCAAAAGTTTACCAAGCGTGAAACAAGATACTGCAACTCGAAAACTTGCAATGCTACGGCTTGGGCTGCCGACTAAGGCAGTATATGTTGACTCACACTACCTTGTTGATTTCTAAAATGGATCCGATAAAATACATCTTTGAGAAACGACTCTCTCTAGGAAGAATAGCGAGATGGCAAAAGATCTTGACCGAATATGACATCGATTACACTTCTCGAAAGCGATCAAAGGAAGTGTAGTAGCCGATCATTTGGCTCATCAAGCCGTAGATGACTATCGATCTATGCGGTTAATTTCGAGACGAAGATGTTCTACTAGTTACATTGTGAAGAACCGGGCCAGACGAAGGACACGAACAAGGATCCCGATGGACTATGGTTTTGATGGAGCCTCAAACGCCTTGGGCAATGGCATAGGCGCCATCATCATATCCCTACGACGGACATACTCCTTTCACCGCGGACTATGTTTCGGTTGCACGAACAACATGGCGGTCGAGCGTGCATCATGGGTATTAAGGCTGTTGACTTAGAATCAAGTTCTTACAAGTATATGGAGACTCGGCTTTAGTGATTAGTCGGATTAAGGCGAGTGGGATCTGAGCATCGAATCTCATTCCATGTCGAGCATGTTGAGTTTGATCCCTACTTGAAGAAATTACTTTTGATCACATTCCACGAGAGAATCGGTTGGCGAGCGCATTGGCTACTATATGGTCTATGTTCAGGTTAGATGGGACAACGAGGCTCCCCGGATCATCATTGAGGGTTCGACAGACAGCGTGTTATTATGAGCTTGATACGAGAAGAGAAACCTTGGTACTATGGCGTGAAGAGGTATCTTGAGACTCGAGAATATCCAGCAGGGGAATACGGTAATGATAAAGTTCATGAAGGATTTGCATCCAAATTCTTTCTCGCAACAGCATCTTATACAAAGCGCAACCACGACTTGTGCTTACTCACATTGTGTAGACGAGAAGGCAATGCGTATCATGGAAGAGTTACGAAGGCGGTCGGTACCCGCTCCGTGGACACACTATGGCTAAGAAGATTTTGAGAGCAGTTACTATTGGTCCACCATGGAAGTGATTGTCACCGCTATATGCTCGATCTTGTCACAAATGCGGTCTATGCCGACAAAGTGCACGTACCTCAGTACCTCACGATGTTTCTAACTTCTCCGTGGCCTTTTGCAATGTGGGGCATTGACATGATTGGAGAATTAAACCCACGACTTCCAATGGACATCGTTTCATCCTTGTGGCAATTGATTACTTTACCAAGTGGGTAGAAGCGACCTCGTATGCATCATTACCAAGAATGTTGTGGCTCGATTCATCAAACATAATCTTATCATCGGTATGGCACTCCAGAAAGGATTATCACGGATAACGGTTCCAATCTCAACAATAAGATGATCACCGAACTCCGCAGTTCAGATCAAACATCACAATTCTTCTCCATATCGGCCTAAGATGAATGGCGCGATGGAAGCCATAATAAGAACATTAAGAAGATTATCTGAGAAGATGCGATGACTTACAAAGATTGTGAGATGTTACCATTGCTCTTCATGGTTATCGCTTTTCTGACACGAACATCAAGAGCGACCCTTCTCTCTTGTATATGGGCCGTCTTACCCATCGAGTTGAGATACCCTCGACGGAGTCCTCCGGAGGCGAGTTAAGTGAAGGCGATTGGGTCGGACTCGGTTTGACGGATTGAGTTGATGAAAGCGACTCGCGTCCATACGCCGTGGACGATTATCGAAGCGAATGATCGGGGCGTTTAACAAGAAGGTCAAGCACGAGTCTACCAAGTCGGTGATCTAGTAGTCAGCGCATCGTTCTTCCACAAGGTGATCCAGGGGCAAATGGACTCCCACTTATGAGGGACCATTTGTAGTCAACGGTATTTTCGGTGACTATGATACTTAGCACCATGGATGGTGAAGACTTCCCACCACAGTGAGCGAGACATAGTCAAAAATACTGCATAGAAGAGACCGCTGGGTCGAACCTAGGCAAAAATAAGGGCATCTGGCGAACCAAGGTTCGGAAAAAGTTAAGGATATATAAAAATGTACACGGCAAGTCGAAAACTAAAAAAGGCGGCTTGGGCAAAAAGGTATCCATGGTGAAAACCGAGAAAGAGTGGTCTAGGCAAAGTTAGGGATTTAAGCGTCGACTATGTCTCTTCGGATCATACCTTCCGGACTACTATCGGCATTCAAGATTCAAATGGCGAAGATCGATTACCTCACTTTCTCACAGCAAGGAGATGAGATAGTTGAAATATATAGTACTAGCATAGTTGAGACTTAACGAGATTGTTTAGTAGCTTTTACCTTTCTTATGTACAAACTACTTGGCCATACCTTTCAAAAAAATATATCATTCTTTCTCTTTAAATTTACATTGTTATTTGCAATAAGTCCAACGTTTGCTTTGAATGACTATCACGCATTTGACAATAAAATCGATCACTTATACGAAAAGTGAATATGCAAAAGTACTTCTACAGGTTCGAGGAATTGGGATGACGGAGAATCCACGAATAGTTCCCCTGAGCATAAAAGTGTCACCTGACACACCTTCTGGAGTATATGTGAATCCAGCAGCAATTCCACTCAATCGAAACAACGTTACATCGAGTCTCTAGCGGTAACACCTCATCCCAGTCAAGGTATTATCCCGTGGTGGTCTCAATCCTTCCCTTTCTCATTAGCGGTATCGGACTCGAGCTTGGTCGAGATAGTGCATCGGAAAAGCATACACCTTTATTCTCTGGCGAGATTACAACGGACTCTGACTCTTCAAGCCGGTCTCGGCAACCATCAATACTCTCGTGAGATCCACTCGGAATCCCCGTGAAACGCCTCTTAAATTTCCTCGGCGGGATCTACATACAGGTCCTCGGCGGATCGCCTCCGAGACTCTCCTCGGCGGGGTCTATATGAGATCTCAACAAAGCTCGATCTCTACCTTCCTCAACAATGTCTAGGCCCAGACTTGGTCGGATAGTGCATCGGAGAATCCAGTATCTTTCTTCTCCTTCACGGGGTTTCCACCTACACGATTTCCCCGGGAGTAAATCCTCAGAACAATGTCGCATCTTCTTCAAGATGGATATGTTTTGAAATATCCTAACATCTATCATTCATACATTACTCATAAAGTCATAATTCATGCATGTCATTCATTATACATCGTGCATCATACATAAAGCCCAACCAATATTCTATCAAAGTTTCTTTGTTTTCTCCAAAGCAGTAACAATCATTCGGCGCCATGGTCCAAGATTAAGCGAGTGCCGGAAAACTATCGAAAGCCCCTGCGAACAGGTCGAGTTAAGCCGGAAGCGGAAAACTATCTGAAAAGACCGCCCAAACGGCGGGTCCGAGTTAAGCCCGAACCGGCAGGAAAACTATCAGAAAGACCACCTCGGTTATCCTCAGATAACGAGCAATGGATCAACACCCGATGCTGTGAAGCTATCCACATTCTTGCCTTCTCTGATCTCCCTCGGGTAATCAACCGCGAAGATTTATTCGATTATCAGCAATGACTAAGTCACAGCGTCGACTCGATTGCCTTGGATGGCATCTTAAGCCCGTCTCCGACTATTGTCAACATCTCTTCACTTCGAATCTGCATATATGGTTAAAATCAATACAAACCAATAACTTCATTCAAAGTGATCCGAAGTCTAACGTCGACTCCGCGGATGGCATCTTAAGCCGTCTCTCTCCGTTCGGGGAACATCTCTGAAGTCTGGCGTCGACTCATTCCGACATCGACCTTTCCGGATGGCATCTTAAGCCCATCTCGTCAGCTCTTTTATTAACAACCTCGAGTCTAGCGTCGACTCGTTTCTGATCTCAACTTCTCGAATGGCATCGTAGCCCGTTCACATCGTCCACCAGCGGCGGGCAAATTTTGGGTGTACTGGTGCGATCATCTTCTACCTCCAGTCACGAAAGACAAGCATGTCAATCTAACCCTTCGATACAAGAAGATTGAGCAGGGGCAGCTATCATAAAATTTGCCCTCCATCTACTCGAAAGATTTCATACATCCATACTCAGTTCCTCGAGAGTTGATCGAATAAACTCCTCTAGACAATCAACGAACTAGGGTTTGGTATCTCTCAGTCAAGATGGATTTCCAACATCTCAATGGCCTTCATGCCTCCTCGTATGCTTCAAGATTCTCCATGTCAAGTTTCAAGCCTCATGAGTCAAGTTTCCTCAGACAATTGCTCGGATGGTTGAAAATCGGTGTATTGGACAAAAGTCAAGTAGTGTGCATCTGATCAAAACTTCGATTTTTGGTCAACATCCTCATTTTGAAGTTACATTCATCATTTGATCAAGGGTTGATCATGATTCATCAAGAAAACTCGAGATTTGCCCAAAGTCGAACTTTCTAAATTAGGGTTTACAGATGAAAAGTCAGTGAACTTTGGTGATCATAACTTTCTCATACTTTCTCGAGAAATTTTCCACCACCTCTTGTTTTGAAGGAAATTCAATTCTCTACAACTTCATGTCTCACAAGAATGTCAAAAATGCTTCATTTGAGAGGTATAGCTCGAAACATTCTGGTCATTTCAAAGTCAACAAAAGTCAACTTTTTGTTTTGAAGATATTTTGAGCATGGTAACTCAATTGAGATGAGACCAAAGACATTGGTTAGAGGACTCTTAGAGCTTTCAAAAGTCAAGAACACTCAAAATGTGGAAAATTGAGCAAGATACACTATTGAAGTTGGGGATTTTGACGATTGCACAAAAGGACATATTGGTCAAATGCAAAATTTTCCAAATGGGCCTATAATCTTTTGATCAAACTTGTTCATGATGCTATTCTTGACCCATAAATGCTTGGCCTTGGTTATTTTCTATTTTATGATTTATATTTGAATTTTATAACATTTAATTCAAAAATAAATTATATAAAATATGAAATTCATTTTCTCAAAAGGAATGATTTTATATCTTTCTAAATGTCCAGAAGGCCCATGACCCTTACCAAATTCGTGATAGCCTTGCATTCATGAGAAAATCATATATTTTTCAATATTTGATTATTTTAAATAAATATTTACATTCGAGCAATCTTTTTCCTCCTTTGCCATCAATTTCTTATAAATTGCAATGATACACACGAGCACGAGGACAAAACCTAAGCTCAAGCCAAACCTTATTTTGTCAAAATTTTCCAAGAATCCTTGAAATTCAATTTCAATTTCCAGTGAGTTTGACCTCAAACATCATCCATTGTGCTCGGGGAGGTAAGTTTGAGTAAGTACACTCTTTTAGCATGGTTAAAACATCTTGATCGAACCATATACATGCATACATATTCAATTTTTCTTGAAATTTATTTTATTACCAGCTATTTTAATTGATTCTAATGTTACTATGTGTTCATGAGGCTCCACATGATCGATCTGGGTCATCGTTTGATGCTTATGCGTTAGAACACGATTTGCCATTGTTAGGGCTTTGGGCCCGTTGGTTCGATTGATCTGAGCCTTCGAGCGAAACTAGCACCATCGTGTTGTGACCCTCGATTTAGGGGTGGTCTCTTTCCTTTTATTTCACGTATTTGAGTTTGGAGATTTGAGTGATCGGAAGACAATAAGACTAGGGCTCGTCGTTGACCATTGGACTCGGCGAAGCTTGCGTGGCGTCATAAGCGTTCGATTCGTTCTACTCATCCGGCGTGGGCCAGCGTGACTGATTTTCAACATACCGGGCGGCGCGTCATCAACGTATCATTGTTTCTCACTTTGAAACACCAACCACGTTGTCCGAGTGGTTAGGCTTGGCTTTTTGGGAAGATTCTCCTCAAGGGTCATGGGATTCGATCCTCAACGCCTGGTTTGAGTTTCTTTTTCACAAACGCATATTTTCTAACTTTTCCATATTTTCTTATTTTTTAATATTTTCCATTCATTTTAATTATTTTCATGATTTTATTACTGCATTAAAAATTACCAAAACATTTTCTTTTGACATTATTTTCATAAAAACCTTTATTTAATTTAATAAATTAAAAATATAATTTTTGCATATATTTATTTTATTTTTATTTTGCATTTAAATCATTATAAATTGCATTTTAATTATTAAATCTTTTCAAAAATCCCAAAAATTATTTAACTTATTTATCTTATTTCCAGCATGCATAATTTTCTCATATTAAAATTGCATTTTTCTAACATTTTCTCTTATTTCAATTTCATCGTATTTCCCGTTTCTTATCCTTTCACGAGTTGATCCGATTGGGACGTTTTCTCTTATCATTCTATTTTTCCAATAATGTAATTGCTCATGGGTTGTAATAGTTTAATTTAGGACTTTTACTTTACTCTAATATGTATACGCCCCAAAGCCATGTAATAGCGTAGGTTTATCTTTCCTTTTCTTACATTCCGCATTTTACTCACCCTTATATCAATTGCTAAATTAGGTGTGTATGGCAAGATAATAATTGGACATAGCTCACACTAATTTCAAGATAAAATATCTGAATTAACACATACTCCTTTCACACCACCAAGGGTAATTCTCTCGATGCCTTCGATTCAAATGGTCATGTCCTCGAGCGTAGAGGGTATTCTAGCACCGTTGCCTTCAAACAAATCATCATAGTCCCTTCGATACAAAGATCATAGACCGCGATGTCGCCTTTCGGATACATGATCTTGACCCTCGATTGTCGCCTCGAAAATGATGATAGTCCTTCAATGTGCTAGGATACTTCCTACAAATTGCCTTCTATGACCATCGATGTCCCCCGAATGTCCGCTTACATCCAAAATGGAGCTACCTACTAACTAATGGTATGGCGCTATTCTAAAGGAATGTAGAGTACAACAAAACGACCAATTACGAGTGGGTAAATAAGTCTCTTAGTTGCTTGCTCTATCAAATGCTTTTCACTACACCTCTTTTCAAAGTTCAATTCTTTTCAAAACAAAACATTTCCGAACACTTTGTATACACTCTACATGAGTCATTACAAAGTCAAGCGAAATGTCTTTTCAAAACATTTTTATCAAAACACGAAAGCAATTTTAAAAGTGATCTAGAGCAACTAAGAGCCCGTAGAATAAGCTGCGGATGGAAAGGGTGCTAATACCTTCCTTTTCATAACCATTCTCCAACTCAGAATCTAACGAAGGTCTTTTACTTTTACCTTCCCTTAATTGGATAAAATAAAAGTCGGTGGCGACTCTTGCTATCCTACATTTGGATACAAAAATCCTACAAAAGTCAGTTCAAGTATCACAATTAGTAGCATATGAAAAAATCCAACATTAAATGTTGTAAAA